>OZ023208.1:69021056-69340715 GCA_963995525.1 Escarpia spicata
CTACATTCATGTGTTAACAACAAATTGTCTATTTACGCACAAATACAACGACAGCATAATAATACCTGTATCTTATCTGTTGGCGAAGGTATCAGAATATCATAATTTTACCTTTTTGTTCTACACGTTTTGTTCAATATGCTTTCTTGAAATGCTTTCAAACAAATATATGTGACATCAAATTGACTATGAAGACATATAAATTGACATTTTAATCATGTTTGCACATTACATGAAGGTGCAATTCAACCATACACAGGCAATACTTTACTACTCTGTAAAGTATTTGCTTTTCATACGTTTGATCTTGTTAATGTTGGTAAGCTAAGTCTTAGGTTTAGGTAAGATTTAGCTAATGTTACATTGCATTAAAAAATATATCAGATATGTCATTAATTCTTCATGAAAAATTATTTTCTTGAGTATGATATATGTAATTGTAATTACTTATTTGTTGGCTGAAGGGGTAACAGTGCCATCAAGGTTATATACCACTGCTATACAGAATGTTGACTTGGAGTGAATCTTCAAGGTTCCTAAACAACCGTGACACCCTCTATTGCTCACTCAGATGCAATTTTGAACAAAACTAGTAAATCAAAGTTATTGGACGCTGGAAAGCATGGTAGAAAGCAATTATCTTGACCACAACGATTTTTGATGTTACGTTGCTGTTGTATATCATCCAAAGTCCACTTCTTTCGTGTGGAAAAACGCTATGTGAAATGTCTACTGGGTAGATTGTATGTGACCCATAAGTAGTAATTATACGTTTTTCACATACATAATGTTTCTAAAGATGAAATGATTTTGCCATTTTTATTGACAAGTAATGCATTGTGTTTTGCCATGTCAAAGTTCAATTGTTAAGGTCCATGTCAGAGATCATGGTCAAAGGTCAAGGTCAAAGACAGAGGTCAAGATCATATGTGAAGTGGTGCTCCTGGCGAATAGGTGAGTGTCTATATCTCCTAGCGTCTCCCCAATTAACTAAGCGAGAGTATCACCATGCAAAAACAGTCACTTCATGGTAAACTTAGCGAACTGTAGCGAGTCCAATAGCGTCCTCGCTAAGGGAGAAGGCGCCACCGTGGTTATACCTGTATATATTACCAAGAAGACGCTGGAGCGCCGATGCGACTGAATACGTAGCAACATCACGGCACCAGGAGTGGCATGATACAGTGCCGCGACCCCCCCCCCCTCTTATACATTATGCAGTATATCTTATACATTATACATTTAACACTGCACGCCATATCATATATAATATACCTAATACCGTATTCTTAAACCTTACCCACTACACACTACACCATGTATCTTACACCTTACACACTATACACTACACCATGTATCTTACACCTTACACACTACACACTACACCATGTATCTTACACCTTACCCACTATACACTACACCATGTATCTTACACCTTACACACTACACACTACACCATGTATCTTACACCTTACACACTATACACTACACCATGTATCTTACACCTTACCCACTATACACTACACCATGTATCTTACACCTTACACACTACACACTACACCATGTATCTTACACCTTACACACTATACACTACACCATGTATCTTACACCTTACACACTACACACTACACCATGTATCTTACACCTTACCCACTATACACTACACCATGTATCTTACACCTTACCCACTATACACTGCACCATGTATCTTACACCTTACACACTATACACTGCACCATGTATCTTACACCTTACCCACTATACACTGCACCATGTATCTTACACCTTACACACTACACACTACACCATGTATCTTACACCTTACACACTATACACTACACCATGTATCTTACACCTTACCCACTATACACTACACCATGTATCTTACACCTTACCCACTATACACTACACCATGTATCTTACACCTTACACACTACACACTACACCATGTATCTTACACCTTACACACTATACACTACACCATGTATCTTACACCTTACACACTACACACTACACCATGTATCTTACACCTTACCCACTATACACTACACCATGTATCTTACACCTTACCCACTATACACTGCACCATGTATCTTACACCTTACACACTATACACTGCACCATGTATCTTACACCTTACCCACTATACACTGCATCATGTATCTTACACCTTACCCACTATACACTGCACCATGTATCTTACACCTTACCCACTATACACTACACCATGTATCTTACACCTTACCCACTATACACTACACCATGTATCTTACACCTTACATACTACACACTACACCATGTATCTTACACCTTACACACTATACACTACACCATGTATCTTACACCTTACACACTACACACTACACCATGTATCTTACACCTTACCCACTATACACTACACCATGTATCTTACACCTTACCCACTATACACTGCACCATGTATCTTACACCTTACACACTATACACTGCACCATGTATCTTACACCTTACACACTACACACTACACCATGTATCTTACACCTTACACACTACACACTACACCATGTATCTTACACCTTACACACTACACACTACACCATGTATCTTACACCTTACACACTACACACTACACCATGTATCTTACACCTTACCCACTACACACTACACCATGTATCTTACACCTTACACACTACACACTACACCATGTATCTTACACCTTACACACTACACACTACACCATGTATCTTACACCTTACCCACTATACACTACACCATGTATCTTACACCTTACCCACTATACACTGCACCATGTATCTTACACCTTACCCACTATACACTGCACCATGTATCTTACACCTTACCCACTATACACTGCACCATGTATCTTACACCTTACCCACTATACACTGCACCATGTATCTTACACCTTACCCACTATACACTGCACCATGTATCTTACACCTTACACACTATACACTGCACCATGTATCTTACACCTTACCCACTATACACTGCACCATGTATCTTACACCTTACCCACTATACACTGCACCATGTATCTTACACCTTACACACTATACACAATGACTTGTACGTTATACCTTATAGTTACATTTTATACATTATACTTTGTACCTTGTACCTTATACACAGTACACTGTACCTTATACACAGTACACTGTACCTTATACACAGTACACTGTACCTTATACACAGTACACTGTACCTTATACACAGTACACTGTACCTTATACACAGTACACTGTACCTTATACACAGTACACTGTACCTTATACACAGTACACTGTACCTTATACACAGTACACTGTACCTTATACACAGTACACTGTACCTTATACTTATACATTACATTATTGCATACATTATACAGACTACATTACACATTATACACAATAACTTATACATTATACCTTACAGTTACACCTTATACAGTATACATTATACTTTATCTTATACCTTATACACAGTACAATATGTCTTATATTTATATATTATATATTATACTGTGTACTTTATACATTTTACCTTTAACAATGTTGTCAAAATCCGCCATTTGAGACGAATTTGTAATATATTTTGGGTTCAGGGATAGTGGAATTCAATCAAAAAGTTATACAAAGTACCTATTTCAAAATTTATTTATCCCACACCGAATAACAAAACTATTGGGATCGGGAATTCCCGACAACATAAACATTTAAGAAGATTTAACAAGATTGCCATCCAGAAAATTACTCTGGATGGCAGTTGGACAAGGAAGCCTTTTGGCTTATCGAGAGTCCAATACTTTTTATCTACATGTATCCCGCCTTTTTAAGGTGTGTGTCGATTTTATTTTTAAACATATTCACGCTACTAGCACCAACACAATCAGGAGATAATCTGTTCCATTCATTTACAGTCCTTTGTGAGAATGAGAACTTTCTTATATCTAATCTACACTGCTCCTTTACTAATGTAGCTTCATGTCCTCTGGTCCTTCTATCTTTCTTAACTGAGAAAAAAATGTTTCTATCAATATTTTCATAACCATTCAATATTGTAAACACTTCTATGTGATCTCCTCTCAATCTCCTGGTCTCTAGTGTTGTTAAACCACATTCTTTTAGGCGTATTTCGTAACTAAGATCCCTCAGATTTGGTATCATTTTAGTTGCTCTCCTCTGTACTCTTTCTAGCATATCTATGTCCTTCTTGCGATATGGCCTCCATGCTTGTATACAATATTCTAAATGAGGCCTCACTATTGTTTTGTACAGCGGTACTATTAATTCTTTTTTCTTATACGCTATATTTCGCCTAATTAATCCAAGGATTTGATTTCCCTTTGACGCTGCAATTCCGCACTGCTCTGAAACCTTCGTATCAGCACTAATGGTTAACCCTAAGTCCTTTTCTTTTAAAGTAGTACTTAGAACAGTACCCCCCATTTTATATTTTACCTCTTCATTCCCATGACCTGTGTGGAGGCATTTACATTTCCCAAAATTGAACAGCATTTGCCACTTTTCAGACCATTTGATCAACCTATCAAGATCATCTTGTAAATGCTGTCTGTCTCCATCACTTTTAATCCTTCTAAACACTTTTGTATCATCCGCAAATTTTAACACCTTGCTTGTTATATCATCGTCCAAATCGTTGATATATATTAAGAATAATATAGGTCCTAGTACTGATCCCTGTGGTACCCCACTCAATACCGATTTCCAGTTTGAAGCCTCCCCATCAACTACTACACGTTGTCTTCTGTCATTCAGCCATTTTTCTATCCAGTTTATTATACCATTTCCTATGCCATGGGCCTTTAGCTTAAGGAGTAATCTTTGATGTGGTACTTTGTCGAAAGCTTTTTGAAAATCTAAATAGATGATATCTACTGGTGATCCCTCATCTACCCACCTAGTGATGTCTTCCAAAAAACATAACATATTTGTTAAGCATGACCTCGCTTTTAAAAACCCATGTTGAGATGGATTTATCAAGTTATGTTTAACAAGAAAATCCACCATGTGATCTTTAATTAGTCTTTCTAATAATTTGCAAATCACTGATGTTAAACTCACTGGTCTATAGTTCTCTGACTTGTTTCTCGAACCTTTTTTAAATAACGGTATAATGTTTAATAACGGTATAATGTTCCAAGTTACCACTCATCCGTTTATGGTGATGTTCTATCACAATGTCTAATACAAACAAAATAATAACAAAGCAAAGACCCTCTACCGCTGTCAACCCTGTGAGGGTATAAAAGCGCCGTTAATTATCGAGTTCACTATAGGATGCTCTTTCGTCATATAATAATTATAGCAGTACAATGTTCGGGTTCAACAATACACTTGGTCGTCAAGGTAGTCAACTCTACGATCCTCCGACGGTTCACAACGTTCGGATGTCAATGCATTTCCGACCAACTTAATTTCTTTCTTCACGCGTGAATTTAGCCTGGCCTCGGGTATCATCTAGGCGTTGGCTGTTATGCAATAGGCCCATCGTTCGCACGAACGAGCTTGAAGTATAGCTGGCCGTCGCATCGACCTGTCACTACAATAACTATTTAACTACAATAATAAAATATTTTCATACTCGACGGTATGTACTAAACACCCTTTATAGTATAGGTTATTCCAACAACCCAAACATTAACATACTACCTATATACATATATATGTCCAACGTATACATATCAGAGCAAGATATTCAATATGTCTTTATAAAACAATCGCGTCACCACAATTAGTATAACTCTTAACAACCAGTATACCAGTGAAAATTATCCGTGACAACCATACTGCAACGTACGTTCGATCAACGTCACTACATAACAACCTCAGATCTGCGCGAAAAATTACGATCACGAATGAACTCCGCCACATCAATATGGTCGCTCTGACCCAGGTTCGTTTATTCTCCACCACACCCTTTGACACATTTAATAATACCAAACAGGATAATCAAGATAATTCTTATAATCTAACATTTACTCAGGTATACACAGATCATGTATCATTACATACCGGTGTTCTCTTCTATACTAAATATGAACGCAAGATGTCATCTTCTAAGCATACGCTCGGAATGGTTTCGAGGTCTGAGTTTTATAACCTCACTGTAATAATTTCTCGTTACAGAGGAGACCAGGTTATATCGTTCTGTTTGTGGATCACTCTGGTATGCTGTGTTCTAGCATTGCCAAACCTCAATTAATCAACCATATCTTTGAATTTCTCATGTGATCTCAGCTGATGCGGCAGCACACCATTGCAATAATTTCACTGTAACGTACGTATTATATATACTTTGTACTTTATATCTAATACAGAGTACACTATACTTTACACATATAGCATATACATTATTCAGGATTGCTTATACTTTATACTTTTAACATTGTATATGACTTGATGATACTTTATACCTCATACTTATGTCTTATCCACAATGCCTTATACTTTATACGTTGTACTTATGTTTTACCCACTGTGCACTATACATCTTACCTTTTGCCTATAATGCGAAGTGGGTAATACATAAGTATAAGGTATAATACATAAATTATAACGTGCAATGCTAAATGAATAATGTTTAAGGTATACTGTATAATGTATGATCTCTAAGTATATGGCACAGTGTACTGTGTATGAGGTATAAGTTAAAGTATAATGTATAGCGTATCAAATATACCTATTAGGTAAAATAAATAAGGTATTTTGAATAATGTGTAATATATAAGTTATAATGTATAACGTATTGTGTATAGTGTGTAAGATATAAGGTACAAAGAATAGTACACAGTGGGTAAGACATAAGTGTAAGGTATAAAGTATAATACATAATTTATAGCGTACAGTGTTAAAGGTATGATGTATAAGTTATAGCGTGCAGTGTTAAAGGTATGATGTATAAGTTATAGCGTACAGTGTTAAAGGTATGATTATAAGGTACAGCGTTCAGTGTTAAAGGTATGATGTATAAGTTCTAGCGTACAGTGTTAAAGGTATGATGTATAAGTTATAGCGTGCAGTGTTAAAGGTATGATGTATACGTTATAGTGTACAGTGTTAAAGGTATGATGTATAAGTTATAGCGTACAGTGTGAAAGGCATGATATAAAAGTTATAGCGTACAGTGTTAAAGGTATGATATATAAGTTATAGCGTACAGTGTTAAAGGTATAATGTTTAAAGTATACTGTACAATGTACTAACTATAAGTATAATGTACTGTGCAAAAGGTATCAATTAAAATGTATAATGTGTAGTGTATAAGGGATACCTATAAAGTACAATGTATAAGGTATTTATATAGTGGGTTTTACATAAGTATATAAGGTATAAGGTATACAAGTATAATGCTAGTTTACAAGGTATAACAATAAGGTATAATATATACGTTATTGTGTATATATGTTTTCTTTTGTTTTACTATTACTCATACAATTACGGTGAATGTTACGATGACACGCTACGCAGAATGTAGTAAGCTGATTATTCGATTGCATTACAGGTTTTTTAATTTGATCCTTTATGTGGCTTCTAGTAGTAGCGTAAAGACGACGGACTAGGGAGATTGGTATAATATAATATACTTAACTAGATTTGTAAATGGATGATAATATTAGTATTGACCGGATCCAAACAAATGTAAACTTTGACTTTATAAAACTATATAATGACATTAATCATTACGGAGATGAAATGTATCATGATTCCCCCTTTTCTTTAAATACCAGTGATTGTAAATATTTTACCCCAACTGAATTCTCAAAAGCTTTCCACTGTGGCAGTATATCTCCATCGATGTTATATATGAATTGTCGCAGTTTAGAGGCACACTTGGGATTCTGTGCAAGAAATACTTTTTAGCTTATCTTCAAATGGCCTCAGACTTGATTTAATTGGCTTAACAGAAATATTTAGAATTCGTGATTCCCAGCAATACAAAATAAGTGGCTACCACAGTTTATTTTTTAATACAAGATTACAAAATGATGATGGCCATGGCGAAGTTGGAATATATAGTAACGAAAGCTTCATCTACTCTAAACGTGAAGATCTCTCTATATTTATTCCCCATGCGTTTGAATCTATATTTTTTTAAGTTCAAGGCAATCATAATAAATCTTTTATAGTAGGTGTAATTTATCGTCCTAACTCTGCTCATTTTGGATTATTTCATATAATTTATCGTACATCTCGTCCACAAAAATCAGTATATAGGCAGGTACGACAGTTGACCCCAAAAAACGTTGCATCATTTAGAGATATATTAGATATGGCTGATTACTCAACTATACTATCCGTTACCGATGCGAATGAAGCTTATGATAATTTTACGATAATATACAAATCACTATTCGAAATATCTTGTCCTTTTAAATCTGTAAAAGTTAAAAAAAAATACATTAAACGAGAACCATGGATTGCTTCAGGCATATTGACTTCATCTCTAAATAAATCAAATTTACTTCGAAAGAAATTAAATAGACCTAATACAGAAATAATCAATAAATTTAGATAATATTGTAGAGTCTTTAATAATATTAAACGAGCAGCAAAAAAGTGCTTATTATACAGAAATGATAAAAGAACGTAAGCACAATTTGAAAGAAACATGGGCTGTACTACGACAAGCAATACATAAACAAAAAGAATTCCCCAAACTACCTTAAACCTTCACCATAAACGGACAAGAGAATACAAATTTAAAACAAATTACAGACGAATTTAAAAACTGTTTCGTTGGAATAGGTAAATCTATATGCAACTCAGTAGCTCTTCCTGTTAAGCAATTTGAAACACACGTAAGCGGAAACTATCCTGTAAATGTTGTCATGCAACCAACACAGACAACATAAATTTAATAATTGTACGAAAACGTAAAACTAAATGCATAGAAGGTTTCGACGGTCTATCCACTAAAAAACAATTCGATACAATGTATGATATTTTACTGTACAAATTAAACTTTTATGGAATTCGGGGAATAAGCAACAAATGGTTTGCAAGTTATTTATCAAATCGAAAACAATATTCTGAGATACACAAATGTCAATCATCTCCCACAAACATAATAAGTGGAGTGCCCCAAGGATCTGAATTTGGATCAATCTTATTTTTAATTTATATGAATGATATAACTAACTCTACGTCTCTGAACTTTTGTAGATGACACACTTGTATACCAATCAGGTCCTCGTATTGATACTTTCATTGACAGCATAAACCAAGAATTAATACATTTGTACGATTGGCTTTGTGCCAATTGTCATTAAATATAAAAAAGACAAAAGTTTTCATATTTAATCCACCGAATATCAAATACCAGGTAAATAACTGTATTAAAATAAACCGTGAAATTATTAATCATGTTGGAAAGGATGACAAAGAAGAATCGGTGAAGTTCTTAGGAATACATATTGATAACACATTTAACATTGAAAAACATATCAACATAATCAGTTCTAAAATATCTAGAGCAATTTGTTTTATTAATAGAATGAAACATTGTTTGCCACACAATGCTTTAAAAACTCTCTATTATACCTTGATTCGAAGTCACTTAACTTACGGTATACAAGCATGAGGCAATGAAAATACCATCAGAAAGATCGAAATTTTACAAAAACGCGCTATACAAATAATTAATAAAAAAATATATAAAAGTCACACCGATCCTATCTTCAAATCTGAAAATATACTTAAAATCACTGATATCCACAGGTTGCACGTCTCACTATTTGTGTATGACTATCACCACAATACACTGCCTAAATCCTTCAAATATTATATACCAAAAAAGAATCTAGCTACTAACACCAGAATTACCAGACGACGTAACCTCTTATATACAGAGAAGCCCAGAACACATGTTTCATCTAAATCACCTAAACACCATTTTATAAAACTATGGAACAATCTCGATTATAAAATACAAAACATCAAGTCCAGACAAAAATTCAAATTGTTATTATCCAATCAATATATAGACAATTATCTTAACCACGTGCATTGCCTAAATTCCAGATGTGCGGAGTGCAATTAAATAATTGGTTACCTTTTAGATCTACGTTTGGATCCGCACAACTTGATAATTATTTTGTAACAGTAATTTCCTACACTAATTCGTTTCCTTCTCCATCGCATTCCCAGTCCGTTGTCACACAAAAAATAGCATACACTCGTGATAATCATCGTATACGTATGTGTAAATATAATTCGAAATATATGGTAATGGGGTCACAGGAAGACGGCATATAACATGCCGTGACAACCAGGCAACACAACTTAAATTTTAAAAACGGTTGTTTTGTGTACGTCTAATGTTATGTTGTTGTTGTAAAATAAGTGTATTTGATTTATATTTGATTTGTTTAAAGTATGCTGTATAATGTATAAGCTGTAAGTATAATATATAGTGTACTGTGTATAAGTTAGAAGGTACAAACTATATATAATACATACGTTATAGCTTATATTGTTAAAGGTATAATGTATAAGGTATGCTGCATAATATTTAAGCTATAAGTATAAGATACATTGTATTGTGTATAAGGTATAAGGTTCAAAGTATAATATATACTGTATAATGTATAACTATAAAGTATAACGCATTGTGTATAGTGTTTAAAGTATTCTGTATAATGTATGTAATAATCTAAGGTGTTAGTATAAGGTATAGTTTACAGTGTATAAGGTACAATGTACAACGTATAATGTGTAATGCATGCGGTGTAACTATAAGGCATAATTTATAAGGTAATGTTTATAGTGCGTAAGGTTTAAGATACAAGGTACATAGTGCATTGTGGGTGAGACATAAAAATAAGTATAATATATAAGTTATAGCGTACACTGTTAAAGGTATAACGTGTAAGGTATACTGTATAATGTTTAAGAGGGGGCCTCTCGGCGCTGTTTCGCGCAAACCCTAGTGGCGTAGTGCTGCTACGTATCAGTCGTATAGGCGCCCCAGCGTCTTCTTGGTAATAACTACAGAAAGCGCACTTACGGTCTATATGTATACCCACGGTGGCGCCCTCTCGCTTAATACATGTATATCCAGCCCGAGGACGCTAAGGGACTCGCTAAAGTGACTCATTTAGTATGGTGACGCCCTCACAACGGTCAATATGCACACCAACTTTTGTATGGTAGCGCCCTCGTTTAGTAAGTTGGGGAGATGCTACGAGGCATAGGTACTCATCTATTCGCCAGAGGGCGCCAGTTACATTTGAACTTGACCTTTGTTCTTGACTTTGATATTTGACATGCAACATTTGAACTAAATCATTGACCTTGACCTTGAGACATACTTTGACCCTGATGGCCATTGACCTTGGCATACCTTGAACTTCCACAGTGACATGACCTTAACATAACGACATTGACCTTGGCATTATACCTTTGACATGACAAAACGCGATGCATTACCTGTCAATCAAAATGGCACGACCCACGGATTGGCAGGAAGCATTAAAGTTAGCGTTATTCAAGCTCTATTGCCGAGGAATTACACAACACACCATATTCTGAGAGGCCTACTGATAATAAGTTGATGATTTAAATCGCGAACAACTACTATTCGTCTACACAAATCGATGGCGAAATAGTTCCAGAAGATGATCCTTAATTGACGTGCCAGCACAAGGAAGCTGACCCAAGAACGATGTATCATTTACTCCAAAGCGCACAGGAACTACCACGTGTAAAACTATCTGTCAGCGGCAATTTCACTGATGTGGTAGTACTGCTTCAGTATCGTGTAACCCACGCAACAGTCAGCTCGAAAGTGTGTATGGATTTAGTACTGAGCAGTAAAAAAGACACCAGGCAAGCTCCAAGCTGGTTGTCCTTGTAAATCCAACACCGGTTGATGCATTCCCAGGGCTGAGTGTATTTTCTTTATCACAGATAACAGCTGCTTTGATGAATAAAGGGAGTGAAACAGTTTAAGTTGAAGAAAACAAGCAGTGTTTGGCGAGCATGCTCATGCTATTATTGTACAGTAGGTGTTTGCTAGTCTGAAGAAATGTGAATGTGCGCAAGCCCTACTTGAATAATGGTGATGATGAGCGATATGCCACGTTTCAACAGACCTAGGCACCCAGAGGAAACGATATAGCCATGCAGAGAACAAAGGGTATGAACCCCCAACACGATGCTACCATGTCGATACGTTGTGCAGAAAATATTATGAGAACTAATTTGGAAGAATTCTGCACTTACAAACCCATATATCACCAGACAAGAAAGAAGCGGATTGCTTCTTGCGGACGGCAGTTACAAAATAAAGTGGTTGATGGCGATCTGGAATGCAAATCGGAAATACGTACATGGAGGCAGAAGGTATGGAAGAAATGGTTTATGGAGATTTTTCTTCATGAATCATATGAATCTAATGAGGAACAGGGCGAAGACTTTCCCCAATAAGACGAGGTGAAAGATGGCTTTTACTTTTATAGAGCGGTCTTCCGTGCAACATTTGGGGAGGGGAAGTTAATAATTATCTATTGCTCAGTGGCAACGTGCGGTGCTATGTTCAATAAGGTTATAGGTAATATATTAAGTGAATAGACAAAATACAGGTTACTTAAAATAACTATATCGATCGTCATACTGTCAAATTGTTTTTAAAAGTTATGCAAATCGTATATGTGTGTGAGCAGTTTCCTGACAATAAATATATATATTGGTAGACAGTCAAATTGGAAAATATAGAATGCGTGCATGCTATGTGTAAGTCAGTGTGTGTGCGTGCGTGCGTGCGTGCGTGCGTGCGTGTCTGCGTGTCTGCGTGTCTGCGTGTCTGCGTGTCTGCGTGTCTGCGTGTCTGCGTGTCTGCGTGTCTACGTGTCTGCGTGTCTGCGTGTCTGCGTGTCTGCGTGTCTGCGTGTCTGCGTGTCTGCGTGTCTGTGTGTGTGATTGTTTGTGTGTGCGCTCGCGCGTGTGCGTGTGCGTGTGGGTGTGCGTGTGGGTGTGCGTGTGTGTGTTAAACATCGCCTAAATCGGATTCAGCACAACCTTACACTTTGTAAGTTATTGACTTCATCGTGAAACCGGTCTAGTGTTAATGCTGAGAAGACATGTGGTTTCTCCACAACAAAATGTGCATCTATATAAGTTCCCAGTAAAGTTCAAAACGTCTTTTCTACACGGTTAAGTTGAGTATGTTTTCCATATCGTAATCCGAGTGATGCGAAAATCCGAAAATTCAACTTGTGTGAAGATGCTATTTCCCAGCGCTAACACCAAAGGCAACCATAGAAGTGCCCTTATAGACCTTTAAACAACCGGAAACTGCGTTAACTGTAGAGAAATTAATCTCCACAAGTAAGAAACTATAAAAACACAGTATTACAATTTAATAATATGTTTGTGCTTACTTTTGGCTCGAACCTGTAGCTTATGAGTACTTAAACAAACACAGCGTAGTTAATTCCTGGAAGTTTGCCGCTCGAGGTTCAAGCCATCTAAGAGGAAAACGTAGCCTACCCACAGTTAAGCGTCTGCGTCGGGGTGTCGTTCGGTTTCGATGATCTGCTCATCACTTAGAATAGCCGACGTTTCTGCTTTATCAACCACACAAATAACATACAGCATCTCCATGCACCCGAGGAGCTTGACCCATAAGTTACTGAACGAAACAGTTCATTCGTCATTGCGTGACGTTCACTACCTTCGACGGATCTCGCTTTTTGTAGCAGCCTTGAAGTGTTTCCGGTTTCACATACATGTAGTTCCACAACTACAAGGCAATGAAGGCATTCCAAGAGATGGAGCGCCTCCATTGACGACTATGTACGTAACAACTACTATTTTACATATGTGTACACACGCATGCACGCACATATCTGTTCACACTTGCACGCACGCATGCACGCCGCACGCACGCACACACGCACGCACACACACGCAATCACTCACACTTCCCACACACACACGTGAAACAAAGGTGTATACAAACCTATAAAATCGCTTTTGTTAGTAATACTTACGCAAGTTAACGGAAATCAGAAGCAGAACTGTTAGATCTATCGACAACAAATCCATGGCGAATGATATCTGCAAAATTCCGCCATACAATAATCGAGCGAAGCCCATTGTTGTTATGCATGTATACGACACAAACATATTTGATGCCAATAATTGAAGAGGCCATCCCCCGAATTTACACAAATTCATTGCTGCCGGGTCTAGACTCTGTTGTGCTAATTGCACTCAAAAACACAACTGGAAAGTACGCCTAGGCTAAGTCAGTTTCAAAAGTTCCGGTGGTGTTCCATGAACATAGAATAACCAAAGAAAGCAATATTAGGTGGAATGAATTTGCAATATTATCCGCTTGGAGGCTTTACTCCAAATCTGATGACTGACAGAAAATTAAATGCTAATAAACTGTTATCAATAAAACTATGCTAACGAAATTATTGGATATTTAACTTATTAAGCACGGCACACAATACACAGTAGGTCTCCGTCGGTCGACCATGGATGATGCACACCCAGGTGGCGTTGTTGCGTCAGGGACAGCGTCGGCTGTGGCTGCTGAGACCTGGGGCGATCAGCGGCCATCTCCTCCCACGACTGAATGTTGATATTTATTGCCTTCAAGTCACGCTTGCAGACAACACTGTAGCGCAGCTGGGGCCGTCCAACAGTCCTCCTGACGGAAAACAGTTCGCTGTAGAGAATGTATTTGAGGATGCGGCCATCTTGCATCCTTCGTACATGACGAAACCTGCGACACTTGCGATGTCTGAGCAGCGTGTACATGGTGGGGAGGCCAGCACGAGAAAGGACCTCAGCGTTGGGCACTTGGTCTCTCCAAGAGATCCGCAACGTTCCCCGAAGAAATCGCAGATGGCAGGTGTTGAGTTTCTTCTCTTGTTAGGCGTATGTTACCAAGGTCTCACTGCCATACAGCAGTGTACTGATGCCGCAGGCGTGGTACACTGCGGTATTTATCTTGACTGTGAGTTTTTATTTCTCCCAGACGCGTGTGGTAAGACGAGGAAGAGTGAAAGCAATTTTCCATATGCGTATGTTGATATCGATGTCCAGCGAGAGGCCATCGCTGATAGTAGACCCCATATAAGTGAACTGGTGAACAACTTCCAATTCATATTTGTCAGTGGTGATGATTTGAGGTGCTTCCACATCCTGACCCAACATGTTTTTTCAGACTTATGGTAAGCCCGAAGTATTTACAAGCGTAGGAGAAACGATCCATTAGGTTCTGGAGCTGCTGCTGAGTGTGTGCGACAACTGCAGCATCGTCCGCAAACAGCGTCTCTCTAATGAGTATTTATCGTACTTTAATTCTGGCTCTGAGGTGTGTTAGGTTGAATAGCCGACAATCACATCTGGTGCGAAGGCATAGGCCTTCCGTCGACGACCCGGATGCATGTCTCAGGAGCAAGGCAAAGAAAATACAAAAAAAGATCGGGGCCAGGACGCAGCCTTGCTTAACGCCGCTGCGGATGTCAAAGGAGTCCTATGCGTTGCCATCAAACAGAAATGTACCTTGCATGTTCTTATGAAACGATTCGTTTATGCTTTGTAGTTATGGAAGACAGCCTATTTTTGAGAGGATCTGGAAGTGTCCATCTCTGCTGACCAGATCAAATGCTTTGGTGAGGTCAATGAAGGCAACGTACAGGCGTTTCTTCTGCTCTATATTCTTCTGTTGAAACCGGCGAAGGGAGAATACCATGTCTACCGTAGATCTATCGGCGCGGAATGACTCTTGCAAACACTTTGTCAAAACACTTAGAAGAGTGTTACCCCTGTCGTTGTTACAGTCACTTCTCTTACCTTTGTTTTTATACAGGGTGACTATCTTAGTATATACCATGTCTTGTGGAACAGCTCCCTCCAACACCAGCAAACAATTTCTTGCACACAATAAAATAAAATAAAAATATGTTTTCATTGTTAGTTTGTCTACCATATCACGCGCATGGTCACTAGATGGCGCATCACACAATAAAAATGTGTCCATGTTCTTCGTTTTATTTTGTATACAGGACAAGCTATTTTGTAACTTAATTTCGTTATCCAAATAATTATAAGACAACAATAGTATTAATTATTATACACGTAGACCTGCGAATTAATCTAAAACAGTGATGCTAGTTGACAGCATTGAACAGTTAAAATACGCATTTGAAACCAGACTCTCTTCTTGGCGAATGAACGAAGGCGAGCTGTTAAGCGCAACTAACAATCTGCACATGTTGAGAACATTGCCATTAGTCACGCAGAAAGATTAACTAAAAGAACTGCATGTGCTAATATGTATTGTTGTGATATAGATAACTACGTGTTATTAATGTTGTTACACTTCAACAACAGTAACGCCACTTGTTGTAGATGATTGTATCTGGTCCATGTCAATAAAGGTGTCATTCCGTCACATTATGTCTGAACGTTTTGGAGAATCTCTACCCATTATAACACCGTCAAAAAATTGTCGTCGCCGGGCCGCCGTCGGTTCAACTTCTCAGTTGGCTCGATTGATGACATCGGAAGACGGGGTAGTACTGTCGATTTTGTTTACCGGCGACGTTCACAATTTTCGAAGGTCTAAAGAGCCACTCAAGCAAAGGCATAACGTGGATACATTCAAAAGTCTAGGGGCACGTGCCCCAAGGCACCCCTATCCTCCGGGTCCGACGTTGGTGAGATGAGTTCATATATCAATCAGGCTGCCAGTGCGGAGTGCTTACACTTAGCTATTTGCTATACTTGATCAGCATGTTGATTGGCGCCATCTACCGTGCTTCAAAATCCGCTAGATATGTGCGTAATTAATATAAGTTTTCTAAACCTTTGCGGTTTGCTGGCGGAATGAACCAACCAGCTAGAATTGTTGTCATTGATCATTTACTCTGGGAACACCAGCGGAACATTTAACACTGTGCTTAGCCTCGTTCGCGTAAATATATGTATTTTTGCCCATTTATAGGGGTGATTTGAGGATGAATCCACAACCCCAGACAGGGCAGCATCCATGCCAGACAACAAAGCATTTTTGTTATATCGGGTGATGGTTAGTTCAATCCATAATTATGGTCAAACAAGTTGGTGTCTTACACATACACACATACACACATACATATATATTATATGAAATATATATATATGTTTATATATATATATATATAAATATAATATATATATATATATATATATGTGTGTGTGTGTGTATATGGCTCATGGTGAGTAAAGTAATTTAATATGAAGTGGTTGATTGAGAACTCATGTCACTAAGCTTGCCCATACGTGGTCATTTCCGTGTCACAAAGCAACCAGCTTGTCAGATGTTGCTGACGTCACCAGACTACGAATCGCTGAGCGCATGCTATCCTTGAGCAAGACAATACAGCCTGTTGCTTCAGACAGTATATCCATTTGGAATCGCGGAATTTAACATGTTTATATTATCGTGAAGATAATAATCTTACCTACAAGTGTGTCGCTGGATGTACACAGGAATTGTATTTTCTTATTGATGTATTGTTAGTTATGATTTAGCATTCGTGATGTTCAAACGGCAATACTTCAAAAGCCAAATCCAAATCTTGGGTACTCCCAAAGACATATTTGTAGAGACGATTATTATCGTTACTGTGATGTCAAAAAGTATTAAATCTCATTGACATTTTAAACATGCGCAATGTTCAAACGGCAACTCAACAAGTAGAAACAATTCCTATGTTCATCCATCGACACATTTGTAGTTAAAATTAGTATATTTACGGTGAAATAAAAAATTATTAATATTAAATTTAAAATGTCAGCTATCGCCTGAAACACGAATGAGTATAGATGTGCGTCAAGCTAAATCCGTGCGACCCTTTGGTCATGCTTTGATGACGTCACCAGCGGTATGTAGGTGTCCAAACAAACTGTGCCGAAAATGCAGAGAAATTTATGACTTAAAGGGGCCTTGAATAGAGTGTCGAAGGGGTTTAAACAATTATTTGAATAATAGGAACCTATTTGAGAGCATAACTAATTCAGTTTGGGAATAAAAAGTTACTTTAACTTAATCTTTAACTGCGATTTGAACCGGGCTTTTTCAAAACACTTTACAATACCTGACAGTTTTTATTTTATCCTAACGCGGATTTTGCTTCGAAGTGTAGATTTCAAAAAGCCAGTTCGTAAGTCAGTAGTACTTAGGCTAGGTCATGAGAATGAAAATCAGAACTCTCAACTCTATCTGTTCTATCGCCCATGTCACACCACTTCTTAAGAAGTCATCTCTGCCTAAGCAAGACCTAAACAGTTATAGACCTATTTCTAATCTCAGCTTCATTTCCAAAATACTAGAAAAGGTTGTAGCAAGTCGTCTAAGGTCTCACATTAGCACAAATGTGTTAACTAATGTGTCACAATCAGCATATAAGCAGTTTCATTCAACAGAGACTGCCCTTTTAAAGGTTCATAATGACATTAACTTGAACATTAATAATGGTAAAGTGACTGCACTTACCTTACTAGATCTCTCTGCCGCGTTTGACACGATTGATCACAGCATTCTCATTGAACGCCTATTAAAGTGGTACGGCATATCTGGCACAGCTCTAAGCTGGTTTTCTTCGTATCTAACTGATAGATACCAAACTATAAAGATTGGGAACTGCTTTTCAGCTGCACTGCCGGCTTTATTTGGTGTTCCCCAGGGTTCTGTTCTTGGGCCTTTGCTTTTTACTCTTTACACCACGCCACTAAGCTCTGTTATACAAAAACATAACTTAGATCATCATCTTTATGCTGATGACACTCAGATTTACATTTCGTTGGCTACCCCGGATACAAATCGCTCCCTTAACCAACTTAGTGATTGCCTTCAAGATATCTTCCATTGGACAGCAAGTTGAAATTAAATGCAAATAAAACTGAATTGATCATTATTGGTACTCGAATGCAGCGTTGTAAACTGGATGGTTTTTTCCCTACGCGTATTTTGAATCAGTACATCACGCCAGCAACCTCGGTGCGTAATCTAGGAGTAATCTTTGATAGAAACTTCAATTTCCGACAACATATATCTCAAACATGTCGCTGGTGTTTTTATCATATTCGTGATCTTCGCCGTATTCGCCGGTATATGTCATTTTCTGTTGCTAAGACTATTGCAACAGCGCTTGTTAGCAGCAGAATTGACTATTGCAATTCCCTCCTTTATAATATCGCTAGCAAGGATATCACAAAACTTCAACGTGTCCAAAATTGTCTAGCAAGAGTAGTTACAAGATCTCCTCGTTTTTCTCGCTCTGTGCCACTTTTGAAGTCTTTACATTGGCTTCCTGTACGATATCGTATAATTTTTAAGATCTGTACCATTACATATCAGGCACTGTCCAATAAGCAACCATCTTATTTGCATTTATTGCTTACTCCTGTAAGAAAATCTATCCAGCTTCGATCATCTAGTTCTGACCTACTTTTTGTTCCTAGAGCCAACACTAACATTGGAACTAGGGCTTTTTCTGTTGCTGCACCAACTCTTTGGAATATGCTTCCTCTTAGTGTTAGATCAGTTGAAAATATTACAAAATTCCGTCGTCATTTAAAAACGTATCTTTACAACCTTGCTTATCCACCTTAGCTCCCTAGCGCCTTGACCCATCTGTTGACAACTGGAAAACTACTTATGGACTTTGAGATTGACCAACCCTTTTGTTTTGATGCGCCTCTGAGCTTGGTTTCCAAGGATTTAGGCGCAATAGAAGTTATCTTATTATTATTATTATTATTATTATCGGGAGCACGTGCATGGCGGTTGCACTTTGCAAACTGCCGCCATGCAGAAATGAGCTTCGTCACATAAACGGGACGCTGCACATACCCGTAAAAGCGTATGACGTAGCACATAACATAATACATGACGTTTCATTACATGCGTTCTCAGCACGAAATCCTGTTACTGTTAGTCGAAGAGCAGCGGTTTTCCCCTTCTCCCAGTACTACCTAAACCGACGATATGACGAAGGGTCAGCGCAAATATATAAGAAGATAAATATATAAAAAATGTGATACAATAGAAGAAATAAGTAACATGTAAATTAATGGTAAGGTTTATTGGACGTTCACTCTGCGATTAGTTGTAAATGCGTAGTTTATGACTTGTAGATTCATATCAAGCTATGTACCATCTATCGCTGTCGTCATGGTACCTAGCCGCCATCTTGATTTTTTAAATGTCCGCCTCGGAAATCTATTAGGCATATAATAATAATAGGCACTAAATAATATCAAAATATGATCTTGGTGTCTAAACCAATATATCCTGGGTCAATCAATCCATTTCGATGTCGAAATAGAAGATGGCCGCTATGAAAATTCATAACCCAAATATCTCAGCTATTTAGCAACATACAGTGTATAAACATATTCTTTGTGTCTAAACCAACATTTTCAAGATCAAAGAATCCATTTCTGCTATATGCCATATCCTCAGATGAGAGCTATATTGAAACGCAACATGGCTGCCCTGCATATACATTCTACGAACATGATTTTAGTGAATCTAGAGATTGAGGACTCCATATGAGGAATGCATTGGTGGCCCATATGTTTCATGATTAAGGATTCCTTTTGTGCCACTTGCATTATTCCCAGATGAAGGCCATATTGAAATATAAAATGGCTGCCATGGATATTATCTGTTCGAATATGTCAGCATCTACACAACATAAAAACATGATATTGCTGTCTAGGCCAACATGTTCAGGTTAATTAATTCAATTATTCCATATGTTGTATCCCCGGATGTCAGACATGAAAGTCGAGATGGCCGACACAAGATTCATACATATTTTTAATTCCGCTTTCGTGTTTTATTCAATAATACACGTGTGAATTAAATAGGCTAAAACCATCAAATGATGGACACATAGAATATCAATATGGCTGCCATGCATATCATACGTTCTAAAAACATGATCTCAATGTATGTTGGGTTTAGGAATCCATATGTGGTTTATGTCACGTGTCTTCACGATTGTAATCTTTCAGACAGTTGCCAACTTTTTCACATTTATATTTTCAAACATAATATAACAACATAAATAGCCATGAAAAATAATATTTCAATTGGGCTACATTTAGATTTGTAACCACAGTGCACTGGGTCATTCCATGGCACCGATTCCTCTGGTAGTTCAACTCGAGCATGGTTTCCTTATTGAATCAGTTCAAGACCAACAGTAAGAAGGTGGAGATTTGGCGCACGAATTTGTAACCTCACATAACCAATTTTATAAACAGCAATTTTCTAATTTTAGTGCAATGCTTGTTTTGTTGCTGGAGTATTCCAAATGGTAGCAGATCCCTGGGTAAGCAGCTATTTCCTTGCCTTGATGAACCTCTCTATCTCTTTATTTAATGTACATGAGTCGACTTCTTATGGTTGTGATGACAATGAGAGGAATACATATTTAAAAGCGGGGAATGCAGTTCATGCTAACCATGTCGATTTCTTCCGTCGACCAAGGAAACTGGAGACTATGTCACACCAACTCAGGATATGATATAGCATTAATGTTTCCGATTTCACAGGTTCACGTAGGTTGCAATGGGACAAAAGTGTGTTTCAACGCCAACTCGCTTGTCTATTTCAACAGCAAGGAAATGCCGTACGACTAGACCATATATATATATATATATATATATATATATATATATATATATATATATATATATATATATACACCGCCGGATATCCACTTAGGGGAATCCTTGGTGAACACACTGTGCTATATACCTTAATATGCCAATGTCCACCTCCTCTTGTGTTCACGGTTGAAGGTACTTCGGGTCGTTCATGACTTTCTGGACTGTGGTCACAACTACCTGCTCCTGTGTGCAGATGATTACCCCTCCACCGGAAACGTATGACATTTCACAGTTGAGCAAGTAATGAAAAAAACATCTGAATGGTCCCGCTATGTATTCTGCGTAATCTGTGTGGTTGCTTGAGGATGTCAGTAAAACACCTACCACAAACAATATATATCAGGGTTCGAAATAGCGGCAGTCCGGTAGTCCGAGGCCTACCAGAAATTCGGTCGGACTACCGAAGTTGGCGTCAGCTGTAGTTCGACGGACTACCGCAAAATCCGGGAATATGTTTTACTAATCGGTCACATGCTGGAGATATATATATATCTAGGGACTCTGATTTTCCGCGATCGCGGAAAAACGGAAGAATTCGCAGAATTGGCGTTTGAAACGGAATTAGGCTAGATTTTTCAAACGGAAATTCCGCGATCGCAAAAAAACGGATAAAATCGCGGTATTTGCGTTTTGAAAAGGATATTCCGTGATAAAAAAAAGAGCAGAAGTGTGACATGGATCCCCCTGTCTGCACAAATTGTGACACCCCTGCGGGACTCCGGCACGGGAGAGCGGTGTGCACGAGCGCGGAGGAGGAGAGGTGTGACGCGGGTTGCCTGTTTTGTATTCGGTGTTGGCTTTGTGATTAAACCTGTTTCCATTATTAAATCGTGTCGTTACGAGAATGTCACATTGGTGCCGTGACCAGTCACATCAGCCATTACAGGGAAGTACTGTTCGTTTCATGTTTTAACCTTGATTTATCTCGTTATTTCCATCCAAGTTCGTAATTGTTTTCGCAAATGCAAATGGCGCATTCAGCCGATCGAAGCCTAAGGCTAGGGGCTGTTGAGCTGGGCAGCCCCTATCGTTATGCTACGCCTCAGTTCCCTTCGACTGTTGACAGGTTAACACCCTGTCGCATTGATATGTCGGGAGCTTTCGAGGATGCCCCGCACGCTGAACTGTTTCCACCTACGCCAGCGGTTCCGTCCACAACAATGCCCGTTAACCCTTTAACGCCGGACGAGGTCAAGTTACGGCTATGGCACGCCGGATTGGAAAAATGCCCAAAATTGCCGACGTTCTCGGGCAGTAAAGATGCCAACACAGTGGACGATTTCTTAATCGTTTCGACACGATTGCCGATATTTGCGGTTGGACAGCTGGCCAACGTGCCCTCCAGTTGGAGATGGCTCTCGTGGGGGAAGCTTACCGTTTGGTGATACATACCGTCCAGCCGAAAGACTACCGTTCTCTCCGTGCGGCACTGGTCTGGCAGTATAGCCAGTTCGGTAGCGGAGTCGCTCTACGCAGGTTTAGGCAACGCAAATGGGGTGCTACCGAGCCGTTGCGAGTTTTTACCAACGAACTGCTTGACCTGGCTCGTCAGGCATATCCGAATTGCGATATGCGCAGTCGTATGTCACTGGTCAAAGAGCAGTTTATAGCCACCTTGACTGATGAATTCACTCAGAGACTATGCTCTATTGAGAGTGATGCGCCTCTCGAAAGGCTCGTACACATTGCCGAGAAGAGTGAACAGTTTACCCAGTGTACCGTTAAACCAGACAATGGCGGTATATATACTCTAGCAACACCGAGGTTCTATGAGGCGAGCTGTGATAACACATATGCCAATGATGATACCGAAATTGACGCACTAGTATCTCGTCTAAATATCGTGTTGCAAACACGCTCGCAGCATGGAGGTAATGATCATGGTACCCCAGTCTCGAGCACACGACAGACAGATCATAGTCGCAGTACTCAACATTTGCATATCACCTGCTATAACTGCGGACAGCAGGGCCACATTGCACGCTATTGCTCAGCACCACGTCGTCGTCAGACCTACTTTAGATCCAGGTTCGACGGTCAGGCTTCTAACTCGCAGTGGCGCAGCAAAACTCCTCGTTCGCATAATGGGACAGGGCCGGATTCCCCAAACGGGGACAGGCTAGAATAAACCCGGGAAAAACTAGCCTTTCTCCGAACACTGATCCGGGAAATGAAGTAGACAAACAGTGCCACCTACCAGTAATCTTGGTGTACACCAACGATTTTACAGAGTGAAGCCAGTTGATGGCTGGGTGATTCGTACATGCATGTATGGCATGGAATGTCCCCTACTTTTGGACACAGGTGCCGCAGTGTCATTAATTGACCATCAAACTTACTTGGGTATCGCCGCTAGTCATCGCCCTCCGTTGCATCCCATACACACTCAGCTACAAACAGCAGATGGTGGCCAGATGAAATGATTTGGCGAGACAACCCTAGAGTTGGCATTTGATGGATTCCACACATCACAAGATGTCGTAGTAGCTGATCTACGAGAACGTGGTGGAATTCTTGGGTTGGACTTCCTCCGTGAACATGGGTGCGAAATGTCGATGCGGGATGGGTTGCTGAAGATTGGGCCCACAACATTTGCATTGACCAAACAAGGTAAGCAAGACACAGTTGCACGTGTCCGCCTAGAGCAATCTGTAGAAATTCCGCCAGCCATGGAACTAGTTGTTACTGGAAGAGCTGAAAATAAGCTGCAGTATGCTGGTGGCAGCACCGCCTTGCTGACACCAGGTGCTAGTCTAATGACTGATACCGGGGTTGTTATGGGTGCATCGTTTGTTTCAAGTGGTACCAAGCACATACCAGTGGTACTCCTAAACCCCACGGATGAGTCGATATTTCTCCGTAAAGGTGGCACAGTTGGTGTGCTACAGTCGGTGCCATGCATTGAGGTCTTCAATGTATCAGAGGAGGACTTGCCTTGTAAAGGATATGCTGAATCAGGACAGACGTATTCCAAATCTACGTCTGAACAACTTCCCCCAGCGCTAGACAAGTTGTCTTCTGAACTGTCAGCAGAACTAAATTTGTCTCAGCAAGATGCTGTGCGAGCCGCTCTCCGACGTTATTCGGATGTTTTTGTTGAGACTAGTTCCCAGTTGGGTACGACTGGTCTTACAAAGCATAGGATAGATACTGGCGATGCTTATCCAATCCGCCAACGGGCTCGACACCTTCCGGTGGCTCAACAAGAGATAGAAGCAAGAGAAGTTCAGTCCATGCTGGATAAGGATATCATAGAACCGAGCACTAGTTCATGGAGTAGTCGGGTAGTCCTTGTAAAGAAGAAAGACGGTACAGTCCGGTTTTGCGTAGATTATCGTCGATTAAATGATGTCACCCGAAAGGATGCATTCCCCCTGCCGTTGATTTCGGATACATTAGATGCTCTGGCTGGCTCTGAGTGGTTTTGTACCCTTGATTTGGTATCTGGTTACTGGCAAGTGGAACTGGACGAACGAGATAAAGAGAAGACCGCATTCAGTACGCGGCAAGGTCTCTTCCAGTGGAAGGTCATGCCTTTTGGGCTGTGCAATGCCCCGGCAACATTTGAGCGTTTGATGGAGCTCGTTTTGAGAGGGTTGTGCTGGAAAAGTTGTTTGGTTTATCTTGACGATGTTATCGTCTATGGAAAGACCTTCGAAGAGACATTGCACCGCCTCACTACAGTGTGGGACAGATTTCGTGCTGCTGGTTTGACGATGAAAGCCAAGAAGTGTAGGCTATTCCAGACTGAGGTTTCCTATCTTGGCCACATAGTCTCTAGACACGGGATTGCTACAGATCAACAAAAGGTATCTGCAGTGCGAGACTGGCCTCGGCCTACTACGGTAAAAGAAGTTCGTCGATTTTTAGGCTTAGCATCCTATTATCGGCGCTTTATACCATCGTTTGCTCACATTGCCAGCCCTTTGACGGCCATGACGAGGGCAAAGCGTTCTTTTACCTGGTCAGATACCAAAGAGAAGGCGTTCCGAGCCCTTCGACACGCCCTTTGTGAAACGCCTGTTTTGGCATACCCCACTCGAAATGACGAGTTTGTTTTGTATACCGATGCGAGTGCAGAGGCTATGGGTAGTGTACTTTCACAACGCCAGGCGGGTGGTGAGAAGGTCATTGCCTATGCATCTAAGACCTTCAGTCGTACGCAGACTCGATACTGCACAACACACAGGGAGTTGTTGGCAGTAGTGACCTTTGTCAAACAATTTCACCACTATCTGTGGGGCCGACCATTCACCATTATCACAGATCATGCGTCACTGACATGGTTACTTAATTTTAAAGAACCTGAAGGAATGGTTGCACGGTGGCTCGTCACCCTTGGTACCTATGATTTCCAGATTGTTCATCGACCAGGAAGCTCGATGGGTAATGCTGATGCACTCTCCCGCAAGGTGTCACGACCATGCAAGCGGTCAGAGTGCAAGGATTGTACTCCAAATACGTGCAGTGAGCAACAAGCCTTACAGCAGCCCAATTCAAATCACAATGTTGTCCCTGCACTGTCCAATGACAATCTCTTGTTGAGCGAGATTGCTGAACAAATCGTGGATCCACCCAAAACTTCTGGCAAATCTTGCCAATCTGGTTCCAACAGCCACTTTAGTGACTGTTCATCATCTCCGGAGAAAGGCGCGGAAAGCGGAGTATTTGCAGTGCAGTGGGTCCCAGGTGTGACGTTACCGGACATACGTTGCTGGCAAAGCGAAGACGAGAGCATTGATTGTATGCTCCGCCACAAGGATACCCGCACCCAGAGACCACCGTTTGCACAAATCAGGGACCAAGATTACATGGCCAAGTGTTTATGGCAACAATGGGATAGGTTGACCATAGTGGATAGCATTCTCTATCGTAAGAAGAAAGCCAGTTGTGACACCGAAGAGATAATCCAACTTGTGGTCCCTTCGCCAATGAGACGGCGACTTTTCCAGGCGGTACACTGCGACCGCCTTGGAGGGCACATGGGTCATAACAAATCACTTGCCTCCCTGCAACGACGTTACTATTGGCCTAGGATATCAGAGGATGTCAGTCGGTGGCTAACCCTGTGTAGGGACTGTGGACAGCGCAAACCGGCATCGGCTCCACACCGCGCTCCTCTGACTCGGATGGCAGTAGGAGTTCCTTGGGAACGTATAGCTATGGACCTTATAGGTCCAATGCCCAACTCGGTAAGCGGAAACAAATACGTTCTAGTCGTCGAAGATTATTTCACGAAATGGGTTGAAGCCTTCCCCATACCCGACAAAGAAGCACTCACAGTAGCCGATAAACTAGTCACAGAGGTATTCTGTCGATTTGGCTGTCCAAGACAGCTTCATTCCGATCGGGGAAGGGAATTTGACAATAAAATTCTTCAGGAGGTGTGTCGCATGATGCGAATCGACAAGACGCTAACTACACCTTACCGTCCGCAATCAGACGGATTGGTTGAAAATTTTAACCGTACCCTCCAAGATATGATTTTCACATATGCCAGGCTACACCCACAAGACTGGGAAGACCATCTTCCATATGCCTTGTGCGCATACCGTGCTACGGTACACACCAGTACTAAGGTGTCCCCATACCGGATGTTGTTGGGTCATGAGATTGTCCTTCCACTCGATCTACAAATCGAGGGACCCCCCAGGGCACATGTCCCACAATGTACAACTCGGTATGGCGAATGGCTTCGTGACGCCATGGAGTTAAGCCACAGCATAGCTCGACGGGAAAGTCGCAAGGCCTCCCTTCGCCAGAAGACCGCATATGACATGAAGGCGACTCCAGTAAATTTTCCGAAAGGGAGCTGGGTATGGCGTTACAGCACAGCCACAGCTAAGATGAAAGGTGGAGTCCGATGGTCTGGTCCATACCTAGTGGTGGGTCGTCCTTCTGGAGTGACTGTTGCGATACAACGCTCTGCAGGGGACCGAACAATAGTCGACCACATCGACCATCTAAAAGAATATGTGGAGGACAATGATGATCCACTAACCAGTTGGTTGACCAATGACCTACCAATGGACACCGAAATATGCTCTCCAGACCCAGGACGCTGGACACAGACTCCAGAGCTTCCTGCTGCCCAACCTCGAGTACAGGCTCCGGATGATCGTACTGTTGGTGATGATAGCGAGGTAGTCAGCCCCCCAGAGGCGGCTACCGACGATAATATAAACCTTCGTCGTGGCCTACGCACACGTCGCCCACCCACTTTGCTTGATCTATAGGTCAACACATCGCTGAGTACATGCTCGTAATCTTGGGCGAAACAAAGTAAATGTGTTAGTCTTTGAACGAGTGCTAGGACAGATGTATGACTTTCTCCAGCGATGTCTCGGAAACTGTGGGTGACATGATGGATATGCAGATTTCTGTTAGCAGTTGTACGCAGTCTGACATCACTCACCAGCAGTGAAGAAAGCTACTCACGCCATAGTTTGGTCGCCTTGGTGTTTTAAAAGAATCTGTTGCACTTAACATGGTAGAATGATAATGCAGTAACCGTGCTCTGCTTCGTCAGTTCCACATTTGAAACACATTCGCCTGCGGAATACCGTGTTATTGGTTTCCAGGCAGACAGTAACCTTTGTATCAATTTTATTTGGTACATTACTGTCGTGTGTAAGCTTGGTTGAGAGTGCCATGCCAAATATGGTGTGGATGTACTTGTTGAATTTTTGTTTTTTTGTTAACATTGTTCTATGCCATGTATTTTAGTTTGTTTTAGTGTCACGGCCATCTCTAGTGCGGTTGCCTACTTGCACTAGCAACTGTTGACAGAGCACGAGGCAGTCATCTGGAGGAAGAATCCGCCCTGCTGGACACTAAATTCTTGACGACACGTCTGGCGATCAACTTGTCCCTAGGCTCGTACTCATGCTGATAGGGTAAAAAGGGAGTTCAAACTTGTTACACATGGCGAGATGTCTCCATACTGAAGACATCCCAGCACCAGAAAGTGTAGTGCCATGGTGGTACACACTCGCCGTATCACGTGCGTCGTCACAGTTTGCGAGGGTGCCGCTACAGTCAAGAAAATGACATTGGACGTTGCTTATATCGCCACCATCACCCCAGACCATTCGCTATATATGGTGCAGTTACTTTCATCAACGATGCTTGATATGTGTTAGTTAACGGACACTTAATCTACGTATGCGAACATTCTCCGGACAATGATGAACTTTTATATTTCATGAAGGACGTTGCATAATCATTTTTTTTGTTCTTTCTTTCTCGAATTGTTCTGCATAATTGTATACACTTGTTATATATCGTGATCTTGGAAGGATCCATGAGTTTCGTTCGTGGACGAACGTGTTAAAGGGAGGGGGAATGTGACATGGATCCCCCTGTCTGCACAAATTGTGACACCCCTGCGGGACTCCGGCACGGGAGAGCGGTGTGCACGAGCGCGGAGGAGGAGTGGTGTGACGCGGGTTGCCTGTTTTGTATTCGGTGTTGGCTTTGTGATTAAACCTGTTTCCATTATTAAATCGTGTCGTTACGAGAATGTCACAGAAGCACCGCCTCTTTCATCGATAATGCCTTAACTGGAGTTATTTTGAAACAAACGTTTAATATGCAACAACATAAGGCAAATCGTTGCGAAGTGTCATGGCGCCTGTGCTACCTCGTGTCAACCGTCCTAAACTGGGACACGCGCAGAAAGCGCTAACATAAATCGTTTCGCGATTGTTGCCTAGCTGTCCGCTAAGCGCATGAAAGACCTGTTGCTAATTAAATGTAGTTGTCACATAATTAGAACACGCATAAGTGTACATATTCCGGCTTCGAACACAAAACGCGAAGGAGTAACAACAGCCTAGGTTATACTGGCTCAAAGTGAGATAGTCCGCGTTTCGTAGTTTTAACAAATTCCGTTGGATGGCGTCATATATAGCGCTAGATAAAATTTTATTGTTTAACAACATTATTAGTGAAACAGCAGTGATTTGAACATTCATAATTGTTAATATGAATGTTTGTATAATTTACATTTGCTAACTTATATATTAAGCACTGCTGTATTAGAAACAACCAGTCATTCCTGTGTAATGGTATGACAGGAATTATTTTATTACCTGAATTGTTTATGTACGGTTGTTACTGTGGTGCAAATATTGCACAACTTGATGTTGTTAGAAAAATTAACCACACCGTAAAATAGTATTATTTAGATGCAGAGCTCATAACATTGTGATATTTTAGATATGTATGTATTATTTTTCAAAGTTAACTTTGAAATAAAATATTTCTTTTCTGAACAGAAATTGACTTCTTTAGCCAGTATGCCATTTTTAAACGGAAAATGCGTCATTTGACACACCAAAAATACGTCATTTGGTGTTGGTGTATATATGTTATAGGTGTACATTTGTTATTTGGTGCATTAAAAAAGGTCGATTTTCAAATTTTTTGTTCGGCGCATTATTTTGCTAAAAAAAATTGGCTATTTGTGGACTACCAGACATTTCTGTGAACTGCCAGATTTTCCAATCAGGTAGTCCTGCTGACTACCAGAATTTTGGGAGTTATTTCTACCCTTGTATATTCTTCTGACATTAGCAACTGGGATGTGGTGTATAGGACACATTGTTGCTGGGCATCATGGTCAACTAGATGAATCCACATTGACATCGTCAATGTGGATGATAGCATCGTCATCCAACATCTTTGTGTCGAGATATGGAGCAATCTGCAATGATGTGTAGTACTTTGTTTGGTACTCCACTCAGTCTGGTTTGATCCGTTTCATAGTTTCGTCCGCATATTTCCTTTATTCCCAGGTGTCCTTAACAGTGTATACCGTTTGCATAACAGTCTTGTCCGTGACTGACTTTGTACTCGGTGTCAGCATATATGCGCGACTTTCAGCGATTGGGTTACATAAATGGTTAACTGTTGACAGCAAAAATGCTATTTTGTTTAGCAAAAGTTGTTATGTATGCCAAAGAGAAGTACATAAAGCTTTGTTGGGTTTTTTAATTGGCAGTTTGAACATTGTCTTCCAACTCAATCTAATCACGTAATATATTTCGCATTGCCACCTTCCACTTCTCCCAGGCTTATGGATTTTCTATCAAACTTACAGCACAACCGTCACACTTTGTCAGTCATTGACTTGATCGTGACACTGGCTTGGAGTTATTGTTGAGAAAATATGTAGTTACTGCAAAATAAAGTATGCATACAAAAAAATTACCAGTAAACTTCAAAACGTCTTATTAACACGGTGTTGAGTTTTTTTTCTATATTGCTCACATAAACTCGAAATGTAACCATTTGTAATGTTCATTCTTTTCGTAATCAACGATATATTTCTCATCACCAGTATATGAAATATCACTTATGGTTCAGAATTCAAAGTCAGCAACAACTACCAACAAGAATTGACACACTTGTGAATACATAGGTATTAATACATGAAATACACATGGACTCTTTAAACTCAAGATGCGCTAAAATCGTGTTCATAAAACATTTACACAGGGCAGCCATCTTGGATTTCAATATGCGGTCACCAGAGGATATATCATATGGCAAAAATGGATTCCTTGACCCAGAAAATGTTGGTTTTGATATGCTGCTTACACGCTGATATATTTGGGTGATAAATTTCCATATCGGCTTCTTGAAATTTCAATATGGCCGTCATCCTAGGATACTGCATATGACATAAATGGATTCCTTAACCCTGAAAATGTTGGGTTAGACACCAAGAACATGTTTTTGTGTTGCTTAGAAGCTGACATAGCTAAATAACTGATTTCAGTGGCGGCCATTTTAATAATCAAGATGATGGCTAGGTACCATGTCGATAGCGATGTGAACCTAGATTGATATTAATATATGTATCATAACCTATATGTGTGCCAATTGTCACGCTTTTGTGAAAAGGTGCACCATCTTATCCCATAGCCGCTCTACTATAGGAGGCCAGCGAGTGAAGTGCAGCATGTCGTCAGTGTGCTGACACGTATCACTTAATAGACAGGTCGGATTTTGAGAAAATCAAACTTCTAGAGGCCTTTTTGGGGAAACATTGGTAGAATACCTTTTTATCGTATTGATAGTGTTGAATATTGTGGTGTTTGTCATCTATGACCTTAAAAATGGCCGCCACAGAGGTAATTTCTCAACATATTTTGCATACATAGAGTTAATACAGAACAAGGGATATAGTTATAGAAAGTGTGCTTTAACATATACCTATAAAAAAATGTCAACATCAACTGAACTCGTATAAGAAATTTACGTAGTAACTATGGCGTCCATCTAAATAGTGACCATGACCAATAACAGTTGTCTCTATCTAGACTTCTTAGACATACAGATAGTTTAATTTACTTCCAACACTCGCCACGAAATATTGTCCAAACCCAGAACTACTCTACTTAATATGTTGAACATTATTTATCGCGTCCATTTTCGATTTTAAAATGGCCACCATGATCAATCGTTGTTTTTCTCATATCGGAATTTCAAAGTGACATAGAAAGTTGGTATTAGTGTGTACATTTTAGGGAATATTTATTTGAACATAATTGAGGTGACCATAGTTAACCATCGACAACCAACAATTTATGGCCGCCTCATAGGTTATTTCTGCACACGTTTTGCATAACTTAAAACAAAACAACACGGAATATGACCATAATACAAAATGCTTCAACGCACACTGGGAGATATTCGTCAACTTTAACAATACCCCGTTTGTGACGTAATTTTTTACAATAGTGACCATAACCGATCAAAATGTGTTGTATATGAACTTCTAAAATTATAGGTGGCAAGCATAAGGTGTTATCTGGCATGTTGCATGCTGTGGATTGAGAGTAAACTATTCGGTCCTAGTGTTACAGAACAAGTCCTGTCTGGCGTGTCGAAAGCTAGAGAGTCTGCGAAATAACCGTCCGAAGTATGTTCATCAGGTCATAGTTATTGGATCACATTAATCAGGAAAACTCATAACTTTGATAAAATATTAATATTGTAATACTTATTACACATATCATTATGTTTAAACAGATTTAATGTAACAATTAGCGACTTAGCTTATTTCAGTCAAATAAATACAATTGTCGTGAATAATCGATTGGAGTATAATGTTTGATTCACCGTGCCTCATATAGTAATCCACCCTATTCCGCTCCACAGTGAATCATGTTTTAAATTCTCAACGCACTTTAGCAAAAAATGGTGGCAATTGGTAGGATATGAAGACACGTATTTAATAGAGAATAAGTTCATCTATCATTTCCACCATCATAAATGCACCGTGCTATATTTAAGCTGGGAGAACTGCTTCAAAAGAAGATTTCCGATCCTTGTGCCCCGGTCTAAATTACTCAATCAAAATTCTTTATATTGTACCTGTGGAGGAAATTCATTTGGACTGTAGCAACATATTGAAACATATAAAATAAATATACAATATAAAACTAGTAATAAAAGTTATATCTGTTGAATACGATAAAATAAGTTAAATAAGTTAATTAAGACACAAAATGTAAATAATCTCACAAATCACAAATCATCTCAGACTCACTCAGTATCAGAACTGGCACAGATGGAGGCATCGAAGGACAGTTACTCATTCACACGCTAAGTACCAGTGTAGATGTTGTAGGACCGCAGTTTGGCGTTCTAAGTTCAAGCCATCTAAGAGGAAAACGTTAATCTACCCGCATACATACGCTAGCTCGACTATAAGTAGATATATTTAAGCGGCCCGAAAGCAGGAGCATTCCACGTGCTTGCATGCGCAGAAAACATACTTCCGCTAAATCTCAGCACGTAACTTACTGTTATCTGGTGTATAAACGGGCTAAAAGTAGGCGCTCACGTTTGACAAGTGTATGCGTTATAACACACATGCGCAATACGCGAACGTCACTTCCGCTAACTTCCAGACCAGAAATTACATTCCGCTCGCTACAATGGTTCCTAGTAAGAAAACTGAAGACGGCACCAACGATGTGGAGGAACGAACGAGGACGGTTTGTGTACAACGAAGTGGCGATCACGGGAAACAACATGGCCGGACGCGTACATCCTTCATAAAACGGCGAGACGTTGTTTCAAGGAGTGGTGGGTGGCAACAGGGTCTAACTATCTCATTAACTACTAAATATTCGGCACAAAATCTCATCATATTAACGGACAACAGTTTTTTTATCTATCCGTGTGTAGGGTTAATATATATATATATATATATATTCAGTATAGTGAGAAGTTTAGTTTTGCTCGATGATTGTAATAAGATCTGACGTAATCTTTCGGAACAAAATATCTGATCCAAAGGATTTTTCAGAGATACAAATCTACTTCATCAGGGCAAAGTTATTTACCTATGAGAATGACACAATACGCCTTGTGTGTATTTTCATTTACTTTCGCCAACCTTTCCCCCTACAGCTGCAAGAGAAAGAATACCACGAATGCAAAGTGTATTAAATGAATCGTGATAAGACGTGTGTGCATAAGAAATGTTGTTAATAGTTTAATAATTTTAGCATGATTAATATAATAAGTCACGCATATACCTTTTGCTATCTAGTCTTCACATCATCTGATTCGTCTTTTTGATTGGCATGGTTTATTAACATATGTTTAAAAAGAGTAGTTTTGGAAAATTTTATTTTATTTTTTGGTTGGTTGCAAAACACTACAATGAGCTTCGATTTCAAAAATGTCCCCACTTTTCTTAAGACTCTGGTTGGTTTTCGGATTCTTGGTTGTTTTCCCCTTTCGTTTGAGTTGCCTCCCTGCTTTCCTGTTCCTTGAATTTATCTTTGCTTCCTGGCCCTTCCGAATGCAAATCGTCTATAGCAGTTTTCCCTTCTCCCAACGAGCATCTGGGAAAACATAGTCCGTAGTCATCAATACCATAAACACTGCTAAAGACACCACAACCGCCACCAGAGAGGAGTAGTGACGAGAGACGAGTGACGAGAACCGCAAGACGAAAAACGAGAGAAAGAGAGAGAGAGAGAGAGAGAGAGAGAGAGAGAGAGAGAGAGAGAGAGAGAGAGAGAGAGATGAGAGAGAGAGAGAGAGAGAGAGAGAGAGAGAGAGAGAGAGAGAGAGAGAGAGAGAGAGAGAGATGAGAGAGAGAGGAGAGAGAGAGAGAGAGAGAGAGAGAGAGAGACAGAGACAGAGACAGAGACAGAGGCAGAGAGAGACAGAGAGAGACAGAGAGAGAGACAGAGAGAGACAGAGAGAGAGAGACAGAGAGAGAGACAGAGAGAGACAGAGAGAGACAGAGAGACACAGAGAGAGACAGAGAGAGACAGAGAGAGACAGAGAGAGATAGAGAGAGAGAGACAGAGAGAGACAGAGAGAGACAGAGAGAGAGACTGAGAGAGAGACAGAGAGAGACAGACAGACACACAGACATAGAAAAAACAGAATACAGAGAGAGAGAGAGAGAGAGAGAGAGAGAGAGAGACAGAAGACAGACAGACAGAAACAAACAAAGACATACAAAAAGGACAGAGACGAGAGAGAGAGAGAGAGGAGGAGAGAGAGAGAGAGAGGAGAGAGAGAGAGAGAGAGAGAGAGAGAGACGGAGAGAGAGAGAGAGATGAGAGAGAGAGAGGAGAGAGAGAGAGAGAGAGAGAGAGAGAGAGAGAGAGGAGAGAGAGAGAGAGAGAGAGAGAAGAGAGAGAGAGAGAGAGAGAGAGAGAGAGAGAGAGAGAGAGAGAGAGAGAGAGAGAGAGAGAGAGAGAGAGAGAGAGAGAGAGAGAGAGAGAGAGAGAGACATAGACTGACAGTGACAGCTAGACAGACGGAAACAGACAAACATACGGAGACAGACAGACAGAGACAGACACACGTACATACAAAAACATACAAAGACACGCAGACAGGCAGGCAGGCAGGCAGGCAGACAAACAGAGAGAGACAGGCTGAGCCAAGGAGAGACAGGCGGTAACAAACGTAGACAGACATAGACAGAGAGACAGGCAGAAACAAACAAAGACAAGCAGTGTCAGGAAAAGACAGACCTAGACAAACAGAGACAGAAAGATAATGTTATGGGCTCAAATTCCGGGCACTCACGATTATGTCTTTACATTGCATTGGTAATTATATATATCGCTGTCAGAACGTTTAGGTTTGTTATGGAATTATTATACGTGATAAGGTACGACATTTTGAGTGAGATTTCAAAGCGCCAATATAGTCCACGTTGGGGATGGTTTAGTGCGGCACAGTGTGTGCCTGTGTGTAAGTGGGTGCATGTGCGTACACCGGTGCGTGTATGTGGGAGCGCGCGCGTGCATGCTTTCGTGCGTACGTATGTGCTTAAACTGTAATATTAATTTTGATAAGGGTATTTTAAGAATTTATTGTTAAGAGAGCATTAAAAGTGCATGATATTAGTTATCGTTTTATTACTAGTAATGCATTGTTAATGTAATCGTATGCTGTTTGTGAGTGTGTTGGTATGAATGTGTGCTTATACGACCCAACATCATAACACATTTGTTTTTATCCGTCTGTGTGGAGCGCAGTGGTGCAGTGGCTAGACTTCGAAATCTCGACAGAGAGAACTCGGGTTCGAATCCTTTGCTGCGGTGTCGAACCTTGGATAACGTATTTCATTTTACGTTGCTCCAGTTCACTCAACTGTATTAATGAGTACCTGGCTGTAGACAATGGTGGATGTGTGTACGAATAATCTTCGTGCATTAATTGCAACGTGACTGAATGCTTCCTAGAGACGTAGAGATGGTGTTCGATTGAATACGTCTGCCAGGGAGTAAAGTGTAAAACGCTTTGAGCTGCCCTGAGAACTAAATACTACACTAAATATTAAGAAATTGTATTGAGTATCTTATCTTGTCTTAATTTGTTTATTCTTATTTTCTACGATGGAGTTTTTAATGTGCATAACGCTTTTTTAATATTAAACATTACAGTAATTCCCTTGGAATGTGATCAGCGAGGCGGGCCGTCTCGTTTTTTGACTCGCCTCTTCCGACATTTGCCGAAATTGCCATCTCGCAGGTATTTCTTATGTTTTGTTGCTTATTGCGATAAATTTTCAATTTAAAAGTAATATTCTGCAACACTGTCGGTGTTCAGTGTCATCAAATATTCCTAAGAAAATAGCAGGTCGTGTGCAGACGTGTAATAAATTCTCTGTCCGGTATATAACCATGTCTATGTGCATGCCTTGGATGGATGGAACGTCATAATTCTGCGTGGTCAAAATTGATGTGAAGTCGCGTCATGTCGTTACCGTTGAGCTTGATAGGTTTCTTCCGAACCCTTGCTTTCGGGCTCTGGCTGCAGACTACTGTCTGAGTCAGTTCTACTGTACGTTCTCCTTTCGGTATATCTGCTTTTTTCCCCTTGTATTGTGTTCACAGGGGTAAGCTCTTCCTCATACAACTCGTCAGTATCATATAACTCGTCAATAGCAGCTCTCCTTCCAACCCCAACGAACGTAGACCGTAGTCATCAATACCACCAACACCGCTAACACCACCACAACCGCAACCAGAGAGGGAGTAGAGTAGTGACGAGAGACGGGAGGGAGAGAGAAAGAGAGAGAAAGAGAGAGAGAGAGAGAGAGACATAAGGAAAATGAGAGAGACAGAGAAAGAAAGAAAGAGAGAGAGTGAGACAGAGACTGACAGTAACATATAGACAGACAGAGACAGACGAAGAAAGACCGATACTAATCGAGCCAGTTAGAGAAATAGAATATATATATAGAATGGACGATATAGTCACACACATGATGTCATGCCCTCAGAAAGTAGATGATGTGATGTTTTCAGAAAGGACACTTGGAGGTGATACCTACTTCCTCAAGTAACGGCCTACACCGGCGACCACAATGATGCCAGGAATTATTAAAAGTATCCACAGATATTTCACGATGTATATGTTCTTGTCCATATCTGTATCAGCTGCAACATAGAAATACTGTTCTGTACTTTGTATATATATATATATATATATATGGTCATTACTTTAAGCCATGTTATCATATACTTATAATTTCAGGCTAACTGTATGACATATATCGTCAGAAACACAGCCATGTTGTCAATATTACTCTACGACAGTTGGTTCCTAAATTATGACTGATCAATCTGGAGCACATATCCAAATGTCAGTTGTCTTTTTGTTTCCACGTTTGGTATAATGTCACTAGAAGGTTTGTGAGTTTAGAAATGCATAGCCTTTTGTCTTTTTGGTTCTAATTATGAAATGAATGTGTGTAAAGAACCATAATATGGAGTAAACAAATAAATACAAATTTAGATCCCGATCAAGAGCAGCATGTCCGGTTTTTAGATAAGCAGCAAGGTATTATTTGCAGTCACATAATACACTCTTTTAAATATCCACATAATCTCACTTATGTTGCGAAAAAAATAATTGGCAAGCTTGCATATATTTGTGAATCTTCGGGGCCATTGTATCCGGTATATATTTATGTATTGCACATACTCCAGGTAATGTATCTGATACGCAATAGGGGTCTCGGACACGCAATAAAAGCGTATTGCGGAAAACATGCTACCATTTGGAGTTGAGTATTTGTCAAGTAAGCAAGAATAACTGCATTTGGTTGTTTATCCAAAGGTAATAGTATTGGTAACATTCAGATAGCATTAGAAACTTTCATTTTATGTATTTTCATAAAATAGCGATATAATGTATTACCAATGCTGGTGGCTGTCGTAATAAGCATCACTAAAAACTGTTAAAACCAATCTGATATTTCGGCAGACACTATACCAAAAATTGGTGAAGAGTTTGATAATATTTTAGGCCTATATACACTATGTTATCTAACTGAAAACAAAACAAACTCTTGACAATATTTGTATTTATTTTCAGTTTGATTAATCCAGTTTGTCAAAACAACGGTTGCCCATATGCGCCTCTGTCTCCACATAGTAACCGCCATCGGAGTGGATCTGTAAATATTAACACTAGCACAAATGCCCGTCACCTGACGGAATCCCATGGTAGAAGACAGTCGTGAAAGTATTATATGCAAAATATATAAGATATATATATATATATAAGAAAACACAAAGCATCCTTACATCAACACTATTACGCATTATCAGATACTCAATGTTTATTAAAATTGACAAATGTATGAGAGAATGTGGAGTTCACGTCAATCGATAGGCCCTAGTCGTGATAGTGTGGAATTGTGAAATAATATTCATCGAGCTATGCTATTGGCATGATGGTAGACATAAGCATTATTGCGTTTGCGTCTACTCCATGATACCCGGCGTTTTTGGCGCACGCATGGTTCATGCAATTCTTCTGTTGGGTTCTACGTCTTACGTGTAGATTATGTTTTACGTATTATGTGCACATCATGTTTTAGGATAAGAACCGTTAATCAACGAATTGGTTTACCCCATAATGGTGCCTTGATATATATCGATTATTTCGAAAAGATTTAGGTATTACGTCCAACAGTAGGAGTCGTTGATTAATCCCTGAAACGTTGGCGCTCACGTTTCAAGCCCTCTGAGAGGGAAACGTTAAAGCGATTCTTTGAGAATTTTAATATCTTTGTAATGTACGCAATTATTAAATAATCCTGTTAATATGATTATTTCGTGTAATTATATGCTTAAATTTCATTAGAATTATGTTTTGATAATCACCAATGACCCTGACAATATATAACAAAATAACTGCGCGTACGCGCAGTTTTCACTTTGGCCCCACCTTCGCGATCCGTATAAAGCATGCTCAGGAATATTCGGGACTGTCCGTCAGACTTCCGTTAGTTAGCCAAGTTAATAGATGCAAGAAATACTTCATCAACATGTGTCTATTTGGATTAGCCTCATGCGAATGAGTCGTGACCGAAAAAAAATCAAAATGAAACGTGGACCAGCTGCTGTTTATGTCACATATTCAGCAAAGAAAAGAAGGAAAATATATGGACTAAATGGAGAATGAACATAGCGACAGTTCATGACAGACGGATTGATTTAAAAGAAACAAAACACCACCTCTCCATGCGCGAAGCTGCCGATGGCGACGCCGATGTCATATTAAATGATTGGCATTGGTTTTGTTGGAATATAAAACTAAGGTACCATCATGTTCCTTTTTCACAAGGTACATCTGGGTGTACATTTTGAAACGTTTAGATAACAGAAACGTACTGAAGCCGAGAAACATTCAATAATGAAACCATTTTATTTGCACCATAAATCCAGCTGCTATTTCCAAGCAGTATAAATATATTATACATCACACGAAGTAATTGACCATATTAAAATAGCAGAGGTGGTTTTGTACTTTCCTATCTACATAAGGTTTAATTTGAGTTTGGAAAATGTAGATCTATCAAGAGCATAATAACATTATTGTCAACAACATATTAAAATATATTGCATCAGAATGAAAACATGTTTTATTTTGTACTGGGAGTGCAATAATTATTTGTTCTGCCATAATTTAGAGTACAATATATTGTATTAGTTTATATTGAACTCCTGTTTCGATAACAAATAAAATGGTCATTGTATGATGGAAATAAGGTTATAAAATTACAAAGTTAACGCATATTTTAGAACACTGTTTTAGTCATCATTGATGTGTTTAACTCAATAAGATCCATGAAACATGGAAATATTGTAGAACGTTTATATATGTTTTTAAATTATTGTAAAAGCAACTTTGTCGACTCCTTTGTATACACTACTCCCAGTATAGTTCACTTAACACAAACTTGTTTCAAAATATTTTGACGAATATGCTGTAGAACATAATCCAAACATGATGAGCATAAGAAAGCATAAATGTTATTATGTACTCCTACTTTGCAACATAATGACTGGATGGTGTGCATTTTGATGCACAAATCGATCGATTGCTCAAATTCATTTCAAACATGTAGTGATGTACATATTCCCAGCAGAAGCCACACAGAACTAATGTGGCAGAATAAAGTCAGGCACCTTCTTCACAACAGTGTCAGTTAACATATTGTCCTATTAATAGCACTGCTGTGCATTTTGAAACAAAATGTTATTAGATCCACACATCCATTTGAAACTCGAAGTGAGGTACAACTTCCCAGTAGATGTCGTACAGAACAGAAAGGGGCAGAACAAAGTCAGACATCATATTATGTCAGGTGACCCATTGTCCAATTAATGGCACTGTTAAGTAGAACTCTTCAGTTTCGTCTTTCCATCAGCTCAGCTATTTCCAATGTTCCTGCAAATAAACAAAGTTTAATTTAGGAAACTGAGTCTAAATATGAGTTAAGTAACTCAACACTGTGCAGATTAATTAAGTTTAGATATAGGATTTAGGGGACATATCACCAAGTGTACCAAGTATACAGATGACTAAATGGGAAAGAAATACAAGATTGTTATGTTGATTCAGGCAGACTAACATCCCAATCCATTACTTTGGCCAACTTTTTATTTGCTTCCACATACTTACCTGCAAGCATTGGTCATATACGGTGCACTTCAGATAACTCGAACACACATAAATGAATTTTCGCTAAGTTAAATAACTATTTTGTTTCGGTCCAAGGCAAAGATCTCAATAAGGGGACGTTCTGATTACTTTCTAGTCATGAGAACGTCCACTTATCAGTATTGTCGTGGGTCCCTGGAAGTTCGAACTTATCCAGAGTGCACTATATATTTTTCTTTATTCTTGCTCTAATAACTAATGTTGTATACAATGATACATATTGACCATTTTCGCGAACAGTACCGGTAAAGTAACATGTCAAAAATAAATGTTTAATTTGTTTTTAGAGAGTACTGTTATTATCGAATATGCTATGCTGTGATATAATATTAGATTTTGTTTTAATATATTCATTGATAAAAACTTTTGTATACTAGAATGCAGATCTGCTGGTGTTCAAAATTCGTGCATCGCAAAATTCTGTGGCAACATGGTATTGTGTACTTTTTAGCAAACCTAAAAGTAAAACGTTTACATTGAATGATGACATGCCAGCCAGGTTTACTAACAATCGTAGCTGTAGCATTGAAACAGTCTAGGATAGTACGAATCTCACATTTTCATGTCTCGGTTCAAATAAGAGGGGAAGCGGGGACTTTTCAAAAACAGCTGACTGGAAATTGGAAAACAAGACCCGTAGACACATATACCTAAATCTCAGATTTAGGCCAACAAATTACTTCCACGACCAGGTTAATCCTCTTGCTATGGTTGCATATACTTATATTTTAGTGTGCATTTTCGTTCACTGCATGTCAAATACTGAACAATGCAGTTCTGCTAACTAGAAAGGCGAGACACTTGCCTAAGGTTAGGTTAGTTACAGTAGTAGAGGCTCGACAGACTCAGTGACAGTGCCAGCGGCAGCTGACACCAACTGCAGCCGTCCGCGTCGGCGGATGTTATAATTCTAATGATTCGAAACGTCACTCGGCTGACGGCATTGGGAAGCAGAATAAATAAACAATCCATACGCTTCCTATACTTATAAAACATAGCTGTCAACATATGTAATGTCTACAATTTGCATTTTTACAATGCCATTGCTTGAATCAACTCACCTCGGAGTCAGACATGTTAGCTGTGTGTGTGTGTGTGTGTGACGTCAGCGGTCTTTGTGTGGGTCACTGCGCGTGTATGAATATTCATTATACTCCGGCTGCAGAAGTAATCATCTTTGTTGCAGCAAACTCAAAATGGTTCGCGTAAACACAATTATTTATCGCCCTTTTGCGCAGATAACACCCAAATTATGCATAAACATGCAAAACATAAGTAGCAAAGAAAATATTTATGGGGAATTATCACGTTTTGATGCAGTATAGCTCGAATGCATATTAGCTTACAAAGAATCGCTTTAAGATGCATACGCTAGGTCGATTATAGTTGCTGTGCTGTTGCAACATGTGTGGTAATAATAATGGTCATACAATTACCCAAACGACAACGACATGTATATGTGTGTGTGTGCGTATGCGTGTGCGTGTGCGGGCGCGTGCGCATGTGCGTGTGCGTATAGTATATATATATATATATATATATATATAGTTCGTCTTTTCACCTTCTCGCCGGTCTTCCTAGGTCGTTTCCCTTCGTAAGGTCTCCAGGTTGTTGTACGCGATGTCCATCGGTTATCTCGTAGTCTGTTGATGTGCCCTGTCTTCTGATTTCTTCTATCACGTCTATAACCTTTGTCTTCTGCCTTACCCATATGTTTGTTTTTCACTCCAGATATGTGCTATTTAACATACTTCTTTCCATCTTTGTTTGTGCGGCTGTTAGCTTCTTCTTTGTGTGGATGGTGAGTGCCCATAGTTCCGCGTTATATGTCATCTTTGGAAGTACGCTTTCAACGTTCTCTGTCTGTGTCGCCTTGATATATATTGGTATGTCATTTTCTAGCATCACTTTTGTCTTTGAGATGTTTATCTTGAGACCTTGTTTTTCACTTTCATCTCATAATTCCTGCAGCATGTTTTGTAGTTATTGCGCTGTAGTAGCGAATATGAGTATGTCGTCGGCGAAGCGAAGATGGCTGAGATATTCTCTGACTATCATCAAGCCTCTGGTTTCCCAGGTCAGTCTTCGGAATATGATTTCGAGTGTTGCCGTGAACAGTTTGGGCGATATGGTGTCACCCTGTCGTACTACCCTCTTGATGTTGATGTTGTTGCTCTTTTTGTGTAGGTGGACTGACACCGAGCTGTGTAGATGTCTTTCAGGAGGTCGATGTACACATCTACTATTCCCTGTTCTTGAAGGGAGGTTAGTATTGTTTTAGTTTGCACCGAATCGAAAGCCGTCTCGTAGTCGTCGAAAGCGATGCAGAGCGGGATATCATATTATCGGTACTTCTCTTTCAGTTGGTTTACGACGAGTATGTGGTCTGTTGAGTATCTAATACTGCTTGCTCTCGTCGTTGGTTTTCGTCCAGTGTCTTCTTTAGTCTATTCGTTAATATCTTTGTGAATAATTTGTAGATGTTTGATAACAAACATATCGGTCTGTAGTTCTTTAAGTCGTTCTTATTTCCCTTCTTGAACATTATCACCATCTTTGCGTTCTTCTAAGCGGTGGGTATTTGTTTTTCTGATAAGTATTTAGTATAAAGCTTAGCTAGTGTCTTCGAGATGATATACTCTCCTGCTTTTAATGTTTCTATGTTTACGTGGTCGTTGCCTGATGTCTTCCCATTCTTCATATCTCTGTGCGAAGCTTCCACCTCCCATGATGTTACCTCTGGTACCTCTTTCGGGTCGGTGTGAATTGTCGTACTGTATTCACTGTCATATAGCTCTAGAATTCATCTATTCGTTCATATATTGGTCTTGCATTTCTCTACCCTGCTTGTCTAGAAGTGTAATCAGTCTGACTCGGCCAAGTGCCGGCGTTCTTCTTGCTTTCTTCAGGCTCTTTGATGACATAATCTTTTCTCGTATCATCTCTTGTTTGTACTTTGTGATGACCTCCTTCGCTTTTTTGATGGTCTTGCATATTTCTGCGTACTCTATTTGTTTTTTAAGGTCGCCGTTATCCACCATTTCTCGTCATTTCTTCATTAGAGCTCGTGTCGGTGACGGTATTCTCGTCACTACATGCCTGTTGATTGTTTTGGCTACATTTGTTGCACTTAGTTGGATCATCTCAGTGATGTTTTCGCTCATGGTGTCGATGTCGTATAGTTCCTGTAGTATCTCGAATCGATTTCGCAGTTCGAGTTGGAATTCGATCTTTTTTCTTGCGATTTGTGTGGTATCTACATTCGGTGGTCTCTTGTTTACCAACTTCTTCTATTCAGCCTTGACGTCTAGTTTAATGTTGCTAATTACCATTCTGTGGTTACTTTCAATGTTCAATGACTTGGTTGATGACAGTTACTTCAGTGACCATGTCTGGTTTGTTTGTCGGGATGTAGTCAATTTCGTTCTTCGTTTCTCAATTTGGGCTTTTCCTTGACCATCTCCTCCCTGATTTCTTCTGGAACATGGTATTCATGATTTTGTACTTTCTTGATGTTGCCCATTCTACCAAGGTGTCGCCTCTTTCGTTCCTCACACCTAGGCCGAAGTTGCCTGTTGCCGTTTCCGAAATGTTTGTTCGTTTCCCTACTTAAGCATTAAAGTCTCCCATCACTATCGTGTAGTGGGTTGGCTTTTCTACGGTCTCATCCATGTCGATGTAGAGGTTGTCTGTGTCTTCTTCTGAGTATGATGCTGTTGGTCATATACTTGTACTATCTTCATCTTGTAGAGCTTTGTTATGCTTAGAACAAGTTCTGCTACTCTGGGGCTGATGCTGTTAACTCTCACTATATTGTCTTTCCATTTTTTTGTTGATGAGATAGCCTACTCCAACTTGGCCGTTGTTCGCTGTGAAATGGTATAGTAGATGTCCGCTTTGTAAGGTACTGAAGCATTCCTCTCTTCTTCTGACTTCTCCGATCCCGATCACATCCCATACCAACTTGGTTTCCCTAAGTTCTTCCCCCAGCTCTTGTATCTCTCCATCTTTTAGTAGTTACTTACATTATATGTTTCTATTTTCAGTCTACTTACCTTGTCTCGGCGGCTCTTCTTGACCCAGAGATTCTTAGCACCCTTTGCACGTAGCCCTACTTGACCCGAACCGCCTCCTTGGTCATAGACTCTTTCGACGCTGCTGGGAACTGGGGGCCTTGGCTTCATTGTACTTTGCATGCTGGTTGGCCTACCCTTCCACGATGACCGGTGCGGGTTGGAAGGGGGGAGACGTAGGGTGAACGAAATTGCCTTAAGTTTCGAAACGGCATCCGAGCCAGTACCGAACTACTGTTCAGCCGGCTCCGAGATTTGAACCCCGGTCGCTCCAGTCGAGAGACGGGTACCCAATCGGCCACTAAGCCCCTCATATAAATAAATAAATATATATGTATATACAGATGTATATATATATATATGTATGTATGTATGTATGTATGTATACGTTACCAATCTGCACGAAACTAGTTGCATGTTGCAAGAGATCGTTTTCTGCTACGGCCAAAAATGAATATTTTTTTTATTCTAAAATATGTTTACTAACATGTGGCAAACTATCATATATGAAAGGTGTTTATTTAAATAGCTTAATAAAAGCAGTATTTAGAAGCTGATAATTAAACATGCGCCGCTGAACAAGAACAATGTTGCGAATTGACCCATTTCGGAGGACCGCGCGCCATTGCTGTTCTTGGAAATTCCCCAACATATGGGTAACCCCAGAGAGCGCGTCATCTCTGCATTCCGACGCAGGAAATATAATTAATGTTACATTTGAATTCAACTAATCATGAACGTCGGAAAGGGTGCCTCCGTGGTAAACAGGCGAGCGCAGTTGCTACCATGTGAGGAACGACAAAAAATGTCAGCTTATCGGTACGTATATTTGAATAACAAATGACTTGTTTATATGTGACAAACAAAATAAATCTAGCCGTTGTTATCAGCCATAGAGCTGACTGCAGGTTCGCGAAGCCGAAGTGACAACTGTTGTTTACATTTTCACCGACAGCTGTCAGAGCCTTAGCCTTAGGCTTAGCTGTCATCCGTCGATGCGACGACGGCACGTATACACCGTTGCTTTCTCATTAATTATAATTATAATTAACATAATTATAAATGTACGTATTTCCAACACAGTGACCATTTACTTTGTTATTCCCAGTAACAGTTATTGTGCTGTCACTGCAAGTATTTCAAAGACGAGCCGTGCTTCTGACAGTTTGGTGTGGAAGATATGATGAAGAGGAAAAGAGACATGGCAGCTTTGGTGCCAAGTAAGTCATTAAATGAAGCACATCAACGACATCGTATTTCATGGTGCAATGAATTGGATAGTTGTTCCAATGATTGGGATAACAATTTGCTAATCATTTGTTTGTTTGTTATCTACATTGATCTTAACCGTAGTTCTTGCTATGCAGAGGAACAGATGCTCATTCTCCTCGGCAATATTTCCTGCTCAATCAACATGCCAAAGATGACGTGTTTTTCGAAGAAGGCAGCAGCAACACCAAACGACGGCTTACTACGTTGAGAGCCAACAGATTTGCCGTCAGACCTTCAAGTTCCTTCACGCGTAAGTACATGTATTTGTAGAAGACTTGGAGACACAACTACGTGAACATCCTTGAAACAAGTGTGAATTAAATCGTAGTTTGTTTGGCTGGTAAATACACATTGTACAATTTCCAGTGTGTTCTTTTTAAACAGAATCAGCCAAGACCGCCTGACAGGACTCCTGCAATGGTACAAGGTGAATGGTTTGGTGCCAAAGGAGAAATGGTCTGGCGGACGCAACAACAATTCAAGGGCACACTCCTTTGAAGACGTCCAGCGGGCACTGGCTTTCGTCGCGCAGTATGCTGAGCACCATGCCCTTGTGTTGACAGGCAGAGTGTCTGGCTTCAAGAGGGATGGTGTGAAGCTGCTGCTATCTGCTGAAACGAAAGCCAAAGTCTACGCTGTCTACTCAGCTACGATGAAGGATTCCCGTATGATTACCAAAAGTACATAAATGCATTTACAACAACAAATGTTATTTATTTAGGAAATATTGCATAAAGTAAGTTGCAAAATTAGTTGCCCAATAACAGGTAACATATTAATTAAAACTATGTTCTGTCCTTTTATACCTGTGAAACTATAACAACAAATATTAAATGTGTGTTACACGTTTGTTGTTGGATCGGTTTTTTTTCTTCAAATGGTAGGTCAGCTGTTCACTCATCGTTAAAATAGTATGCTGTTCAACCTGTGTCATTAAATATAAGTTAATTATTGTTGGTCAGTATCAATTATGTTTGTGAAAAGCCATAGGAAGTGAGAACCAGTTGAAACTGCCCACACATTGAGTGACAAGAAGACAACACTACAATTTGTCTGCTCACTTGAAACACCGGCGTGCGGTTGATATGCTACAACTTTCCATGGTACTGATATTTTGTCATATTTCTCTAGAGTTGCGTGTGATGAGCGAGTCCGTCGTCCTGGACACATGGCTAAAGTTGCTACCCTACATCATCACAACCAAGCCGATGTCGGACCTGTGTTGGACGTGCCAGGACAACAACACTCTCATCTACAGGAACGCCAACATCCCGGAGGGACAGAAGAGTGACCGCCTCCTGCAGCAGGAGCAACACCTGCGGGCTGTGCAGTAAGAGAGGCCCCTCTACACATTCATGGTGGCCGAAGCCAAGATGACGTGCAAGTGTCTCCAGCTGAGTAACTTTGTTCGCAGTGCACTCTGCAGTCGACAGCTAAAAATGCACTACAGTTTTGACTACGCACAACAAGTTCACCTGCCAAGTGATCTCCTTCAACCAGGTCCCATTTACTTTCTTGTCCCCAGAAAGTGTGGTTTATTTGGGGTCTGGTGTGAGGGGATCCCTAACCAGGTGAACTTCCTCATGGATGAAGCCTATCTTATTTCGAAGGGGTCGAATGCGGTTGTGTCATACTTTTTTTAAAGCATTTTTGACTGGGTGAGACCATAGCTGAGTGCCACTGCGACAACTGTCCAGGACAGAATAAGTACCGCTATGTCCTATGGTATCTCGCATGGACGGTGACTCTTGGTCTTCATCAGTCCATTACACTATTGGTCTTCATCAGTCCATTACACTCTTGGTCTCCATCAGTCCATTACACTCTTAGTCTCCATCAGTCCATTACACTCTTAGTATACATCAGTCCGTTACACTCTTGGTCTTCATCAGTCCATTACACTCTTGGCCTCCATCAGTCCATTACACTCTTAGTCTTCATCAGTCCATTATACTCTTGGTCTTCATCAGTCCATTACACTCTTAGTCTCCATCAGTCCATTACACTCTTAGTATCCATCAGTCCATTATCCTCTTAGTCTCCATCAGTCCATTACACACTTAGTCTTCATCAGTCCATTACACTCTTAGTCTCCATCAGTCCATTACACTCTTAGTCTTCATCAGTCCATTACACTCTTAGTCTTCATCAGGCCATTACACTCTTAGTATTCATCAGTCCATTACACTCTTAGTCTTCATCAGTCCATTACACTATTAGTCTCCATCAGTCCATTACACTCTTAGTCTCAATCAGTCCATTACACTCTTAGTCTCCACCAGTCCATTACACTCTTAGTCTTCAACAGTCCATTACACTCTTAGCCTCCATCAGTCCATTACACTCTTGGTCTCCATCAGTCCATTACACTCTTAGTCTTCATCAATCCATTACACTCTTAGTCTCCATCAGTCCATTACACTCTTAGTCTTCATCAGTCCATTACACTCTTAGTCTCCATCAGTCCATTACACTCTTAGTCTTCATCAGTCCATTACACTCTTAGTTTTCATCAGTCCATTACACTCTTGGTCTCCATCAGTCAATTACACTCTTAATCTTCATCAGTCCATTACATTCTTAGTCTTCGTCAGTCCATTACACTCTTAGTCTCCATCAGTCCATTACACTCTTAGTCTCCATCAGTCCATTACACTCTTGGTCTCCACCAGTCCATTACACTCTTGGTCTCCATCAGTCCATTACACTCTTAGTCTCCATCAGTCCATTACACTCTTAGTCTCCATCAGTCCGTTACACTCTTAGTCTCCATCAGTCCATTACAATCTTGGTCTCCATCAGTCCATTACACTCTTAGTCTTCATCAGTCCATTACACTCTTGGTCTCCATCAGTCCATTAACTCTTAGTCTCCATCAGTCCATTACACTCTTAGTCTCCATCAGTCCATTATACTCTTGGTCTCCATCAGTCCATTACACTCTTAGTCTCCATCAGTCCATTACACTCTTGGTCTCCATCAGTCCATTACACTCTTGGTCTTCATCAGTCCATTACACTCTTGGTCTTCATCAGTCCATTACACTCTTGGTCTCCATCAGTCCATTACACTCTTGGTCTCCATCAGTCCATTACACTCTTGGTCTCCATCAGTCCATTACACTCTTGGTCTCCATCAGTCCATTACACTCTTGGTCTCCATCAGTCCATTGCATTCTTGGTCTCCATCAGTCCATTACACTCTTGGTCTCCATCAGTCCATTAACTCTTAGTCTCCATCAGTCCATTACACTCTTGGTCTTCATCAGTCCATTACACTCTTGGTCTCCATCAGTTCATTACACTCTTGGTCTCCATCAGTCCATTACACTCTTGGTCTCCATCAGTCCATTACACTCTTGGTCTCCATCAGTCCATTACACTCTTGGTCTCCATCAGTCCATTGTATTATTGGTCTCCATCAGTCCATTACACTCTTGGTCTCCATCAGTCCATTAACTCTTAGTCTCCATCAGTCCATTACACTCTTGGTCTTCATCAGTCCATTACACTCTTGGTCTCCATCAGTTCATTACATTCTTTGTCTCCATCAGTCCATTACACTCTTGGTCTCCATCAGTCCATTACACTCTTGGTCTCCATCAGTCCATTACACTCTTGGTCTCCATCAGTCTATTACACTCTTGGTCTCCATCAGTCCATTACACTCTTGGTCTCCATCAGTCCATTGCATTCTTGGTCTCCATCAGTCCATTACACTCTTGGTCTTCATCAGTCCATTACACTCAACTTCCTGGTGGAAGGACACACCAAATTCGCCCCGGACTGGTGTTCTGGGCTTCTCAAGAGGACATTCAAAAGCCATGCGGTGTCATCGCTGTCAGAGTTTGAGTCTGTCATCTGCGGGAGTGCATGTGTCAACACTGCACAGCTGGTTGGCTGGGAAAATAGTACGTCCAGTTGGGAACTGGCAGACCCATCTGAGCCCTTTCTGTCGCACCTTCAGTGGCATTAAGAAGTACCACCACTTCAGGTAAATACTGACAAACTCATAATGTGTTTATAAGACATTATTTACGATGGGTGTCTTATGGTCTTAATAGCCGGGATCCCCTGTGAGGTCTCCAATGTTTACTGGTGGGACCTTGTCAAATGAACTGCATTATTTATGAATGGCACATTTAATTTAAAACGCACAACTTGGAAGCTTCAGTCAAGCGAAATATATTTTTGGGCATTTTAGCTGCGACAATTTAGCATAATGTGTATAGCCAAGCAAGGCCTCAGAATTGTAGCCGTACAAAGGTAGTGGCTCGAATTTACAACAGGATTAAATATGATGTGTATCGTTCTACACATGATGAATAAAATAGATGCACATGTTATCATGTTTAACAACTTCTTTAGTTGTCAGCATAATTGTTGCAACAGATTCGAGGCAGATCATCCAGGCAAGGAGTTCGCCCGTGTCAACCCCGGAGAGCGAAGAGGACACCTTTACCCTGTGGACGCCAGACACACGCCTGCCACAATCTTCCCCTGATGCTGTTATGCCAGCTGGACTAGACCCACAGCGACAGTGGTAGCTGTACAACAGCATCAGGGAGTTTGTGAACGACGACGACAAAGACACTTTGTGCCCACTGCCCATTGTGCCCCGGCCAACCAGCCAGCGACCCCAGAGAAGCGAGAATCTTCGCAACCACCGAAGAGGGCGCGAGGAAGTCGACGAGGCGGTGCGAGAGGCAGCTGGCAGGGAGGTGCCACACCCAGAGAACGTTGAGTAAATGGATCCGGGCAGGGTAGTGCCACACCCAGATAATGTTTAGTAAATGGATCCTGCTATTCAGTGTTGAACTATGTAAATACGGCGACATCAATAAACTGTCCTTTTTTTTTTCTTCAAAATAAATACTTTTCTGTATTGTGTTATAGAAAAGCAAATGCTTGTACATCTGTAATCATTCAGTAGAGTTGATATAATGGTTTGCATAATAACACTGGAAAATATAATAAATATATGTCCATTAATATGCAATTTGTTAATTTCAGTGACATATCTGGATTAATTGTACATTTTTACCTGTTATTGTTCTAAAAAGTGTAAATATTTGGCCTGCTCACACCGATTAAGCGAATTTTTCGTGACGTCATCATCTAAAAAAACCGTGTAACTAGTCATCTGGTAACAAAATCAGAAAAATTGCGCCTTGTTATAAGATAGGAGAACATGGCAAGTTTTGTGCAATTTCCCTGAAATCCAGTCCGAAATGAACACATATTACTACTGCACTGAGCGCACTGTAGTTTATCAGAGAGGTGCAACCGATAAGCAGAAAGACTAGTACGAGAGATGTCCCCGCGTGGCTACTGTATGCAGACGATATTGCGGTGGTAGCGGACTGGGAAGCAGATCTCCAGGAACAACTGACAGAGTGGAAGGATATGTTCAGCAGACATGGACTGAAAATTAATTTGGAGAAGACGGAGGTACTTTAGGTGGGCCAAGAAAACAAAGAGTTGGAAATATACCTGGAGGGGAAGAAACTAAAACTAAAGAGACAGTTTTGTATAGCTGTGTGGAACGATATGCGGAGACGGTAACTCAGACACCGAAGTTCGCAGGAAGATAAAGGCAGAGGCAAACGCGTGGAGGAAATTGAATGTGTGATGGGAAACAGGCGTATACCGCGTAAACTAAAAGGACAAGTGCTCTGTTCATGTGCTACTCCTGCACACCTGTATGTCCTAGTGACGACGGAATTAACAAAGAAACGACAAAACAACTGGGTAAGAAGAATTGCGGGAGTGAGAAGAACTGATAAGAAAAGAATGGGGGAATTGAGGGTGGAGGTTGGAGTAAAAGAAAGCCTTAAGAATAAGCTGGTGAAGAATCGACTGAAGTGAGTTGGGCATGTGGAGAGAATGGGAGGAGAACGGCTGGCAAAGAAAGCAGATGCCTAGAGAGTGGAAGGGAAACGGGGGCGTGGAAGACCTAAACTGCGATGGGAGAGTTGAGTAAAGAAAGATTTCGAAGGATTGGGAGAGGAGTGGAGAACGAGAGCAAACGATATAGGGAATGGAGACAGTTGATGGAGAGAGTTGCCCAAGATAAGTAAGAGAAAAAAGAAAAGTGAAATCAAGGAACGAAATCAAGGCCAGCCTCACCCCTGATGACATAGTATGAAGCAGGAAACAACAACAACTAACAGTGGTTGATACTTGTGTACGAATAGTCTTCGCGCAATAATTACTATGTGGCTGAATGGTTTCTAGGTAAGTGGGAATGGTGTTCAATTGAACAGATGTGCCAAGGAGTAGACTGGGTATTGCGGTATATAAGAATATACCTTTAATTCTATTGGAATCATGTGTGGGATACAATGCTTATTCATAATGTAAATTAAATACACTATTTTGTAGGTCTCTATTGTCGACAGTAGGTACATATATCTGGTCAGTAACACAATCATTTACTAAAATGCATATAATGCAGACGCTGTTCGGAAAGTAAAGTTGTCGGAGCTTTGATATATTCTAAAATATTCAGCGCAATTAAACGTATGCATTTGTCAGTGCGTGCTATTGTGGTGAAATGATAAAGACACATGATACGAACGCTTGAGGCAGTCGGAACCTCCATATCCGTCCCTGCCTGCAACAATGAATATACTTAGATTCACAGAATACACACACACACACGAACGCACGCACGCAAATGCACGTACATACGCACGCGCGCGCGCACACACACACACACACACACACACACATACACACACAGACACTCATACATACTATCCAATGAGAATTGTGATGCGCTAGAACCTGCCCAATGTCAAGCAATTCCTTTCCTTTACATCTTTAGAGGGCAGGAGACAATTCTTATTGCACGCAGGTTCGGGTGACATGTGGCAAGAAGACTGACATAAAATTGCAACGTATATTGGATAACGTTGCAGAACAAGTTTGTGTAACAATTCTGGTGATCAACCACGCAACGGAACTTGCGATTACTGTGCACACAGGCGATCATTTTGGTAGCTTGGATCTATTGGAGTTTACAAGGCCATGAACATAAATGAACGCAGCTGAAGTTACTAGCACCAGGAGAAAACGCATTCCTTTGTGCACAGAGAGAACTGTGGTCAAATAATTGATTAGTTATGCAACCAGCTTGAAGGAGACAAACTGTTAATTTCCATTCATGCTGTTATCGCAGGCGAGAAATGATTGCTTATCTCATATCTTGCCTAATCATAACAATATCATTGTCTCATTTATTTGCTAATTTATCTGCGTTAAACGTGTATTAAAATAATACATGAACCAATGTTGTTTTATATCACCGCTATTGCAAATATGTGGACAAAATTGAATATGTAAATTTTGTAATGATTAGGAAGTACATATGCCTGTCTGAATCCCGGCTTGACTGAATGCTGAAGTAAATTACGTGTTGGAATTATCAATTTCCTTAACGTTTCTTGAATTTCGTGTTTTGCAGGATCGGGGACATGACCCGGATATATTTTGTTTAATAGCAACTTGTGGATTCAAGTACATTAATATGTTAATGTCGTTGAAAGCTAAAGTCATAGCAGAAAGTGATATCAGTATTAAAGTTATACGTGTGGCTAATGTTACCAAATGCGTGAATTTCAATCGCAAATAAAAAATAGAAGTAAAGTGAAATACATTTTCGGCCACTTTTTCTTATCTGGTAACGTGAGTGCAAGTTTATTTCGGAAAGGTTTAGATGCTTTACTGTTAACAACGAAGTGACCATTGATTCTATCTATTTCATATTGATTTCAATCCTCGTAATGATTAGTGCTTATGAAACGAAAGCCTCTGGTTCGTTCTCAGTATAGAGCCGCAACACAACATTTGTGTGGACGACTCCACTCCGGAGTGTGACAAAACGCTACTACTAACACACACGGCGATCCCTTTGGCCCAGGGCATGGCAAAAACCATGTGGCTCTCGTGCAAGCCACCAACTCGTACTGTGCACGACGAGCTGCACCTGCCAACGCAGAGTTACAACCCGCGGGACACACAGTCTGTTCTTAGTGAACACATATGGCTGATTACATAACAACTCATTACGTAAGGTGCACCAGCCTGATCTTCTGTAGTCAGTCCACTGCAATCAACGTACAACTAATTAGAACTAACTACAAAACTCGGTTTTGTAACACTTACATGCCACTGTCAGCAATCCTGTCCTGTATCGGAAGCTGAATGGAGTGCCTGGATTACCGTACTGTGATGCGTTTCGTCTGGTGTTGTTCATGCTGAAACTCGCCCGTATTGTGATGGAATAGCTGGCAGACCCTGCAGGCGACACGAAATATTGGGCATTTATCTAACGATCAAAGCAACGAGTTAATCGCCTACAATAAATAGCGCCTACGATTCAAGCACTTTATGTTGACCGCTACATACATGCACACGCGATAAGTTGGATAGGTCTACGTGGCTAAGAGGAGAGGATATTCGACTGTCATATTATCAATTTACGCCTTCTAATCGAAATTTCAGAAATAAGATAACGCATCACTTGTTAGTGGAAGGCTTGCTTTGCTCCTTTGGTACGCCTCGTTGGTGTTCCTGACTTGATGGAGACTTGTTGTAGTATCTGTCAAACGCAAAGTCCATGCGGTCAGACGAGGCTCCTACACGAAGGACAGTACGTTGAAACAAATCAGACAAATCTCGCAATGCTGATATTCCGATTGGTTTTCCAATAGCAACCAACAGTTCCTGTCCATCAAATATGATGGTTGCATCATCGCCGAGCACAGTTGGTGCCAGTGTTGGTGGGCAATGGATATCTGCAGTTAGAAGTTCGGCAAGATTTGCCTTGGATCCTGTATGAAGATCCGCATTCATTTCTGTCAAATCAATGGGAACTGACAAGAGCTCATAACAAAGGATTTGATCTAGGTTGACCTTTCGTCCACCCTCATAGGCAAGTATTAGCCGCTGCAAAATTTACAGGTATGCCTTTAGCATCCTCTCTCACCTTGATTTTGACTGTTTTTTCTCTGTGTCTTGGAGTGAGTCATGTGTCAACGCGTTGTTCTTGTGCGGTGTCTCGGAACTGATCACATGGGAGAAGCCTCTCTTCAACAAATGTGATTGATGATGCCAACAATGCCTCCCTTCCTTCCGATCCTATTGAACTATTCTACCTGGTTAATCTGAAGTGATGATTTATTTACCACAACAATTCCATTTTAGAATCCCTGTAGCACTTCAGCTGGGAGTTAGTGCATTTCGTTCACATAGATTTTCCCCCAACGGGCATCATTTGTGTGGCCATATCTCATGAAGTTGGAGCATGAACTGAAATGCGTACAAATGGAGCTCCCAATTTCCATCTATCTGGCACGGGTGAAGAGGAGAAGATTACATATGCATGTACCTCCACGTTTCCCCCAAATATGCCTCTAGATGTTTGATTTTCTGAAAACCCGACCTTTTGTAACTTTGTGACCTTGGAAATTAATAGAAACAACACATTTTCAGCCACACATACACAACGGTGATTATTTGATCAGAACGATTACAAACAATAGTTTGTTTATGATATACAGAAGATGTTATAAGCACATTTAAATGCAATCTGTGTGCCGAAATCACCTCGGTGGCGGCCATTGTTCATTTACAATTTTGAAGGTCATAGAATTACGTCACAAGGTGACAGATACCAAAATCGGATTCCGCACACTCAATATATGTTAAAAAGATTGTCTATCCACTTTTTCCCAAAAATTATCTCTAGAAGTTTGGTTTTCTGAAAATACGACTTGTTTGTTTGTTTGTTTATGATATACAGAAGATGTTATATGCACATTTAAATGCAATCTGTGTGCCGAAATCACCACGGTGGCGGCCATTTTTCACTTGCCATTTTGAAGGTTACAGAATGACGTCACAAGGTGACAGACACCAAAATCGGATGCAGCACCCTGAAATTATTAAAAAGGTTGTCTGTCCACTTTTCCCCAAAAATGCCTCTAGGAGTTTTATTTTCTGAAATTTCGAACTGCCTACTACAACAATGCATCTTATCGGTAATTATTGTCTACTCAGACAGAGATAGCATGAATGTGTTGATATACCTACAGAGGTATATTCGAAATCAGGCTTTGATATTAAATTTTAGTGGCCCGAACCTGTTTGCCGGGACGGTCAGAGAAACTGCGAAATGCATATTATTACTCTTTTCACACAAAAACTAGGATAAATAAATACACGGAAGAACATGTTGTGAAACTTACTAAAAAGGCCAAAGCGTGATGCCAGTAGTATTGTGACATTAAAATGAATAACGTTGACTATGTTTTACGAGTCTATTTCACGAGCACATTACGTACACGCATATTAGGCCCTACACCAGATAGTCAATTCACGACAGTGGTCAGTACCGTATCAGCATTGAATTGTCTAAACTAACACCTGTTTGGTCACGACTGAAATAATACATATTCTACGGATTGGTTGATTCCTGGCCTATTGCCAGTTTAGGTCATTTTCTACAGAAATAAAATAGTTTTGCCGGAGTGAAAGCAGATGCTTACCACTAAGAGGAAAATAACATACGCCAGCAGTATTTAACCTGGGGTAATTATCCCCTTGGGGGTAATTTGGGCTTTTTTAGGGGGTAAACCTTTTAATGTGAGGAAATTGCAGTAATTAATTCATCCCAGCAACGTGTAGCACGCCACATTGAAAATATGTCGTGGGACATGGTGTACAGGAAATTAAGAATGCCTCATACCGAAAGTAAGAACTCCCTTTTGATCGGAGATGATCTCAAAAAGCCATGTATCGTTCCTGACGGGTTAGAAGGGATACAGACGGACCATGTCATGGTCCATCTGTGTATATTATATCACTTCAGGACACAACCGAGAAAACCGAATATTTGACACTAGCAAGGTCATTTTTTGAATCGGGGAGTTTTAGATGCCAAAGTGGCAGCAAACTCCTATACGTTTTGCGCTTCATTTGATTGAATCAATATGTTACGTATGTTGCACATTACTCCTAAAGGCGACTCTGTAAAAGAGGTATGGCTGTTCTCTGAACTGTTTACCATTGTGTGCAAAGAACCCCAGGATCGTCAAGGAATGTAAAGAGATTGAAGCCGATTTTAGTATTTTCCTTTTCCATAAAAAAAATATGGGATATCGGTGCAAGATTGTCACGGGACGTCATTTCATCGTGAGTTGTAATTAAGAGAAAAATCGTCATGTTCTTGAAAGGGGGAGAACCGCTACAGACCAAAATGTGAGGCGACGATGCCACGCCGTACATTTATTATCAAGCTGAACAGTATTGCACCTCTTTCGGGAAGTCAAATCAGGTGAACTTCTGACAAGAATGGAATAGGGTTAAAACGAGTCTCACAGCTCAATACAAGGTTGCGAGCTCCTTTGCAAATACAGTTTTACCGAAATGAAGTTCAAGCTAATGAGGTCGCCTTGTTCTCAAAATTGTTAACGCTACTTGAAAAGAATGGAGAGCACTGTCCTTTTGCTGATGATATATGCTACACATACGCTCCATGGATGAGGCCATCCATGTATATTCCCTAGGTCTGGAACGACATGAGAAAAGAATGCACGCATGGTGATACTTTTTCAGTGGATGATGGAGTCATCAAAGACGAAACACGATTGTCTTAGCTTGCGAGAGATGGTTGCTGAAAGAAGATTTCCAGGATTAAAACCTGGTAACTTTCTGACAAAAAACTGGTGGTGAATAACCAATTCGCTCTGACTGAGCTTTAGTAGTCCTCACACCAATGTACTGTGGATGACTTACATTTCTACAAGGATCAACATAAAACCAACACAGGAAATACGTTGGATCTTACTGTTGACATGCAATGTGCTCTAGCTATTACAAAGTTTCGCATTTCAAACCTTATCAAGAAGATGCTACTTCAACTATATACAGATACTTTAGTAATCTTCAAAGTATTGTTTGTCGTACGTTTGATCTTCCTTCCAGGTTAGGGAGCCAAAGTATAGCTAGTGGCATATGTTATAATAAATCTGACAATTGTGCGGCTAAATTTTCTTTTTAAAAATATTTTTTTTCGAATTGGTATTTAAAAATGAAGGGGTAATTATGATTGACCTACACAGTCTAGTTGGAGTAGGAACTTGTTCTTGAAAAATAACAGCAAGAAAAGCGATATACATGGTTGCTTACCGGTGTAGCAACCAGTACTGATTTGCTGAGGCGACTGCGTGACGTTGGAAACTTTAGTAGCTTCAGTCACACCTGGACCTTCCCACACGAGCGGTTCTACTCTTTTCCCACGGTAGATGAAATTACAGGTGTATGTGATGTTACTTCCAGGGATTGCCGTGCGTGGAGCACCCCCATTACAAGTGTGATTGCCTGAGAACAAAACATGCGTGGTAATACTCACATGTTCACTGTTTATATCAGTGTTGGGAGACGTGCATTGGAACATGCTGCCTGTGTGGCATACCAATTTGCAGCAACTCTTATCAGACAGTATTGAAATGATACAAAAGAGAGCACGAAAATGCATTTTCCCTGTTGTAAGTTATGCTCAGATATTAGTCGTGTTGGTTTGCACACTTTGAAAGAAAAACAAGGAATGTATCTGTGAAAAATATTTCAATATGATGGAAGTTAGCATACACAAGTTATATAATCTGCCACCTAACAAAATACACAAATTGTAATGAAAGGTGAGTAACCTGTAGCCATTGCCAATAACATGAACAAACATTTAATTATCGGATCTCTATAATACTAGTGTGATTATACAACTAGCGATAAACATTCAAGAGACAAAAAGAAGATTATGCATTTATTTGTATTATATTACCGACTGCATAATATAAATCCAACTCAGCTGAGTTAATAAATAGTCATATTTCATCTCTATATTATCATATCTAAGACAAGCTTCTGTTTAGTTCGCTTTGATGATGTCATTGCTGACAATGACGTCACAAAATTTTACATAGATAATCATTCAGTATATAGCCGGTTTGGTCGGTTCTAGTAAACTTTTTGCCGACTTTTTTTTATCGGTTTATCGGTTTATCGGTCGGTCGGTCGGTCGGTCGGTCGGTCGGTCGGTCGGTCGGTCGGTCGGTCGGTCGGTCGGTCGGTCGGTCGGTCGGTCGGTCAGTCATTGCCTCGGTCGGTCGGTCATTGCCTCACCGCTGATGATCAGGTTAAAACTTCCTGTATGTAGGCTGTCCTCATATGAGTAGTATCCCCCGTCATCAAGTTGTGCACTGTTGCAGAACATAATATAGACATGTGTACACTCGACGTAGGAATCTTGTCATCATTGTTTAATTACGATAACCTCATGTTAAACCGACTTCGCAGTAAGTAGTGCCTTTGGGGATGTGACAGCACCAATGATGTTTCCTATACGGGTAAAACGTATTTGGTACTACAAATAAATCATTTGTATATGTCTTAATAGTATTAATATAAAATGTACGAGTGTGTGTGTGTGTGTGTGTGTGTGTGCGTGCGTGCGTATGTGTGCGTGTGCGTGTGTGTGTGTGTTAAAGCGATTCTTTGAGAATTTCAATCTCTTTGTAATGTACGCAATTATAGTCCTGTTAATATGATTATTTCATGTAATTATATGCCTTTAGTTCATTAACATTATGTTTTATTAATCATTAATGACGCTGATAATATATTGAAAAAAATAACTGCGCGTTCCACTTTGGCCCCATCTTCATAATCCGTATAAGGCGTGCTCATGAATATTCGGCACTGTCCGTCAGACTTCGATTAGCTACGCCAAGTTAATAGATGCAAGAAAAATGTCATCAACATGTGTGTATTGGGATTAGCCACCGCCATGCGAATAAGTCGTGACCGATAAAATTATCAAAATGATATGTGAACCAGCTGCTGCTTATGTCACAGATTCAGCAAAGAAAAGAAGAAAAATATATGGAATTAACGGAGCATGAACTTAGCAACATGACATACGGATTGATTTAAACAGAAAAGCACCACCTCTCCGTGCACGAAGCCGCCGATGCCATGGCGACGCCGATGGCGTAGACATATTGAATGATTGGCATTGCTTTTGTTGGAATACAAAAACTCTGGTGTTATCATGTTCCTTTTTCACTAGGTATATCTGGCTGTACATTTTAAAATTTAGTTTTAATTAAACGTTTAGATAACAGAAACTTACTGAAGCCGAGAAACATTCAATGATGAAACCATTTTGTTTGCTCCATAAATCCAGCTGCTATTTCCATATGCAGTATAAATACATTATACATCGCACAAATAATTTACAGTAAAAAATAGGATAGGTGTTTATGTACTTTCCTATTTACGTAAGGTTTAACTTTAACTGAAAAATGTAGATCTATAAAGAGCATAATAACATTATTGTCGACAAAATATGAAAATATATTGCATCAGTATAAAAACATGTTTTATTTTGCACTGGGAGTGCAATAATTATTTATTCTGCCTATCATTTAGAGTAAAAGATATTTAATTTGTTTCTGTCGAATTCCAGTGTTGATGACTAATAAAATGGCTCATTATTTGTATGATGGAAATAAAGTTATAAAATTACAAAACTTTAAAAGCAACGCATATTTTAAAACACTGCTTTCTGTCATCATTGGTATGTTTAACTCAAGAAAAAATCCCTAAAACATTTTTAATGTTGTGGAACATTTATAGTTTACGAAGTTTCAAAATTATTGTAAAAGCAACTTTGTCGATACCTTTGTATACACTACTCCCAGTATAGTTCACTTAACACAAACTTGTTTCAACAAATTTTGAAGAATATACTGTAGAACAGAATCCAAACATGATGAGCATAAGAAAGCATAAATTTTAGTATGTACTCCTACTTTGCAACATAATGATGAGATGATGTGCATTTGGATGCACAAATCGATCGATTGCACAAATTCATTTGAAACATGTAATGATGTACATATTCAAAGCAGAAGTAACACGGAACTAATGTGCCAGAACAAAGTTAGACATCTTCTTCACTACTGTGTCAGTTAACACACGGTCTTGTTAATAGCACTGCTATGCATTTGATACACAAAGCTACCAGATGCACACATCCATTTGAAACTCGACGTGAGGTACAACTTCCCAATAGATGTCGTACAGAACAGAATGGGGCAGTACAAAGTCAGACATCATCTTATGCCAGGTGACCCATTGTCCAATTAATGGCACTATTAAGTAGAGCTCTTAAATGTCCTCTTTCCATCAGCTCAGCTATTTCCAATGTTCCTGCAAATAAATAAAGTTGAATTTAGGACACTGAGCTAAATACATGTTAACTAATTCAATACTGTGCAGATTAATTCAGTTTAGATATTAGATTATGGGACTTATCACCAAGTGTACAGTTGGCTAAATGGAAAAGAAATACAAGAATTGTTGATTCAGTCAAACTAAAATACCAATCCATTACTTTGGCCAACTTTTTAGTTGCTTCTACATCATTGCCTGTATGCATTGGTCATGCACAGTGCACTCCAGATAATATGAACTCACATAAATGAATTGTCCCTAAGCTAAGTCAATATTTTCCTCGGTCCTGGGCAAAGGTCCCAATAAAGGAACTAGTTATCAGTTATCATAAATTCCACTTATCAGTATTGTCATGGGTCCATGGAGGTTCGACCTTATCCAGAATGCATTGAATGTTTCTTTCTTTTATTGGTGCTCTAATAATTAATGTTATAAATAATTTAGGTATGTGGGCCATTCTCGCGAAAAATGTACTGTAACGGTAAAGTAACATGTCAAAAATAAATATTTAATTTCTTTTTAGCGAATACTATTATTATCAAATGTACTATTCATATGAAGCAGCGCAACTTAATCTGATCTATTATTAGATTTCTAAATATATATTCATGAATAAAAACGTATGTATACTAGAGTGCAGATCTGCTGGTGTCCAAAATTCTGCATCGCAAAATTATGAGGCAACACGGTATTGTGTACTTTTTAGCAAACCTAAAACGTCTACATTGAATGATGACATGGCAGCCAGGTTTATTAACAATCGTAGTATTAGAAACTGTCTGTGAACGTACGAATCACACATTTTCATGTTTTGGTTGAAATAAGTGGGGACAAGGGGACTTTTTAAAAACGGCTGACTGGAATTTGGAAAAGCAAGACCCGTAGATACACAGACCCAAATCCCAGATTTAGGCAAAAAATAGCGTCCAAGACCAGGTTTATCCTCTTGCTATGGTTGCACATACTGATATTTTAGTGTCCGTTTTCGTTCACTGCATGTCAGATAGTGGATAATGTCGTTTTGTTAACTAGAAAGGCGAGACCCTTGCCTAGGATTAGGCTAGTTACTATAGTAGAGGCTCGACTGACTCAGACTGAGTGACACTTCGGCTGACGGCATTGGTACACTTATAAAAATGGCAGTCAATATACGTATTTCTACAAATTGCTTATTTACAATGCCATTGCTTGAATCAACTCACCTCGGAATCTGACATGTTGGCTGTGTGCGTGACGTCAACGGTCACTGCACGTGCATGAATATTCATTATACTCTGGCTGCAGAATTAATAACCCACGTGGCAGCAAGCTAAAATTGATTCGCGTAAACACAATTGTTTATCGACTTTCTACGCAGATAACACCCAAATTATGCATAAACATGCAAGACATAATAACAGAGAAAGTACTTATGGGAAATTATCACGTTTTGATGCAGTATAGCTCGAATGTATATTAGCTTACAAAGAATCGCTTTAATACGCTACCGCGGAGGCATTGTAATGGAGTATCATCCAAGGTACAGACGTACTCTTGGCACTTTCTACGTTCGTGCGTTTCCTTGGACCATTTGCCCCTGATGTACCAATTGACGATGTGTTTAACACAAAAAACACAAAGGCAGTTACTTAGAGATATTTACCTTTTTCAGGGACAAATTTAGTAGTCAGGCATTCCTCAGGTGGGGCCATAATTAAACAATATATAACAATGATAACTGCAGCAGCTTTGGGTCTGCTGTGCCAGGGGAGGGCGTAAGTGAGGGCATGAAGCAACAAAGCTTGATCTGAAATATTAGTAAGTAAATACATTTATTATATTTGCGGTTAGAGTTAAATTTCACATTTTGAAAAATCATATTTCGATTGTGGCGTTGTTTTTTCCTTCCAAGTTTCTCATAATAGAAGCCATTTCACACAAAATTATGTTCTTTGCCAAATGTACACTTGTGAGATTGGCCTATACAAAGTACGCTTGGTAGCACAAAACAGGGGTATTTCTACGATACCCTTCGAAATATGATACACCATTGATGCTTTTTTATATCCTTCATACCTTTTTGTTAAATGAAATTAATATGTCAAAATATTTAATAAATATTGCCAATCAATATGTCAAATTAATTATAGTATTGAACATTCGTAGGGATCTGTAATTTCTAATGTGAGATTATAAAAATCCAAACTATTATAACTATGTCATAGAACCTTACAATCCTTTTCAAGCTTTCTGGGTACGTAAGACGACCTGGTTGGATAACATCATCACGTCTGCATGAACTGGAGTGAAAGCCTATACAGGGGTACGAGGTATTTATAATCGTTTGAATATTTAAGCAAATTCACGCAATAAAAACAATTATCCTGAAGAATGTTCTGTAAGCTGAGAACAAAAATATGAACAAGAATGTGTGAATGGTGATGCGAAGTTTCTGCTTTCTTGGTAGCACGCTTGTAGTACGGCTCACATTTCGGCTGAAGCAAGACCTCGTGCCAACTTGACGCAGTACATATGAGTACTGCAGCAACTATTTCCAATTCATGGGCTTTATATTTAACGGGCTCCATGAGTATTTAGTCCCGTTGTCATACGAAACATTATACTTTCAACTTGTCTATATCAGCCAGTGCAAATGGCCGTGTTGATGGATTGATGCGTCTTTTCGTGAAGTGGGGTAGCGGGTTTGCAAACGGGGTTCACAGCATCAGCAAATACAAATACATGTACACATATATCTACACACACCAATTAAGAAATGCCTTTGGTGTGTCTATGCACGTACAGAGTAAGGAACAAAATACATACTGTCTGATGTAGAACACCGATCCAATCGCAGACTGGTAATATAGATAGCGACTTCTTCGGGGACCTGGTACTGGTCGACTTGCCCGGTAGATGATTGTGCCATTGGGGTCAGTAATATGTTCCTTCCAAATGGAAGTATTAGAATTGGCTTCGGTAGTACCTACTGCGCCGCCAATCGAAGTGCCTACAGTTGCGGATACTTCTGATGTTTCACTGTCCGCTACAAAGTAAAAAGGTGGCACTGCTTTCATTGCTGTGTGTGTGTGTGTGTGTGTGTGTGTGTGTGTGTGTGTGTGTGTGTGTGTGTGTGTGTGTGTGTGTGTGTGTGTGTGTGTGTGTGTGTGTGTGTGTGTGTGTGTGTGTGTGTGTGTGTGTGTGTGTGTGTGTGTGTGTGTGTGTGTGTGTGTGTGTGTGTGTGTGTGTGTGTGTGTGTGTGTGTGTGTGTGTGTGTGTGTGTGTGTGTGTGTCTTTGTGTGTTCGTCCGAGTATGCGTGCATGCGTCATGCATGCGTGCATGCGTGCGTAAATGGAATCGAATGAATGAGTGAGTGAAAATGTATCATCACAGGCATATGCATGTATGTAAGTATGTATGTATGTATGTATGTATGTATGTATGTATGTATGTATGTATGTATGTGTGTATGTAAGTAACAAGTATGGATTTTTTGGCTATTTTACAAGTGTACCCATTCGCACTTACGTACACAAACGCACACATATACACGCAAGCACACACGCATTGTGGTAGAGCCACAACAAATTAGTTGGATGAGGTCCCACAAGAGGGCAATACTGAGGGATGTTCCAACCGGAGGGCAGGGTTAGATAAATTAGTCATGTGACTAAAGTTTGCCGCCCAAGTGGTAATATTATAAATAGAAGAGGTGGGCTGACCTCGAGGCTTTTTGCCGGTAAGTCTCGTGCGTGGATAGACCTTGGTTCGGGTAGAGTGTAGCAGAGCCACGAGTAGATTTAGGTGTATTGGGTTGTAACTTTACAGTTTCTGTAATTGTATTCTGTTAACATTTGCGGCTGTTAATAAATATTGTGATTGAGATAAGTGCCTGTGTTGTATAAATATATATATATTTTATATACTGTACGTTAAACGTAATGGAGTCCTGTGGAGTTAATCCCCCAATACTGTCAGCTGTTGCCTAACTAAATTGCATTAGTGAGCGACAATATATTAAGATCTATCCACACACGAGACTTACAACAAAAAGCCTCGAGTTCAACCAACCTCCTCTATTTATACTCTTCCCACTTGGGCGGCAAACTTTAGTCACATGACTAATATTTATCTAACCCTGCCCTCTGGTGGGAACATCCCTCAGTACTGCCCACTTGTGGGACTTCATCCAACTAATTTGCTGAGGCTCTACCATAGCATGCTCGCACACAACACGACCTTTACTATCACTCTTTTACACATACATGTAAAATGTGTAAATAGTCACGTAAATTAAATGTATATATTCATATATGTCAGCAATACTTACGCAAGGTAATGATAATGATAAACAGAACGCATAGTTCTTTCGGGATCAAATCCATCGCAATGGAGATCTGCAAAACGCCGCCATTTACAATGAGCTTCGTCACTCAAAGGAAATGCTGTGATAAATCTAATGGCGATGGGAACCGGTTTTTCTGTTATAATTGATCATACGTTTAATAGTGATACTAACTTAAATAATTATTTATTTTAAGAAACTGCAATAGCTCTCATTCTAAAAAGGGACTGTCAGTTGTACAAATTTCGTGAGTAATTTCCGTTCGTTCAAGCCAAAACCTGGCCGTGGATATTATCGGTTTTAATGTCTTTTGACATCTGAATATTGGCTAGTATTTACGCCATTAATTATTGTTGTTTGGTCTTTGTTATTTTAACATATTTTATTAATAACTGTGCCATGTAATTGTGTGTGTCTGTCCAAGGACCTTAATGGAAACAGGTGCTTGCACTTTCTTGTGTCATCCTTTTATATGGTGTACACTGGGACTTTTCACCGACCCGATCAGACCAGACTAGACTGACTCAGACTGGCTCGGTCTGTCCGTTTGCCTGACTCACTGCGACTGCAGTGTATACACTACACAGCCTGAGTCAAATGGATCGGAAGCTACTGACATGACCCTGGCGGCAAAGTATTCGCCGACTTTGATAAATGTTTCAAAGTCAGCGTGACGTCATAATCACGTAATCCAACCAACGAAGGATCTAAAAATTACTTGGAACACTTACCACCGATTCCTTGAAAACGTTCAAATACGTCAGACTGATAACGACTACCCGCGACACATTAGCTGGCTGATTAATAACCCGAATCCGAAACCCGTTGTGGCCGAATGTAGGGGAACGGCGTGCAAAACGAGCCCCTTAAGCGAGATTTGTCATGAAGTTGACATTTTTCATTCTAATAAATTGTTCTCTACGGAATCATCATCGCCTACGTGCATACATTCGTACATACATGCATATAAATATATACGCACAAACAGCAACATCTGAGTACTTATGTGCTAAAATATAGCGTATTTCTATTAAAATGAATGAATATACGGGATGTTTCAGAACACCACCCGATTTGTGTCTTGCTAAAACGGTGCGCCCAAAACGGACCCCTGCACATCTGTTTGTATTATTTAGCCATCATCACACATTTCGCAAACACATTATGCATATTTGGCCCTGGCTGTCATGGTGGCCACATGGTGCACATTAGTCACATTTTATCTTTTCTTCCCCGTCCTTACTGTCCGAAAACAGTTGGTGCATTATTGTTTCTGTACCCAGTTGTCTCACTTGTTTTCGAAGCTACGAGACATTGCAGTGGCATGGCGAATGATTGCCCCGTTCCCCGTGTAGTTTCACTCAATCGAAGTTGACGATTGTATGGCCTGAGCGTGATGGTGAATGTCTTTTCTCAGTTACTCGACTTTCACTGTTAATTGGTCTCCTTCCAGTGTAGGTGAGACACCCGCTACGGGGTATATTATCATGGTTGGGTGATATATGCAACTTGACAATATACTTATATATTACAGTACTTGATAATATAATAATATGTATCCATACAGCTGCTATTGACGTTATATATTTATAAAATGTATTAGTAATATTATCGCTTTGCTTAATAATGTTATTATTATTATTGTGCAACTGGGTAATATGTAACATCCTGTGTAAAATAATGTAATACCACACATACAAATGCAGGTGTGTGTATTGTATCAACAGCGTATCGACGATAGCGAACCCATGTTATCATAGCAGATAACATAGGGTCCCTTTTGGGCGCACATCACAGCCTCTGATTGCTAATCAATTTGAATACAAACTCTCTCGTTAATATATAATACATATATAGCATATCATTTACGTTTGGCTTATGCATACCACAGTTGCCGTTGTTTTCAACGCTCATAAAACGGAAATATGATATTTTGAATATATTGGTAACATTTAAAGAAAAGTGTGAAAAACAATCTTTTTGAGCTCACCTCTTTGAATGTGCGTTTCGCACATCCAACAAATGTTCATTTGGGTTCATTTATGAGTTACGTAGTAGTGCCACCGCGCATTTAGCTGTATGTAGTACCAAAACGTCAAACGGCTGCGGACACGTTTTGAGTAGAGGCCCGTTTTGCGCGCCGTTCCCCTATTTGCATACACTACGAGACACTTGGCACATTAGAGCCATATGCCTGATGAACTACGCAAAAAAACAGGTGTAAAACACCAAGCAGATTATGTTCAGTGTATACGGCAGTAGTCAGTAGTCCCATGGAGGGGCCGCTGTGAAGGTGTGGGAAGAGTAATTAAGAAGAAGAGGAGACTTCTCGTCGATAATATTATAACGCAGTATTTAGGCCGTATGACAGTTTTACGCGTTTTACATTTCTTCCCATGGTAGACTTGTTACTTGTTATGCCAACCCATCTGCTGTGGGACCAATTCCGCCACACTACGTACAGTACGAAAACCAAGAGGATCTTCCTTATATAACGCAATATCCAGTCAGTGTGACTGTTCAACACGTTTTACCCTTCCTCTAGTAGAGCTGTTAATCATAACTTCAATTATTATTCTTTGAGAAGCATTCAGCCACGCTACAGTTACTGCACGAAGACCATTCGTTCACATCTTTAGCCGCAATATATAGCATGTTCGTGTATATGAGAAGGTGAACAGAGAAGGCGTGGAGTAAATAAAATTACCCAAGCTTCGAAACAACAAAAAGAGGATTTGAACAGACGATTGAGTCCGTTGTTGTAACCACTACGCCACCACTCCCAACCCCCTGGAAAGACCACTTAGTTAAATATCATTACAAACAAATAAATCTCATATATTGGAAGTTATGGAAGAAACGTTGGTGATAGTGAGAATGATACAATAATAATAATAACATTATTAAGCAAAACGATAATATTACTAATACATTTTATAAATTAGGACGGTGCATACCATAGTACCTCGTGTTACAACGACCGCTGCTCCGAGTGTTCCTCAACCGAGTGGTGATGGATGGATACGAATAAAACATGCAACTAATATCGCCGGCTAAAGGGCTAATAATGTATTAAAGATTGTCTTGAAATATCTTATATCACGTGCTTTATTGTAACGTGTGCGTCCTAATATGTTTTATTGTGCAGCTACATCCTTTTCCTTGGCGGGATTTATTACCCCAAATAAGATGCTATAAACCTGAACATTTTAATTTACACATACACCAAACTTGGTTTTGTTTAATAGAAAGTATGTTGTATAAAGCTTTCTGGAGGGCGGTGTTTTTTAATGTAATAATCATTGGTAGTGAATAGAAACTGACGCTTGTAACATCCGGAATCAGCTAGAAGCCGACCAACAAGAAATAAACGCCGTCTATGAAAACCATTACTATTTTTTTATCAATTTAAGAGAAAAAATGCCATTCCGTGAAGAAACGTATCCAGGAAGGTTACATATAACGGGATCCGCACAAACAATGCTTCAATAAAAATATAATGTTACATTCATTGCATAACTGCACGATGAAAATATACAAGCAATTGAAAGGATATCAAATAACATTACATATAATCGTTTCTAACAGAGGAAAGAACATGTAGCCAATAATTATACATTGTATAACAAAACAAATTAAACAGTTAAGCATGTGTTTGGTTTCGATTCCCAATCACAAACATGTTATTCTGAGGAAATAATGCCAAAATACATAGCAGACAGTCAAAACTGTATAATGCGTACGGTATGCATGTATACGCTCGGCATTGAGCAACACGGACTCGCAAGCTCAATGTGATTGACATTTTGATTGACAGTTCATACAGCGACATGTTTCCTTAATTAACTAAGTAACTAACTAGTTAACCAAGTGACAATTTTATTGTAATTAAAATTAAATAATAAAATAGTTAATTAGTTAATTAATTAATCGTAAAAAATGACCTAAGCATTTTTAATGTTTTGCTGACCTAAGCTGTTTTTGCAGGTGTGTCGTCGGTCTGTATATAGAGTAGTTACCTTCGTCATCGGTTAAACGTTCTGAAACATTCAAAACAATTTTGTCATTTGACGGTGCAGGCTATAAAGTACGAAGTGCTTTGAACAGTCCCGAGGACTGGATACTACACTATATAAGATATTACCTTTCTACATACATACATACACATATAGTAATACTAACTATACACTTCTATAGTGCCTAAATCCCCAGGAATCTGAGCTCAGAGGCGCAACATACAAAAATCATTGGGCAAAATCGTTAACAGGGACAAGAAAGAGTCGTCATTAGAGCAAGGACCGCCGAAGGTTAGGGTAGGAATGCAATTTCAAATAAATAAGTCTTTAGTTTTTTACGGAAGGTATTTATAGTCCCAGATGATTTTAAAACGATAGGGAGTTGATTCCAGATTGTGGGTGCAGCTACAGAAAAAGCACGTTTGCCGATATTAAGCTTGGTTTTCGGAACAAAAAGTCGTTGTGAAACAGAAGATCTCAGATTCCTGGGGATATCGGAAAAACGAAGGAGACTAAACAAATAGGATGGGTGTTGCGTAGAAAGGGTACGATATGTGATAGTGGCAACATTTTATTCGATATGTAACTGGAAGCCAATGCAACTGCCTAAGTAGGGGCAGAGATCAATATCTAAATCTGTTCATAATATAAGAGTCTACATGATTGCCAAATTTGGTGCTTTTATCACAAAATGCAAAATGTTTTTAGATATGGAAAATATTGTTCATGGCTCCAAGATTTTAATGGGCAGCAAGTTTCCACTAAACGCTCCAAAGTAATTGTTAATTCTTATGGGTATGTTGGTTATGCCGCCCCAGTACCACGCATGCACACATTCTTTGCTGCACCAACTCTTTGGAATATGCTCCCTCTTAGTGTTAGATCAGTTTAAAATATTACAAAATTCCGTCGTCATTTAAAAAAATTCTTCACAACCTTGCTTATCCACCATAGCTCCATAACATTTGTTTACAGCTGGAATATGGCTTATGGATTTTTAGATTGACCAATTCTTTTGTCTTGATGCGCCTCTGAGCTTGGTTCCAAGGAATTAGGCGCAATAGAAGCAATCGTATTATTATTTTTATTATTCGGATTACACTTACCTACCGAAGCGAAGGCTTAGGTGTCTTCGCGGACGTATTTCGTATTATCAAATTCGACATGACGTCATAATAAAAAATACTTAGTCCGCAATTATTGAGGTGTGACAAGCCAGAACGTAATGTACTGACACTCCCGCAAGCGCATGCGCATCCTCCAAAATGGCGAATAAAAACTCCCATTGTAGACTGCCATTTACTCACTCAGTAAAGCCACCTGTCTAAATATAGGCTCCTTTGTCATAATCACGCAAACAACGGAAACGAAAATAATACGCGATGCCATAGTTCCACTGCCATGTTGGATCCTGGAAGGTGACTCAACTGTAAGCAAACTGCAAGAACGGCGCGTTACAAGTGTGATGAAATGTGTTGAAAACATCATGCAAATGTTATGCAAGTATGGCCATTTCGTATTCATAAGCAGAGAGAGAGAGAGAGAAAGAGAGAGGGGAGAGAGAAATATAGAGAGAGAGAGAGAGAGAAAGAGAGAGAGAGAGAGGGGGGAGAGAGAAAGAGAGAGAGAGAGAGAGAGAGAGAGAGAGGAGAGAGAGAGAGAGAGAGAGAGAGAGAGAGAGAGAGAGAGAGAGAGAGAGAGAGGAGAGAGAGAGAGAGAGAGAGAGAGAGAGAGAGAGAGAGAGAGAGAGAGAGAGAGAGAGAGAGAGAGAGAGAGAGGAGAGAGAGAGAGAGAGAGAGAGAGAGAGAGAGAGAGAGAGAGAGAGAGAGAGAGAGAGAGAGAGAGAGAGAGAGAGAGAGAGAGAGAGAGAGAGAGAGAGAGAGAGAGAGAAGAGAGAGAGAGAGAGAGAGAGAGAGAGAGAGAGAGAGAGAGAGAGAGAGAGAGAGAATGAGAGAGAGAGGGGGAGAGAGAAAGAGAGAGAGCGAGATCGAATTATTTTGAAATCAAATGAAGTTATAGGCTTACATGTCTACACAATTTTAAACAACCGATCATTTGATGATAATTATGATAATGCCATTTAGATTTACTTTAAGCGCTAATGTATGGTGATGTTAGTTAAATAGGCCTAGGTTTGATGGGAGCAAAGTAACTTGTAATCAGTATGACATAAATATAGTCATAGATGTAGACAGGTCCTAAGATAATTGTCCAAATATATCGTATTTCTGAAGCCTGTGTAGGTTATTTGGCCTATGTGTTTAAATATATCAAATTTAAACAGTTAGAATATGCCAATATAATGTTACTAAAGTGAAGAGTCACATTATACATGCCTATGTCTGGTAATATGCATACATTTGTTTTGTAAACTTTTGTATAGACTATTTGATGAGAATACTGATTGAAGCTGCGTCTGAGGTCAGTACGAACGAACGAAATGAAACACTTGTGTCGCCCCGGCCTAGTCCAGGATGTGGAACGAGCCTCGACGTCAGCCACCTCCAAAGTTCTGATGAAGGTGTTAATTCGATACCAGGAGGTTTGATTGCTGCTTTTTTTTCTAGCAACCTTTACACATAATAATTTCTGACATTTAAAATGTAATATAAAGCTTTTGTTAACTTATATTGAACACTTGATACCAAAGTAAAAAAGAAACCTTTGAAGTCTGATAACAATACTAATAATAAGAAGAAGAACTCTTACATCAATCTAGATTTATAAATCCATTCGGAGGCGCCTAAAATACATAATTATATATAAGCACAATGTTGATAACTTACGTAAAATTAATGTATATATATATATACATTAGAAAAGTTACACACATATATTCATTAAAGATATAAAGATAAAAAATATATAAAGACAAGACAAATCGATCTAAAACCATGTACAAGATAATAAAAATTTACGTTTTTAAAGGTCACAATGCAAGAGGTTGTCTTCATCTCGCTTGGTAATGCGTTCCACATTTCTGGAGCAGAAACCAATAAAGTTCTGTCGCCGTAGCGACACCGAGATGGTGGCACATATAAGTCATTGTTTGTAGCCGAACGCAACACTCGAGTAGCTTTGGTCATGGAGAAGGTCGGTGATGTAAGTTGGTGCCAGTCTGTGTTGAGCACGAAATGTCAGTAGCAGTATTGCGTTGTAGCATAAAATGCTGCAGTTGTTGTATAACGCAGTTCCGGCCCTTAAACGCGCATGTCAGGAAATAGAAGTTCGATGTGTAATAGAATAGTCTGTCCTGTTCTAAAATATGGGTAATGTTTTACTTAAATGATCCGCACTAGGTTCATCCTATACTGACCCTAAGTCCCAAACCTATGCTTCAACCCAGGGGAGTACCTACCCGGCGGATGCTATTAATGGTTTGGGCCTCTTAAGTAAAAAATTGCCAAATTATAAATCTAATCGCGGTCTTTAAGCTTTATTATGAATATTAGCGATGGGATGGGTGTAAAATTATTAGAATGTTACTAATCACAGACATTTAGAAGAACGATACATGAGGAAATAATTGTGTTAGGCAATTAAGATGTCATAAATTGTATTCAGCACAAATTATCTACAAACTGCCAAACACATATTTCGTGCTAAAACAATTGATATTTCGGAATATAATATTTCCTTACATAACGCAATTATATTTCCGGACATGCGCATTAAGGGCCGAAACTGCATTACTGCAGCTTCATGGGAAGCCAGTGCATTTTTTTAGTACCGGTGTGATGTGGGCTGGTACGTACTTACATACCATTTGGGACGCTTGTAGAAGAGATGTGCGCTACCAAGCAATCCTCCTGCCCACTGAAATGCCATGATAGACACACAATCAGACAATGACATGCCGGATCGGTCGGGGCCCGTAACACCAACGACCGCGCTACCCGCCCCTTCACTCCAGGGCTGGAGTGACAAGTGTGATAGGGGAGAAACAACATCACCTATCAGGCTACCCATGGAAAACACCACCATTGGGACGTGGAACATCTGTACCTTGTATGCATGCAGAAAGACGAAAGAATTTACCCATGAGCTCGCCAGATACCAATGAAACATCCTGGGGCTTGCAGAAATCAGATGGACTCGGATTGGCGAAACCGCCACAGAAGAAGGACATCAGATATGGTATAGAGGAGAAGACTCCAAATAACAACACAGAGATGGCTTTATTTTGAACAAAAACACACTAATCTCTGTCGTCAGTTGCATGCCGAAATCCAGCAGGCTCATCGCTGTACGCATCTCCGCAAGACCATGGAATATCACAATCGTGCAAGTATACGCTGCAACGACGGACTCTGATGTTGATATAGTTGAAGAGTGTTGTGAGGAACCAGAGAACACCATCAAGAAAACTCCAAAGAAAGACCTCCTCATCATACAAGGGGCCTGTAACGACTAGATTCATATGACCAGTGGGCAAGCACAGTGGGTCGGTTTGGAACAGGAGAAACAAACGAAAGAGGACTGAGACTCGTACAAGACCTCACGGAGAAGAACCTGGCACTCACCCAATGGGGAAATAAACAATCAGATTTATTACATATTTGCACCTAAGGAATTCAAGTCCAGCATCAATAAAGCCAAGACCAGGACATTTCCTGGTGCCGACATCGGCAGCGACCACGACATGGTCCTGATGACCGTCAATCTGAAGCTGAAGAAAACCCTCCAACAGCGCAACCTACGAATAAGATTCAATGTTGAGAAATTAAGAGATCCTGCGGTGACAACTGCATTTGGGGCAAACATCGGGGGCAGGTTTGCAGCTGTCAATCTTCTAGAGGACAACTTCAACAACATCACGGAGAAAGAAGCATTTGATGAGGCAGCAACAAAGGTGATTGGGAAGGAAAGAAAGAAGAACCAACCACTGATCACCATTGATATCTTAGACCTGTGCGACATACGAAGGGACCTCAAGAAAATGGACCTAGAAGCAGCACGGCAATACCGCATTGCCAACCAGACCACCAGTAAGAAAATGAAAGAAGCGACAGAACAATGGATGGCAGACCAGTGTGCCCAGATTGAATCAGGACTAAGAAAGGGAAATAAAAAAATAGCATTTATCACGCTGAAGAAGCTGATAAGATTCCAAAACCAAAAGGCTACCGTGATAGAAAACAAAAATGGCTCTCCCCTAACATAAGATGCAGCGGTGTTTGAAAGATGGTTAGAATACAGCAAATAAGTATACAACTACCAGCTGAGACCGGATACCAGCATATCGGACAATGTAATCAACTCCAACACAGAAATGGGTGATGCACCAATACTCCAAATATAAGTGGAAAAGCAAAGCGTACACCGAAGGAAGGTAAGTCACCTGGAGTAGATAATATCCCACCAGAACTCCTGAAACATGGTGGACCAGAAACTGTAAAGGCCATGACAACCATCTGTAAGAGAATATGGGTAACCAAGGAATGACCGAGAGAATGGACCCAATCCTTAATAATACCCCTTCCATGAAATCAGTCTGATCAGCCATCCCAGTAAAATCATGCAGAGAGACATTGTGAATAGACTAAAGGGCAAGGCAGATGAAATCCTGGCAGAAGAGCAAGCGGGATTTAGGCCAAAGAGAATCACAACAGAGCAAATTTTCAACGTCAGGTTGCTGATAGAAAAATACCTACAACAACAACATGACCTCTACCACAGTGTCATCGATTTCAAGAAACACTTCGACCGTGTCTGGCACGAGGGCTTATGGCAAGCGATGAGAAACTTCAATATCGACAACAATCTCATTCAAGTTATTAAGGCGCTGTCTTAACACACTAGGATTCGAGGATATATTTGGCGGAGATAGATCGTAGAAATTGGTGGTGCAGAAAAGTTGATAAACAAGTGGAATTACTGATTGATAAGTATTATTCTTGCCTTAATATCATTCATAAAGTTGCAATAAACATATATTAAGTAGCAGTTGTGCTTAAAGTTAGTTAGTTAAACTATTTTAGAACACCTTAGTATAGTGAATGATAATAGGGTAACTCACTTAGCCTTCGTCGATAAGTTGTAAAGAAGATTTAACAAACCTGATTACGTGGTAGAATATATAGGAGATAAAGTAACAACCATCAAACTACTTACATCAGATAATATCTGTGTAAGCCAGTACTTGCTAGATATTTTGATTAGGTAGCATTGTTGTTAAAATTAAGCAAGGGCTATAGTCGGGTGGCGCAAGTTCGTAACCTAAATAAATAAAGCAGCCTAACATAACGTAATTGATTGTATTTAAATTAGGTCACTACCGGTGATGTTAGTGTTCGTGTCAGGATAAATATTCGGCTGTGTAATTGAAATGTGTAACCTAAAGTGTGCTGTAGAACACAGGAAACAGTCTTTATAAAGACTAAGTTAGTTAAGTTATTAAATAAATTCTGATCGGGATAAGGCGCCTTGCAAGCGGCAAGTCAAGGCAAAGCGACGTTTGGTGTGCGATCATTGCCACAGCTGGGTAGATTTTTTGCAGAAACCATGGAGGAAGGATTCACCTTTCAGTGCATTAGGTGTTGGAAGGTGGAGTCTCTGCAGAAGGAGATAGTTAGGTTGACAGATATTGTGAAGGGAATGGAGATGGGAATTAGCAAGGAGGCAGGTCGAATGGAGAGAGACGACAGGGAGAGAGGTGAGAATACTGCAAGACTGAAGGAGAATAGCAGTGGCAAGAAAACTGAGGAAAGGAGATTGAGAGGAGGGAAGGTGATTGGAGGGGAAGGAATTGGAAAATCGACAACAGAAAACGTGACAAGCGTGAAGGTGACAAGGAAGAAAGTGACCGTAGAGAAGGAGGGAGGGAAGATGGGACGGGAGAGGAGGGAGGAAAATTAGATGGGACGAAAGAAGAAGGGACGAAAGGAAGTGAGAGCAAATTTGATAGAAGAGAAGTCGATAAAAGGGACGCTGACAATAGGAAAGGTGACAAGAGAAAAAGCGACAGGAAAGAATGGAAACTAGACTGTTGTTTGCTGATTTATTTGTGCTGTCTTTATCTATGCCTCCATTTTCAGGCTTTTCTGTGAGTACCCCCTGCGAATCTAGTTTAAATAGATGCAACCTGTCCCACTGTCACAAGATCGCAGCAGGTTCTCTAAGAAAACTGCTGCCCCCTTTCCACTAAGATGGAGGTCATCTATCATGTACATATCTTCCCTCCCAATAAAGTATCCCCCTACATATGTGAATCCCACCCCCTCTTCTTCACACATCTGTTGCAGTTTCTATACGTTGTCTCCCTTCCTCTAGTACTTCTGTACTATCGCAGTTGTTCCCTCCCTGTCTGCATTATTTGTTCCTACATGTACCAGTATAGACCCCCCCTTGCCATGTCCCAATACCTTCTCTACCCTGTCAGTCACTTGTTCAATCCTAGTCCCCAGTAGACAAACAACGACGTCCTTCCCCTCGCTCAGTGTCTTGTCCGTCTTTCTCATAATGGAGTCGCCCATAAACACCCTCTCTTTCCTCATTGCCCCCTCAATCACTGCCTTAGAATAGCTCCTTCTTCGGTTTGCATCTGTCTGGTTGTTGTCTTTCCCCCCTGTCGTCTTCTCTCCTGTCACATTCTCGTCCGATCCATTCTTTCCTGTCGCTTTTTCTCTTGTCACCTTTCCTTCTGTCAGCGTCCCTTTTATCGACTTCTCTTCAATCACATTTGCTCTCACTTCCTTTCGTCCCTTCATTTTTCGTCCCATCTCATTTTCTTCTTTCCTCTCCCGTCCCCTTTTCCCTCCCTCCTTCTCTATGGTCACTTTCTCCCCTGTCACCTTCACGCTTATCACGTTTTCTCTTGTCGATTTTCCAATTTCTTCCTTCCCCCAATCACCTTCCCTCCTCTCAATCTACTTTCCTCAGTTTTCTTGCCACTGCTATTCTCCTTCAGTCTTGCAGTATTCTCACCTCTCTCCCTGTCGTCTCTTTCCATTCGATCTGCCTCCTTGCTAATTCCCATCTCCATTCCCTTCACTATATCTGTCAACCTAACTATCTCCTTCTGCAGACACTTCACTTTCCAACACCCAATGCACTGAAAGGTTAATCCTTCCTACATGGTTTCTGCCCATGACTTCCCACAGCCGGACAATGCAAAATCTACCCAGCTGTGGCAGTGATCGCACACCGCGTGTCGCTTTGCCTTGACTTGCCGCTTGCATGGCGCCATATCCAGATCAGAATTTGTTTAATAACTTAACTAACTTAGTCTTAATATAGACTGTTTCCTGTGTACTACAGCACACTTTAGGTTACAGATTTCAATTACACAGCCGACTATTTATCCTGTCACAAACGCTAACATTACCGGTAGTGACCTAATTTAAATACAATCAATTACGTTACGTTAGGCTGCTTTATTTATTTAGGTTACGGCGCCCGACTATCGCCCTTGCTTAATTTGGTGTGTCCTATACTTGTGGAGTTCGTTATTTCGTTATTTCTCATGAACATCCTTGTCATAACCGATGGAAACATATTCTTCACAATGTTATACTTGTAAAGGCTCACTTGAAACGATGACGCTTGTAGATTTGCAACCTCGTTGCGATCCTTACTCCTATCTGAAGAACAAGATATGGCAGTTGTGCCGTTCCCTGCCTACAAAGACAGTAGAGCTCGAAAGCGATCACTGCCCAGGTTGGAATGCTTTCTTCACGAAGCTTATGCCAATACCATGTACTGGATGTGGCCTCATCAAATATATATGCCCCATTAGGCTTGGAATATGTAATAAAGTTGGTTTTAGATGAAACTCACTGTAGTCACGCCTCACCAAACTTTGCCTTTGGATTACGAAAACATGCACCCCGTGAAGATCTTACTTACCGGAATGCTGATACTAGGACATTTTCACCTCACTGGAAACTACATGGCTGCAGTTGGGAAAATAGTATGATCTGTTTTTTACAAGTTAGGAAACGGAAAAAATCTTTGGTTCTGCAGGGGATTATTACCAACGTATGCCTGCCCACAAATTACTACCTGCTACTAAGCTACACATATGCACATATACATATGCATTTGAAGAATGATATCGTTGTCATGTATATATACTGAGTCTGTACTCGATCTGTTGGAAGCCATTGAGGTTTTGATCAGAAAGACACAATATCGATGGATGCCAGTTCGTGAGCTGGCAAAGTCGTTGGGTTCAGAAGACTGTAAACTTCAACGTTTTCTGCACGCCTTCTCAGGAAAAGATGATAAAAGTTTCTTGTACATCTACGACATTGGCAAAACCAGTATGCTACAGATTCGCCACCAGTTGGACTGCACATTATCAGCTTCACATGGAGAAGACAATAACCATGAGAAACATATCAACTGATGACACAAGCCAAAACCAACCAGATGGCGTTGTATGGTGGGCAGACATTCGAATCTCTGGCAGCACTTCATCAGTGAAGGTACACGCAAGATTTTAAGAGGGTTGCTACCGACGGATGCTGCTTTCAAGCAAATTCCTTTGTTTAGATCCCTTTCTGCCAGTCTTGTGCAAACGGATGCCGCTGTTTCAGCGTTGTCCCCTTCAGTTGGAAGATCTGTGCTACACATGGGAGCCAGGATCCATGAGGGTGCCGCCGTTCCTAGAACTCACCCGATGGCTTAAAATGACAGATGTGTTGTACGCAAATCCACTGGTAACTGTTCGTGAACAAAAAGAGAAAGAAGTCAAATGGTGCTGTAGTCCCATAAGAAATCATGCTGAAAACAATGGTTCTGATAGACTTGATTTAGTGACACGTTTGCATAATTCTTGCGATGTGTGCTTGACATGTTGTTACTTTGAATAATGTATTCTATCATAAACTATCTTATCAAGCATGTCACTATTGTTCAATGGTAGTCAATAATTCAGTCAGTACTAACTGTTAAATCATGTTTACAACACAACGGAAAGTGGAAATGATGCAAGTAATGAAATCGAGTCCGATTGGCGTCATGGCACGATTACGCAGCAATTGGGGGGTGGGATATATATGTGTTTCATGGATGTGTGTTGTTTGGCTTTATTTTACTGTATGTTGTACTAGCTATTCAAATGGTAAACGAATGGCGATTGTTATGAATTATTAAACATGGATGTTGTGTATGTATTAGTATAACTATGACAACGGATGTTGTGTATGTATTAGTATAACTATTACACATTCGATATGATTTCGACAGCGAAAACAAAGTGGCCTTTTCGACATATTTTGTGTAGAGTTTTGTTTCTGACTTCGTCAAAAATAAACATATTGATATTTGTTATTATTATTTGTTATTGTTATTCCGGATATTTTTTTACGAAATGTAGCTTCGTAGCTATATATCTATTATGTAAATTTGAAAATATCAAATTATGACAAAACGGCCACTCAGAGACCGAATAGGCATGAATGTAAGTAAATTTTTTAGAGTGAAGCCAATTGATTTGAGTTGGTTATTTGTGTATAATTGCCCCATCCGTCGCGTGACCTGTTGCCTAGCAAAAACTCCGCCAAGCCTTAAAAAATGGATGCCGACACGTGGTGTGTTGGGACAGTCCGTCGTATATTTTATTGAAATTCTGGTCCCAACAATTTGTCTTTATGACACAAACATAACGCAAAATGTTTGATTTGTGAGATGTCATGCAACAATAGTTATGCAGTTTAAATATATAACCGTTATCAACGTTATTGGCAAAGCCAAAGGTGAAGCTTGGCAGAGGTCACGCGCAATATACCCTATTTTAATTGTGACGTACGCAAATCGCTTTGTACTGGACGGATTGTCCAGATTTAATTTACCTTTGTCATACGCGGACCTAGGGGGCCTGAGGGCAAGTGCCACCCTAGACCTTTGGAATTTGGCGCGCCCGTACACCTTTTTAAATGGGCCCACGTGACCGTGCCTCCGGACCCCTAGAAATGTGCCTCCGTTCAGTTTACAATAAGCTGAAGTTACGCCGACGCGGCGGCGAAAAATTTAAACAACCCCCCCCCCACACACACACACACCACACACACCCACGCACGCGCGCGCACGCACGCACCACACACCGTCTTCCGGCTTTCCGGTGTCGCCAGTCTAGCCGAGACAGCGGAGAAGCTGAAGTTACGACGGCACGGCAGCGAAAATTTCTTTACACCATTTGGTTCGGCCGCCAGTGGAGGTTTTTGTGCCCTCCCTCGACTGCCTTCTCTTAAAGGGGAATGTAACGCTTGAACAACCATAGCCCAAACATAAGAACATAATTATCATTTACAGTACATGTCACCATGATTGGGTGTGCACAGCGCCATGGTATATTTTAAATAATTTGTCAATCTTGGCCATCATCGGCACTGGGCGCCGACATTACTGTCCTGCGACATTTGGTTTGATTAGCGAGATGCCACGATCGGCTGCACACAGTAATTCAATAGACAATGCTGCATAGCTCTCAGAAAAAAACCGACGAAACGCATACAAAACATATAAATAGAAAAAATAGAATGCATGGCTACTGGATATACTATCAGTGTTTGTAAGCAACTTTTCATATACTTCTAAGGAATGATTCCTAGAGGAAAAAAGCAGTTTGTAGAGATCGGTTTGTCGGTTCCCATTAATATTCATGAAGTAATTTGTTCATGCTCCGTCGGACACGAAACGGTCGTTATTTCGCAGGGAGATGTGTAGGTGGGCATTTCCCTACCAAACTCAAATAACAACGTTACTCGTAGACAGTCACTTTATTATAAATCGTTCACTTATGTGCTTGTCCACTTAATATTAAACTATATTTTGCAATTGAAATGTGGTATTACAACAACGGACCGGGGCCGATCCTGAAGTGGGTCCAGGGGGCTTGGACACCACGTTTGGACTAAACATGGGTACACAACTGAAATTATATTGGATGGCTCTAAAAACCAGATTCTAAGTACACTTTGCGCCTTTTCGAATGTTTTATCTACAAAATTGCACCTTCCCTACCTATTGGTTGGTGCTTCCTTTTTGGTCAACTGTTAAATTATACATGATTTACAAATTATATTATAGGTTAAACATCAGAATCTAAGCCTTGACATGTTGCATGTTATCAACTGTTCAGTTCGAAATACTTCCAATGGATAGGCTATGTGCCTTATTTCGTGCCTTCAATGCTTCATATTAGGACATCACAACAAACATAGCTGGATTTGTTCACATATTAGTTTTTTGTTGAAGTACTTTGTAAGCTGTAGTTATTGTCTACTATTGACTGACATATTGCTGATATTATAATATAAAAGAAATCATTGTTCACAGCCTTTCTCGTCACTGTTTACAGTATTATTTTGGAGCTAATTCGTTGAACGCATCCGCAACGGTTACAGCAATAGGTCATATGTGTTTTGTCGCCCAAACGGTCAGTACCAGATCATTTGTCGCCCAAACGGTCAGTACCAGATCATTTGTCGCCCAAACGGTCAGTACCAGATCATTTGTCGCCCAAACGGTCAGTACTAGATCATTTATCGCCCAAACGGTCAGTACCAGATCATTTGTCGCCCAAACGGTCAGTACCAGATCATTTGTCGCCCAAACGGTCAGTACCAGATCATTGTACTTCCTTATTATTAACCGAATAGGTAAGCTTGATGGTTTCAGCCTCATAATAAAATAATATGCAAACAATATTCTAAGTGCTATAAATAAAAATAAAATAAAATTGTATGAACAATTATTATGTTTACAGTTGTGTAAACTAATAAATGTGTGGCACAACAGTTATACAAAAGAAACACCAACATAAGTAATAACTTATTTGACACCATGACATAGTGTAACTGTAAATTACAGAACTTCATTTTTTTTATTGATTACACATTTGGCTGTCTGGCACCCGTAGCAAAATAGCAGGTAATAACTTTTAAAATACGTCTATACAGGCGTGAGAGGTGCTGTTTTGGAAAGGGTGCCCATGTCCAACCGTTGTAAGCATGAAACAAAGTACACATGTGCCACATTTTTACGGGAACACACACTTTAAAATTACATGGCCAAGCATGCAAGTAAACAATTTAATATACTAACGTGATCTAGAAAAACGCGTAACTTTATATTACAATAGTGTGTAATATTTGATTTTGGTACGAAAATGCCGACCCACATCTCCCTGCAAATAAAAATTTACGCGTCATTATTTTATAAATATAAATGAGGACCGAGAAGTGTGGCGTTTAAAATGCTTTCATTGGCTATAAATCGTTGTAATTTATTTCATTTGTTTATTTCGAACACGCATACAAATAGTGTTGACCTATATAATTGCTACCATGTATACTAGACCATCATTTATTTGCGTAGAAATGTCTATTAATAATAATATAAGTCGAAAAAAATATAAAATTTACATTGACTAGATAGAAGCGAAAGCAAACCAATTTGCATAGAACAAAGATGGCGATACACTGTGCTCTATCTTGCAGAACAAAATCAGTTTTTTTTCAGTTTGTCTTATAAATGAGTAAGTTTCTGTAACCATTAATGATAGTATATACTGAACGACATAGCATACAACAGCATACATACATACAACAGTTCCCCTTTAAGCCCCCCCCCTCCTGCTTGTACTGGCTGTGCCAAACTCCCTGCCTTTGTATTGACACCATTGGCATTGCCTTAGCATTGTTGTTTTTGTTTGTAATATCTATGCAAAACCCCGGAGCCTGAAATACGCTACGGATTCAAAGACTGTATGCTACAATTCGCTAATAGCCAGGCAGATGCTGCTAAGAGTTTACAAGTTAGTGAAAGTAAGTTCGTATGAATTATCCAGCCCCAGAAGAAAGTTCATGCCCACAATTTTCAGATAGGTTTGCCATCTTCAGATGGCTGCGCTAACTGCAGATAGGTGCGCAATATGCGAATCTATCCGACGATTGTGCAGCGCAATTTGCAGATTGCGTAGATCCAACAAATGCGCCCAACATATACTGCCGAGGATTACTTCGCTATGTATGTTATACCCTACCGTCGACATGTGTAGGAAGCCCTAAACAATCATATACATAGAATAGCTAACAAAATATTGTTCCACCACTGGAGGATTTTGTGTGGCTGCACCATAACAAGCTCTGGAATATTTCAATTGTTATCAAGTTTTTATCCAGGACAGCGGCGAAGTTTATAGAGTTGGTTTTACGAAAGTTTAATGGTGATGCTGGACTATACAGTTTTAGCAAACGTTTTATAATTTGTTTGTATACTAGTAACTTTTACATTGTGTGCACCTGTCTAGTTTAACTGCATCTAGCTGTGTTGCAACATTGCTGGTCGACCAGACGTGACGTTGACAAAAAGAACTTTGTGAACAACCATTACTACAGCATGATCACATACAATAGGACTGAATTACTGATGATTAGATGTGCCTCTGTGACCCGACTTTACCCAGCACTGGAACGCTTGAATCGTCGTAGTCGGACTCGTAGGGGCCGTAGGGCTGGCAGGTCCAAGAAAAGATTTATTGCTGTACTGACTAATCCTCACCCCCCGCCCCTGTTTACTGTGAGACGCAAAGCCTGCCTACAGAATCTGATTGTAGTGGACATTCACACATCCCCACGTGTAACTAAGTGTGCGACACCTACAATATAACTGCATGTCTACTAAATACCCGGTCCGTGAAATCTAAAGTGGATCAACTTGTCAAGTTGCTTGATGACAACGAACTTGATATTCTAGCACTAACAGAAACCTGGCTGAGCCCGGGTGACGCTAGTCGGACAGAGATAAATTCGTTGTCACCAAACGACTACAAATTTGACCACAAACCGCGTAGTGACAAAACTGGAGGAGGTGTTGGTGTCATCTACCGTGCATCTTTCGAAATGAGGCAACTTGCCACAAAGACATACAGATCATTTGAAGTCCTGTGTCTTCAGCTGATGTATAGATCATACTGTTTCCGGATATGTGTTATCTATAGTCCTCCACCGTCTGTCCGTAATGGTCTGAGTGCATCGATATTCATGCAAGAATTCTCAGATTTTCTGCAGTGTTTCTGCATGGGCCATGACAACTTGGTGATTGTTGGAGATTTCAACATACACGTTGATTTGTTGGATGATACAAAGACTGTACGGTTTCACAACATCCTAGAATATCATGGTCTGCATCAGCAGGTGATGGAAAAGACACATTCACATGTTCACACTCTAGACCTAATAATCACGCGATCCGAAGCAGACATCATTGGTGATATTGTGGTTGAGAATCCGGTTATATCCGACCACTCTGCGGTGACATTCAAGATACAAGGTTGTAAACCGTGTGCTCCTAAGAAACGGGTCAGCTACAGATTATACCTCAATGTAAGTGCTTGTGACATACAGGCAGACATTTCTCAGTCAGAGCTGTACACTACTCCAGCTGATGACTTGGATGGACACGTTCGTCAGTACGGCTCGGTCTTGCGCGGCTAGTTGGTTAAACATGCTCCCGTAAGGCAGAAGACGATCACGGTGCGACCCGATGTGAAATGGTACAACAAAGAGTTACGCAAGGAGATACAAACACGTCGGTAATATGAACGCATGCCGGAAATCTGGACTTGAAATTCATCGCCAGATGTTCAGACACCAGTGCACGCAAACAACTGTCTTCGTCAAGCCAAACATCGATACTATTCCAACAAGGTTGTTGAGGCTGAATCAAACCAAAAGAAACTTTACAACATTGTGCAAACATTGATGCACACTCGGGTGGACCCGCCACTGCCAACACAGGCCTCTCCAGAAGCTCTGGCTGAAGTTTTCCGAAATTACTTCCAAGAGAAAACTGCAAGCATTCGCTGTGCACTAGATCGCCGAGCGGGAGCACAACGTGATGCCCAGATCACCACTTATGAACATGATGGAAGTCATACGTTGGACAGGCTGTCGTCAGCCTCTGATGATGAGGTCAGAAACATCATTACATCATCTGCTCCTCGATCCTGCGCTCACGATCCTCTGCCGACATGGATGCTGAAGAATTGCCTTGACGCACTTGTCCCTGTCATTACCAGGATTGTGAACATCTCGCTGGACACAGGAGATGTGTCAGCTAACTTGAAAGCTGCATACCGAATGTTTTACAAGCTACCGACCGATATCTAATCTCAGTTTCCTGTCCAAAGTAATTGAGAAGGTGGTGTCGTAACGTTTGTCACGTCACATGACACAGCACAACCTATTTGAAGTGAATCAGTCAGCATACAGAAAGGGCCACAGTACAGAGACTGCACTGGTGAGAATCCAGAATGATTTACTCTCATCTGCGAATAATCGGTGTGTCTCTTGTCTAGTCCTCCTTGATTTGTCTGCTGCCTTTGACACGATTGACCAACAGGTGCTCGTGTCACATCTGTCTAAGAAGATCGGCCTTTCGGGCACAGCACTAAACTGGTTTACCTCGTATCTCGAAAACAGAAAACAAGCTATTAAGATTGGAGAAGCCACCTCGAACGTGTCGGTGCTGACATGCGGTGTCCCCCAAGGGTCAGTCTTGGGACCGTCACTGTTCACCATATACACGGCTGGTGAACTGGGATGCAAATTCCGACAATATGGCTTGGATTTTCATGTGTACGCTGACGATACGCAGCTTTATACAGCATTCACGATCCCCGACACACATGTTGCTATATCTCAGCTAGCAACATGCATTGCTGACATCAACGGTTGGATGACAGCAAACAAACTTCAAATAAATGGTGACAAAACTTAAGTTCTGTTCACGGGATCAGAGGCGCTGCGCAGAAAGATACCTGAAACAACAAAGATCAATGTTGGAGATGCCCAAGTGACCCCCAGTACATGTGTCAGAAATCTTGGGGTCATGTTCGATGCTGGACTTACAATGGATCAACAAGTCAGTGCCATATGTAGATCTTCTGGTCCGCAAATCCGAAATGTGGATAACATCATCAAATTTCGGATGCCAGGAGCTGCCGAACAAATCACCCATTCATTTATAACGTCTACACATGTAGACTGGATGGTTGTAATTCGCTGCTGTTCGGAACTAACAAGTGTCAGCTACGTAGACTGCAGTGCACTCAGAACACGACTGCTCGTCTAATAACACGAACAAGGAAACACGAACACGTAACACCAGTCCTGAAATCTCTCCATTGGCTTCCCATCCAAGAAAGAATTACGTTTAAAATTCTCCTGATCACCTTCAAGGCACTCCACGGACTTGCACCGCAATACATTTCCGAGCTTCTTGTTGAATATCAGTACACACGCTCCCTCCGATCAAATTCTGCTGGTCTGCTGACAGTACCAACTACACGCCTCAAGTCTTTCAAGCGGCCCCTGTACTTTGAACAATCTGCCACAGTCAGTCAGACAGCGTGACACTATTGCGTCGTTTAAGACAGCGCTGAAGACACACCTTTTTAAAATCGCGTTCACTACCTAAATGAGTGACATATAATTGTGAACTTTTTGGAAAGCGCTTTGAACAGAACTAAGGACTGGATACAGCGCTATATAAGACTGTATTATTATTGTATACTATTTAACAAATAAATTCCTATATAGCGCAGTATCAAGTCCTCGGGACTATTCAAAGCTCTTTACACTTTAAAATATTTTGATTATTAATAAATTAAAACACTTCATACCTTGCAGCAATGTATACTCAAAATGTATAACTCCTTAATCTTCTCCCGTCCTAATTGCGCAATACTTGATTGGGGAAGCCAAACAAATCTTTAAACAATTTAAGAAGAAACCAACTCCCAATTAAAAAAACATTGCCCTTTAAAGCTGGAAAATAGTTTTAAACTCCAATAATTAAAATGGTTCTTTTAATAAAAACAATTAGACTACTTAATAGTATAATTTAATTAATACTATACCCATTGTGCCTAATTCATACATTCAATACCTATCCTACCAGAAACAATAGTAATATATTTAGATTACTAAAGTATTGTTGATTTGCCTGATCTAGTCAGTTTCTATATAAATCGGGTAAATCATAATCTTGCCACTAACTATATCAGACATTCAGTTATTGACACCATTAATAGTGTACCTTAATTGTTAAATCGGGATTAAGAGTCATACCATTTCTCTCCAAGGCTTTTCATGCAGTACTGTACTGTGCTGTACACAACACCTCATAAAGAATGATGAAATGTAATGTTTTCCAAAATTCTTAGACACTGACTGACAATAATAAGAAAAACCCTACAAGTTTTCACAAAACTAATTTTTTATTTAGTTGTGACTAAAGGAAGAGTCACCATTGCTGCATTTGTTATTGTAAATGGCATGTCTTACTCTTAGTAATTGAAATGTGGTTAGGGTTGTAATAGTGTTTTAACTAATTCATATTACTTTGTGTTAGTTACTGTTCTCGGCCGGACGATCGGTCGGTCGGTCGGTAAAAATCTGCTATGATTAATATGATTGCCATCGCCTCACAGCTGACGATAAGGTTGACTGTTGCTGTCACGGCAAAAGTCGGCATTGCTTTGACAAATGCGGGTATTGGTTTGTACTGATATTGAACATAAGAGAAGAGATAGAAGCAGCCAAAGGAAAGGTGGAGAAGAACTACCGAAAAGGAGATGCAGCGTGCAGTCTGACTTGAAACACCATCACCAGGCGGGCTGTGGACAGATAGCTCTAGCGTGCTCTTATGGATGCTTTATGTGCATTCTGAAGAAGAACAGGTTTGAACATTTATGAGGGGCTTAACAATTACTCCAAGGATATGCCTACGATAACTTCATGTTAGGGGTCATCCATATAGTACGTCCGAAAAAAAACTTGAGGAGTACCTCGATCCACCACTTTGTAACGCTTATTAGCGCTTCTCTTCTGTCTGATGTTACTGCCCAGGTTGTTCTAGCGCCATGTTCACTTACTTTTTTGTCTACTTACCTGATGCTGGATCGACCGCTTTCCCTTAGTCGTTCCAGGCATGATGATTTGTTCATGTGTGATGTTTGCGTGACTTGACCAAAGTAGGGGAAGTACACCTATATTGTACCTGTACTTAAATTGGACCACCGCCTGTTCTGCGTCCTGTATATAGTAATTAGATCGCAGTGACGCCCGGCGGATGCTTCACACAACATACCATCTATACGCAGAGCGAAAAATGGCGGCCAACGCGGAGACGCGCAAAAGGTGAAAAAAATAAAGTATTTTTATCCATCTCGTTGTAATATTTAACCAACTTTGAAGGCGTGATTTAACAAGATTGCCATCCAGAAAATTACTCTGGATGGCAGTTGGACAAGGAAGCCTTTTGGCTTATCGAGAGTCCAATACTTTTTATCTACATGTATCCCGCCTTTTTAAGGTGTGTGTCGATTTTATTTTTAAACATATTCACCCTACTAGCACCAACACAATCAGGAGATAATCTGTTCCATTCATTTACAGTCCTTTGTGAGAATGATAACTTTCTTATATATAATCTACACTGCTCCTTTACTAATGTAGCTTCATGTCCTCTGGTCCTTCTATCTTTCTTAACTGAGAAAAAAATGTTTCTATCGATATTTTCATAACCATTCAATATTTTAAACACTTCTATGTGATCTCCTCTCAATCTCCTGGTCTCTAGTGTTGTTAAACCACATTCTTTTAGGCGTATTTCGTAACTAAGATCCCTCAGATTTTGTATCATTTTAGTCGCTCTCCTCTGTACTCTTTCTAGCATATCTATGTCCTTCCTGCGATATGGCACCCATGCTTGAATACAATATTCTAAATGAGGCCTAACTATTGTTTTGTACAGCGGTACTATGAATTCTTTTTTCTTATACGCTATATTTCGCCTAATTAATCCAAGGATTTGATTTCCCTTTGACGCTGCAATTCCGCACTGCTCTGAAACCTTCATATCAGCACTAATGGTTAACCCTAAGTCCTTTTCTTTTACAGTAGTACTTAGTACAGTACCCCCCATTGTATATTCTACCTCTTCGTTCCCATGTCCTGTGTGGAGGCATTTACATTTCCCAAAATTGAACAGCATTTGCCACTTTTCAGACCATTTTATCAACCTGTCAAGATTATCTTGTAAATGCATCACTTTTAATACTTCTAAACAATTTTGTATCATCCACAAATTTCAACACCTTGCTTGTTATTTCATCATCCAAATCGTTGATATATATTAAGAATAATATAGGTCCTAATACTGATCCCTGTGGTACCCCACTCAATGCCGATTTCCAGTTTGAAGCCTCCCATCAACTACTACACGTTGTCTTCTATCAATCAGCCATTGTTCTATCCAGTTTATTATACCGTTTCCTATGCCATGGGCCTTTAGTTTAAGCAGTAATCTTTGTTGTTGTACTTTGTCGAAAGCTTTTTGAAAATCTAAGTAGACGATATCTACTGGTGATCCCTCATCTACCAACTTAGTGATGTCTTCCAAAAAACATAACATATTTGTTAAGCATGATCTCGCTTTAAAAAAACCATGTTGAGATGGGTCTATATAGTTTTGTTTAACAAGAAAATCCACCATGTGATCTTTAATTAATCTTTATAATAATTTGCAAAACACTGATGTTAAACTCACTGGTCTATAATTATCTGACTTGTTTCTCGAATCTTTTTTAAATAACGGTATAATGTTTGCCTCTTTCCATTCTAAAGGAACCACTCCCTCTTCTAATGACCAATTGAAAACTGGTGCAAGCGGTACGCTAATTTGATCTACAATTTCCAATAGTGATTTGGGCGTAATCCCATCCACTCCAGGTGATTTATTATCCTTCATAGCCCTTATTTTCCTAGCTACCATTTCAGGGGTTACAATTAATTGTCCTAAATAGTCTGAATCTGCCCCCTTGAACTTAGCCTCTGGTACTGGCAGTGAACTAATATCTTCTCTGGTAAACACTGAACTAAAGTACTCATTCAGTTCTTCTGCCATTAAGAACCCCTTTGATATTATATTTCCAGCACTGTCTTCTAGAGGACCGACCTTATCTTGAACTTTCTGTTTGCTTCGAACATACGCATAAAACCTCTTGCTGTCATTTTTTATATTAATAGCTAATTGTTGTTCATAGCTTCTCTTTGAATTTATAATTTCAGCTGTAGCTTGGTTAAGTGCTTCTTTATAACTGTTGTAGTCTTCATCATTTCCAGTACATCTATATGACTTCCACATCATTTGTTTATACTTAATTTTTCTAATGGCTTCTTTAAATAAGTGTTTCTTTTTGGACCGTTTCCCTTGTTTTGAAGGATACAAATTTTATGACTATGCACTTAATTTCACTCTTTAATATATTCCAGCATTCTGTTGCTGTCTTATTTTTAGTTTGTTATTCCAGTCTATCTTTGCTAAATATTTCCTCATGTCCTTATACCTTCCTTTGTGGAAATGTCTCCTATACTGCTTTTTACTATTCCTTTCTGATTTTACTTTGATGGTAAAATGTATCTGGTTGTGATCACTACTCCCCAGTGGCTCACATACCTTGACATTGTCAACTAATTCATTCTGTGAGCACAAAACTATGCCTAACACATTCTCACCCCTGGTTGGTTCTATCACATGTTGAGAAAGGAAAGTATCTTGAACTAAAACTAAAAACTTGTGGTCCTCACTCCCCATACTCTGTACAGATTTCCATTGTATATGCCCGTGGTTAAAATCCCACATAATAATACAGTCCCGTTTGCTTACTTCCCATAAAGCGTTTTGTATTTGTTCATTGTCTTCTATGCTTATGTTTGGACTTCGATAAACTAACCCAACTGTTAACGTTGAGTTTCCTGTAACTATGTTACACCAAACAGCTTCTTCACAATCTGCTTCTCTTTCTAATTTTATTTCATCAGCCTGGACAGATTCTTTAATAACTCCACCTCCCTTTCTTCCTATTCTATCTTTTCTAAACATTACATATCCTGTCAGTCCTAATTCAGCATCTGATATATCGGACGTGGTCCAGGATTCGGTTATACCTATTATATGAAGGTCAATATCTTCTACCATAATGTTTAGTTCATTTCTTTTGTTTACTATACTCCTTGCATTTAAACAAACACATTTATATCCAGCTTCAGAAGCGTTTTCCAGATTGTTATTTGCTGTTTTATTTGTGCTGTCTTTATATATGCCTCCATTTTCAGGCTTTTCTGTGAGTCCCCCCTGCGAATCTAGTTTAAATAGATGCAACCTGTCCCACTGTCAACAGATCGCAGCAGGTTCTCTGAGAAAACTGCTGCTCCCTTTCCACTAAGATGGAGGCCATCTCTCATATACATATCTTCCCTTCCAACAGAGTATCCCCATAAATCTGTGAATCCCACCCCCTCTTCTTCACACATCTGTTCAACTAGTGCGTTGATCGCCATCCTCTTGCAATTTCTATACGTTGCCCCCCTTCCTGCCATTACTGACAAAATTCCTGACAGAATAACCTGTTCAACTCTTGCCTTCTTTAGCTTCCTCACTAACTGTCTATACTTCTGTACTATCGCAGTTGTTCCCTCCCTGTCTGTATTATTTATTCCTACATGTACCAGTATAGACTCCCCCTTGCCATGTCCTAATACCTTCTCTACCCTGTCAGTCACATGTTCAATACTAGCCCCCGGTAGACAAACAACGACGTCCTTCCCCTCGCTCAGTGTCTTGTCCTTCTTTCTCATAATGGAGTCGCCCATAAACACCCTCTCTTTCCTCATTGCTCCCTCAATCACTGCCTTAGAGTAGCTCCTTCTTCGGTTTGCATCTGTCTGGTTGTTGTCTTTTCCCCCTGTCGTCTTCTCTCCTGTCACATTTTCGTCCGATCCATTCTTTCCTGTCGCTTTTTCTCTTGTCACCTTTCCTCCTGTCAGCGTCCCTTTTATCGACTTCTCTTCTATCACATTTGCTCTCACTTCGTTTCGTCCCTTCATCTTTCGTCCCATCTCATTTTCTTCTCTCCACTCCCGTCTCATCTTCCCTCCCTCCTTCTTACGGTAACTTTCTCCCCGTCACCTTCACGCTTGTCACGTTTTCTGTTGTTGATTTTCCAATTTCTTCCCCTCCAATCACCTTCCCTCCTCTCAATCTCCTTTCCTCTGTTTTCTTGCCACTGCTATTCTCCTTCAGTATTGCAGTATTCTCACCTCTCTCCCTGTCGTCTCTCTCCATTCGACCTGCCGCCTTGCTAATTCCCATCTCCATTCCCTTCACAATATCTGTCAACCTAACTATCTCCTTTTGCAGACACTCCACCTTCCAACACCCAATGCACTGAAAGGTGAGTCCTTCCTCCATAGTTTCTGCCCACGACTTCACACTGCCGGACAATGCAAAATCTACCCAGCTATGGCAGTGATCGCACACCAAGTGTCGCTTTGCCTTGACTTGCCTCTTGCAAAGCGCCATATCCCGATCAGAATTTATTTAATAACTTAACTAACTTGGTCTTTATAAATACTGTTTCCTGTGTACTATAGCACACTTTAGGTTACAAATTTCATTTACACAGCCGACTATTTATCCTGTCACGAATGCTAACACTACCGGTAGTGACCTGATTTAAATACAATTACTTACGTTACGTTAGGCTGCTTTATTTATTTAGGTTACGCCGCCCGACTATCGCCCTTGCTTAATTTTAACAACAATGCTACCTAATCAAAATATCTAGCAAGTACTGGCTTACACAGATATTATCTTATGTAAGTAGTTTGATGGTTGTTAATTTATCTCCTATATATTCTACCACATAATCAGGTTTGTTAAATTTTGTTTACAACTTATCGAAGGCTAAGTGAGTTACCCTATTAGCACTCACTATACTAAGGTGTTCTAATACACTTTAACTAACTAACTTTAAGCACAACTGCTACTCAATATATGTTTATTGCAACTTTATGAATTATATTAAGGCAAGAATAATACTTATCAATCAGTAATTCCACTTGTTTATCAACTTTTCTGCACCACCAATTTCTACGATCTATCTACGCCAAATATAGCCTAGTTATAATGGTTTCAATTGTGATTTGTTTTCAACATAATTGATGTACACTCCCAATAAGTATTATATGCGCAGTTGTAAGCTTGACTACCACTAAAGGTGGAACATCGAAAATGTAGTTAAGTATTAAAGAGTAAGAAAATGTTGAAGGGATGTAAGAAGTGATAACTTATTAATTGCATTTCCCAAGTTATGCATACTATACTAATTGTAGCGTATTTCGTCTAAATACACTATATATTTACAAAACACGACATAACAATAAGATGGCGGAACAGGAACTACTTTTTATAGCATCCAATTATGGATCATTACGCCGATACAAAACAATAGTAATTACGCATCAACATGTAGTTCTAAATACACAACATTTCCTCCCGAATTAGTTTAGTAATCCCTACTGGAGATATGATACCCTTATATTTCACATTTTGAAGCAAACATAGCAAAGTTCTAACAGCAAGGAACAATATAACTTTATCAGTTCTAGAAAAATAACAGTAGTCATGATCTAGTACAATTACTGTCCTAGTTCTGCGTTAGTCAGCGTCATTACTGTGAATGTTAGTAACAAGTAATGTTCCACTTGGTATCTGTTCACTCGCATTGAGTCCGTCGCGGCGTAAGTCTGGTTTCAGCGCGTCCAGTCGAGTGCGAAGGTTTCTTCCGTAGAACAACTTAGCTGGCGTTTCATTTGTCGTTGCGTGGGGAGTATTCCTATACGCCATCATCAAATTTGCAAGTTTTCGTTCGACCGAACCAACTTGTTTGAAAGTTTGTACAAATCTTTCAGCCAATCCGTTGGTTGCGGGATGATACGGTGCTGACTTCAGATGTTTGTTTGCATTGGCTTTGGTGAATTTGTCAAACTCATCTGAAGTAAACTGAGGCCCATTGTCACTAACGAAAATTTCGGGCAGACCGTTACGAGCGAATACACTTCGTAGAATTTCGATGGTCTTTGTAGCGGTTGTTGACTGCGTGCTGATCACCTCGGGCCATTTCGAGTGTGCATCCATGATGACGAGAAATATAGTTCCTTGAAAGGGGCCGGCGTAATCAACATGCACACGTTGCCATGGTTTCGTCGGCCATTCCCAAGGGTTTAATGGCGCTTGTGCGGGCATCTTCTGTACATGTTGACAGCCTGGGCACCCTTTTGCCATCTGTTCAAGATCATGGTCAATTCCTGGCCACCAAATATGACTTCTGGCCAAGGATTTCGTTTTGACTACTCCCAAATGTCCTTCGTGTAGCAAGTGTAGAACCTGCGGGCGAAGTTTCAATGGTATTACCACTCTGATTCCCCACATCAGACATCCTTCTGACAGGGAAAGTTCATTCCGTCGCGTGTAGTAAGGAGCGATTTCCTTGTCACCTGTGTAGGCCCAACCGTCCTTGGTTAGAGTATATACTTTCGCCAGAATTTTGTCGTTTTGGGTTTCAAGTCTCACTTGAGCACTAGACACTGGAACTGCGTCCACCTGAGATATGTGGAAGGCTTCCACATGATCAATGACCTCTTCATCCTGGTCGTAGGTTTCCTTTATAGGAAGACGTGATAACGCATTCGCGTTCGCATGACTGGAAGTATTCCGAAACTTAATTTCATAGTCCATTCCAGACAAGAACAAGCGCTGAAGTCTTGCAGATGTCATCGTCGGTACTGCCTTGCTTGGACTGAGAATTGATAGCAAAGGCTGATGATCCGTCACTAATGTGAAGCGGCGACCATATAGATATGAGTGGAATTTCTTCACTCCCCAAATCAACGCAAGTGCTTCCTTGTCAATTTGGGCATAGTTACGTTCTGCCGATGTCAGTGAACGTGATACGAATCCGACTGGTCTGTCAGTTCCATCTGCCATTGTGTGAGACAAGACTGCGCCAATTCCGTAAGCCGATGCGTCACATTCCAACTTTATTGGCAACTACGGGTCGTAGTGTGTCAACACTTGATCGGAGCTTATCATGTGCTTTGTTTCCGAAAACGCCTTCTCGCACTGTACAGTCCATCGCCATTTCCTGCCTTTCTCCAACATCTGGTTTAGTGGCCATACTACTGTGGACAGATTTGGCAGAAACCGGTGATAGTAGTTAAGCAGGCCTAGGTATGCCCTCAGCTGAGATACATTCTCCGGTCTGGGCGCATTGACTACAGCGTCGATCTTCTCAGGCATTTTGTGGAGTCCCTCTTTGTCAATTCTGTGTCTGCAATATGTGATTTCGTCCTTGAAGAATTCACATTTCGTTATTTCAGCCCTGAGATTGTAATCGCGTAGACGTTCGAGGACTCGGCGCACATTCGCTTGGTGCTCCTGGTCAGTCTTCCCAGTAATGATGATGTCATCCAGAATAACTTGTGTTCCTGGAATGTCCTGTAGTATCTGGCCAATTGTTCTTTGCCAGATTGCAGGTGCAGATGCGACGCCAAATAACAGTCGGTTGTACCGAAACAGTCCTTTGTGCGTGTTGATAGTCAGGTACTTCTTTGACTCCTCCTCCATTTCGAGTTGCAGGTAAGCTTGACGGAGATCAATCTTTGTGAATTTCTCACCTGCACTGAGTTTTGCGAAGACATCTTCAATCCGGGGTAACGGATAGTGATCCACTTTCAGTTCCGGATTTATGGTGACCTTGAAATCACCGCATATTCTTACTGATCCGTTTGACTTAGGTACAGGCACGATTGGAGTTGCCCATTCACTCCAATAAACTTTTGTGATGTTTCCTTCTTTCTCTAGTTTCTCAAGTTCTGCTTCAACTTTCGGGCGTATTGAATAGGGTACTTGTCTGGCCTTGTGAAATTTTGGAGTTGTCCCTTCCTTGAGATGGAGTTTCGCCTTGGGTCCTTTGATGGCTCCAAGTCCGGCTTGAAAGACTTCCTTAAACTTCAACTTAAGTGCACCCAGTTGTTCCTGCATACTCCCGGTATGCATCGATGCAGTGATGTGTTTGATGGACTTCCAGTCTAGCTTAATCCTGTTAAGCCACTGGCGCCCAAACAATGCTGGTCCTCCCTTTCTCACCACATGTAATGGCAAGTTTTGTTGCTGTCCATTGTACTCTACATCGACATGTCGAGTGGAGCAATTTCTTCGCCAGAATAGGTCTTTAAGACCACCGAAGTGTGTTGTGTCTTTACTTCGGGAAAGTACTCATCAAACTGTTGCTTGTTTATCACCGACACTGCCGAGACTGTATCGAGTTCCATTTGTAATGGTTTACCATTTACCTTAGGATTTACACAAATAATTATAGTATCATTCGATCGGTCCATGGTATGTATTTCCAGAGCAGCTACATTCTCAGCATCACTGTCATATACATCTTCAATCACGTGTACATGTTGGGAACCTGTGTGTTTACCACCCGTACTACCACGCGATGCATCTTTACCCTGGCAACGTTGGTTTCCATGTGCATTGGCACGGCACGCTGGCGTGATATGTTCTTTCTTTTTGCATTTATGACACTGTGCCTCTTTGAATTTGTAGTCTTCCGGGGTGTGGCCCGACCGTGCACATCGATAACATGGTTTGCTATAATGTCCACTTTTTGGCTTGACATGGACTTTGTGTACAGCCGTACCATTTCTGTAATGCCCCAGTTCAGAAGCATCCCTTGTAGCTGTTTCCATGGCCACTGAAATCTCCCAAACGTCAGTGTTATTTCTGACAACAATCTATTTTGTATATGTTCGTTTATCAAGCCATACACAAATCGGTCTCGCAGGGAATCTCCCAGATTTTCTCCAAATTCACAATATTCTGACAGTTTCCTAATTTGTGCAACATATTGCGCAACACTTTCTCCCTCTTGTTGGTCCCTCTTGTGGAAACGAAACCTTTCTACAATCACGAGAGGCTTGGTGACAGATGTTGAGTAAGTGTCGCCGTTAACTGAGCGAATGTTTTCGTGGCAGGTTTATCCGGCGCACACAAATCTCTCTGCAGACTGTATGTCTTACCCCCTATCAGACTTAGCAAAGCCGGCACTTGTTTCACATCTGGATCGTCATTCGCCAGAAAATATTGTTCTAACCGTTCATAGTAAGCTGGCCACGACTCTACCGAGCTGTCGAAAGTTTCAATTTTGCCAATGGGGGCGGCCATTGCAGCGAATAGGGTAACACGTTTTTACCGGAGTTCCGAGCGCTTCAAAGTTCGACACAAGTCAACGCACACTTGTACCAGCGTGACAGTTCATCACTTTTCTTCCACTGACCTGTGCAAGTGGATTGACGAGTTCTTTGAGTCATCCTCGTCGCCAGTGTAGCGTATTTCGTCTAAATACACTATATATTTACAAAACACGACATAACCATAAGATGGCGGAACAGGAACTACTTTTTATAGTATCCAATTATGGATCATTACGCCGATACAAAACAATAGTAATTACGCATCAACATGTAGTTCTAAATACACACCACTAATATACTGTTTGCGAATGACGTAGTCGTAGGCTAGCGGTTATCATGCATACTGAGGGAGCTATAAAACCTCACGAACCGCTTTGCAAAGGCATGCACTGATTTCGGGCTGACAATCAGCTTGAGGATCGGATGGAAGACTCAGGACTGCCACTTAAAATCGGTCTCCACAACAGGCGCAAACTGATTATCGACATCGAAACTGGTGTAATCTCAAATATTGGGACCTCCCGTCTGAGCGTCTCTGATGAAAGTCGACGGCAAGATGAACACGCTATTGTGTAATGATTTGCCCTTTCTGGTATGTAATAAACAATGTTTAGCATAGTTGTTGCATATCATACAGTATAAGCTTTAACATGGCGCGGTCGGCAAAAGGCCACGAGCTCGAACTAAGACTGTAAAAGGTCGGTTTGTCTGTGAACTTTAGCGTAAAAATGGAGAGAAAATCCCGCGCCACAAGTAAACACGGCGCCGCGGTGTTTAAAAAAAATCCGTAAGAGCGCGCCACAAGGGTTGACATTACCCAAACTCCGCGCTGTGGTGACACAACCGCACCAGACTGGCTTGCCACATTCCTGTTTAAGCAAGGAGAACACGGCGACTATAAACGTGAACAGCGAGAACAGGAACGGAAGCGCGCACGCGATTAAAGACATGAACTGTCGATGCGTCTCCTCTGTGAGACACTCGACAGATGTGTCCATGATTCACCACCGCGTGCCCACAGCAACGGCGCCAACGATGATTCTAGTGGTCCAGAGACTCAACACACAGACACCGAGACCAATTTCCAGCGCACTTCTACCGGCCCACACACTAAAACTAGACCGCCGGAGCAAATGGCAGCAGACATAACACTACGAGAACTAGCAGCATGGAGGCGATCGTGGGAAGATTTCGTGGAGTTGGAACAGCTCGACCGTCTCCCAGGACGTCAACAGAGAGCCATGTTGCGCACTAGTCTGTCTACTGAAATACGTGCTACATAGCAATTAGCCATCGGTATAGACAGTGATGACGATATAACCGTCACAGCGATCTTACACCGAATCCAAGAACATATTCCGTCCAAACGAGATGTACACTGGACAGGCTAGCACTAGAAGAACGCACACAAGAAGAGGGCGAACCGTTCGACCACTTCTATATGGACTTACGGGAGATTGCCAACAACGCAGACCTTTGCCAGCAGTGCATAGACGATCCTTTTACTACGCGAATTATGTTGGGAATTCGTGAACCAGAAACAAGACGAAAGTTATTAATAATCACGCCTCCCCCTTCTCTGCTGACAACAGTGGCTATCTGCAGGAGTGAATAATCAGCAAGGAATGATGAAGCTGCACTTGCAAACAATGACAAAGGCCATACAAAGATAGACAAAATTGGCAAGAAAACCTGGCAACGTACAAAACCAGAAATAACACCACTTTAAAGCATAACCATATATGTGGTTATTGTGGCAAATCGGCTGATAACACGCGATATTAATGTCCTGCACGACACAGTGTATGTTCAGTCTGTAAGAAAATAGGTCATTGGGGTACGTGTTGCCGTCAGAACAATCTACAGAATAAGAGCAAACGTCGATCGACCACAATGAGTCAGATTCGCGTGCTGGACATTCTGGGAAAAAAACACGTCGTGCCCCGCGCATCAAGGCACAACTTAGCCATAATGCGGATGATAGCGTCATCATAACAGCACAGGCAACACCAGATACAGGGGCCAAAGCCACTGTTGTAGGGCTTGATATCCTAAAACAAATAGGATTATACATCGGAAATACATACCCCCCTCCCGAAGACACAATAATTTTTGCCTATGGTACATCATTCGAATGCGTTGGCACAGTAGACCTTCACATCCATACGGCAGACAAATCTACGAATATATGATTCCTATCTGCAAAGAACAAAAAGGATGTCTGCTGGCTTGGTAAGTTTGTCGAGACGTGCCGAATGATTACCACAAATCAATTCGTGCCATAGCAAGGTCACGCGCAACAAAATCGCCAAGAAAGGTTCCTACAGAACACGAATCATCCGACACGCGAACATGCAAGCGCATTGACTTACTTAAAGAATTCAAAGACGTGTTCGACACAAGAGACCAACTGAAGACAATGTTGGGTGAACCAATGAAAATCCAATTGAACGAGAAAGTTGAGACTTTTGCAATATCTGCCACTCGCCCCATTCCTTTCGCATTGTGTAATGAAATCAAAGCAAATCTCGACCAGATGACAAGACACGGCATTGTCAAGCCATTGGGGAAGTTCTCACCAGATTGTGTCATCCATTCGTGGTAGTGCCAGAGCCACGAGGAGGCATACGTCCTTATGTGGACCTCACACGTCTCACCAAATTCATTCGTTGACCAATTAATCCTATGAAGACACAGAAAGAACCAGGTGCATGCATGTCCACAACTGTAGTGTCCGGGGCTAGGTAATACACTTGCATGTCAGCAGGAACTGTAATGGTGTTCGCTGGTTGATGATCCACATTGCTAGGCCTACCCACTGCAGACAAGCCAGTAGTAGTGTTTATTGCTTGGGATGTACACTGCCTCCCACTGCAGGCCCGTCTACAGTTGGTACGTCGTTTATTGCTTGGTGATGTACACTGCCTCCCACTGCAGGCAGTCTACAGTTGGTACGTCGTTTATTGCTTGGGATGTACCCTGCCTCCCACTGCAGGCAGTCTACAGTTGGTGCGTCGTTTATTGCTTGGTGATGTACACTGCCTCCCACTGCAGGCAGTCTACAGTTGGTACGTCGTTTATTGCTTGGTGATGTACACTGCCTCCCACTACAGGCAGTCTACAGTTGGTACGTCGTTTATTGCTTGGTGATGTACACTGCCTCCCACTGCAGGCAGTCTACAGTTGGTGCGGCGTTTATTGCTTGGTGATGTACACTGCCTCCCACTGCAGGCAGTCTACAGTTGGTACGTCGTTTATTGCTTGGTGATGTACACTGCCTCCCACTACAGGCAGTCTACAGTTGGTACGTCGTTTATTGCTTGGTGATGTACACTGCCTCCCACTACAGGCAGTCTACAGTTGGTACGTCGTTTATTGCTTGGTGATGTACACTGCCTCCCACTGCAGGCAGTCTACAGTTGCTACGTCGTTTATTGCTTGGTGATGTACACTGCCTCCCACTACAGGCAGTCTACAGTTGGTACGTCGTTTATTGCTTGGTGATGTACACTGCCTCCCACTACAGGCAGTCTACAGTTGGTACGTCGTTTATTGCTTGGTGATGTACACTGCCTCCCACTACAGGCAGTCTACAGTTGGTACGTCGTTTATTGCTTGGTGATGTACACTGCCTCCCACTACAGGCAGTCTACAGTTGGTACGTCGTTTATTGCTTGGTGATGTACACTGCCTCCCACTACAGGCAGTCTACAGTTGGTACGTCGTTTATTGCTTGGTGATGTACACTGCCTCCCACTACAGGCAGTCTACAGTTGGTACGTCGTTTATTGCTTGGTGATGTACACTGCCTCCCACTGCAGGCAGTCTACAGTTGGTACGTCGTTTATTGCTTGGTGATGTACACTGCCTCCCACTACAGGCAGTCTACAGTTGGTACGTCGTTTATTGCTTGGTGATGTACACTGCCTCCCACTACAGGCAGTCTACAGTTGGTACGTCGTTTATTGCTTGGTGATGTACTCTGCCTCCCACTGCAGGCAGTCTACAGTTGGTACGTCGTTTATTGCTTGGTGATGTACACTGCCTCCCACTGCAGGCAGTCTACAGTTGGTGCGTCGTTTATTGCTTGGGATGTACACTGCCTCCCACTGCAGGCACGTCTACAGTTGGTGTTTCGTTTATTGCTTGGGATGTACACTGCCTCCCACTGCAGACAGTCTACAGTTGGTGCTTCTTTTATTGCTTGGGATGTACACTGCCTCCCACTGCAGACAGTCTACAGTTGGTGCTTCGTTTATTGCTTGGGATGTACACTGCCTCCCACTGCAGGCAGTCTACAGTTGGTGCTTCTTTTATTGCTTGGGATGTACACTGCCTCCCACTGCAGGCAGTCTACAGTTGGTGCTTCTTTTATTGCTTGGGATGTACACTGCCTCCCACTGCAGGCAGTCTACAGTTGGTGCTTCTTTTATTGCTTGGGATGTACACTGCCTCCCACTGCAGGCAGTCTACAGTTGGTGCTTCGTTTATTGCTTGGGATGTACACTGCCTCCCACTGCAGGCAGTCTACAGTTGGTGCTTCGTTTATTGCTTGGGATGTACACTGCTTCCCACTGCAGGCAGTCTACAGTTGATGCGTCGTTTATTGCTTGGGATGTACACTGCCTCCCACTGCAGGCAGTCTACAGTTGGTGCTTCGTTTATTGCTTGGGATGTACACTGCCTCCCACTGCAGGCAGTCTACAGTTGATGCGTCGTTTATTGCTTGGTGATGTACACTGCCTCCCACTGCAGACAGTCTACAGTTGGTGCGTCGTTTATTGTTTGGGATGTACACTGCCTCCCTCTGCAGGCAGTCTACAGTTGGTGCGTCGTTTATTGCTTGGGATGTACACTGCCTCCCTCTGCAGGCAGTCTACAGTTGGTGCTTCGTTTATTGCTTGGGATGTACACTACCTCCCACTGCAGGCACGTCTACAGTTGGTGCCTCGTTTATTGCTTGGTGATGTACACTGCCTCCCACTGCAGGCAGTCTTCAGTTGGTGCTTCGTTTATTGCTTGGGATGTACACTGCCTCCCACTGCAGGCAGTGTACAGTTGGTGCTTCGTTTATTGCTTGGGATGTACACTGCCTCCCACTGCAGACAAGTCTACAGTTGGAGCTTCGTTTATTGCTTGGGATGTACACTGCCTCCCACTGCAGGCAGTCTACAGTTGGTGCTTCGTTTATTGCTTGGGATGTACACTGCCTCCCACTGCAGGCAGTCTACAGTTGGTGCTTCGTTTATTGCTTGAGATGTACACTACTTCCCACTGCAGGCAGTCTACAGTTGATGCGTCGTTTATTGCTTGGGATGTACACTGCCTCCCACTGTAGGCAGTCTACAGTTGATGCGTCGTTTATTGCTTGGGATGTACACTGCCTCCCACTGTAGGCAGTCTACAGTTGATGCGTCGTTTATTGCTTGGGATGTACACTGCCTCCCACTGCAGGCAGTCTACAGTTGGTGCTTCTTTTAATGCTTGGTGATGTACACTGCCTCCCACTACAGGCAGTCTACAGTTGGTGTTTCGTTTATTGCTTGGGATGTACACTGCCTCCCACTGCAGACAGTCTACAGTTGGTGCTTCTTTTATTGCTTGGGATGTACACTGCCTCCCACTGCAGGCAGTCTACAGTTGGTGCTTCTTTTATTGTTTGGGATGTACACTGCCTCCCACTGCAGGCAGTCTACAGTTGGTGCTTCTTTTATTGCTTGGGATGTACACTGCCTCCCACTGCAGACAGTCTACAGTTGGTGCTTCTTTTATTGCTTGGGATGTACACTGCCTCCCACTGCAGGCAGTCTACAGTTGGTGCTTCTTTTATTACTTGGTGATGTACACTGCCTCCCACTGCAGGCACGTCTACAGTTGGTGCTTCTTTTATTGCTTGGGATGTACACTGCCTCCCACTGCAGGCAGTCTACAGTTGGTGCTTCGTTTATTGCTTGGGATGTACACTGCCTCCCACTGCAGACAAGTCTACAGTTGGAGCTTCGTTTATTGCTTGGGATGTACACTGCCTCCCACTGCAGGCAGTCTACAGTTGGTGCTTCGTTTATTGCTTGGGATGTACACTGCTTCCCACTGCAGGCAGTCTACAGTTGATGCGTCGTTTATTGCTTGGGATGTACACTGCCTCCCACTGCAGGCAGTCTACAGTTGGTGCTTCGTTTATTGCTTGGGATGTACACTGCCTCACACTGCAGGCAGTCTACAGTTGATGCGTCGTTTATTGCTTGGTGATGTACACTGCCTCCCACTGCAGGCAGTCTACAGTTGGTACGTCGTTTATTGCTTGGTGATGTACACTGCCTCCCACTGCAGGCAGTCTACAGTTGGTACGTCGTTTATTGCTTGGTGATGTACACTGCCTTCCACTGCAGGCAGTCTACAGTTGGTACGTCGTTTATTGCTTGGTGATGTACACTGCCTCCCACTGCAGGCAGTCTACAGTTGGTACGTCGTTTATTGCTTGGTGATGTACACTGCCTCCCACTGCAGGCAGTCTACAGTTGGTACGTCGTTTATTGCTTGGTGATGTACACTGCCTCCCACTGCAGGCAGTCTACAGTTGGTGCGGCGTTTATTGCTTGTTGATGTACACTGCCTCCCACTGTAGGCAGTCTACAGTTGGTGCTTCGTTTATTGCTTGGGATGTACACTGCCTCCCACTGCAAGCAGTCTACAGTTGGTGCTTCGTTTATTGCTTGGGATGTACACTGCCTCCCACTGCAGGCAGTCTACAGTTGGTGCTTCGTTTATTGCTTGGGATGTACACTGCTTCCCACTGCAGGCAGTCTACAGTTGATGCGTCGTGTATTGCTTGGGATGTACACTGCCTCCCACTGTAGGCAGTCTACAGTTGATGCGTCGTTTATTGCTTGGGATGTACACTGCCTCCCACTGCAGGCAGTCTACAGTTGGTGCTTCGTTTATTGCTTGGGATGTACACTGCTTCCCACTGCAGGCAGTCTACAGTTGGTGCGGCGTTTATTGCTTGGTGATGTACACTGCCTCCCACTGTAGGCAGTCTACAGTTGGTGCTTCGTTTATTGCTTGGGATGTACACTGCCTCCCACTGCAAGCAGTCTACAGTTGGTGCTTCGTTTATTGCTTGGGATGTACACTGCCTCCCACTGCAGGCAGTCTACAGTTGGTGCTTCGTTTATTGCTTGGGATGTACACTGCTTCCCACTGCAGGCAGTATACAGTTGATGCGTCGTTTATTGCTTGGGATGTACACTGCCTCCCACTGTAGGCAGTCTACAGTTGATGCGTCGTTTATTGCTTGGGATGTACACTGCCTCCCACTGCAGGCAGTCTACAGTTGGTGCTTCTTTTATTACTTGGTGATGTACACTGCCTCCCACTGCAGGCACGTCTACAGTTGGTGTTTCGTTTATTGCTTGAGATGTACACTGCCTCCCACTGCAGACAGTCTACAGTTGGTGCTTCTTTTATTGCTTGGGATGTACACTGCCTCCCACTGCAGGCAGTCTACAGTTGGTGCTTCTTTTATTACTTGGTGATGTACACTGCCTCCCACTGCAGGCACGTCTACAGTTGGTGTTTCGTTTATTGCTTGAGATGTACACTGCCTCCCACTGCAGACAGTCTACAGTTGGTGCCTCGTTTATTGCTTGGTGATGTACACTGCCTCCCACTGCAGGCAGTCTTCAGTTGGTGCTTCGTTTATTGCTTGGGATGTACACTGCCTCCCACTGCAGGCAGTCTACAGTTGGTGCTTCGTTTATTGCTTGGGATGTACACTGCCTCCCACTGCAGACAAGTCTACAGTTGGAGCTTCGTTTATTGCTTGGGATGTACACTGCCTCCCACTGCAGGCAGTCTACAGTTGGTGCTTCCTTTATTGCTTGGGATGTACACTGCTTCCCACTGCAGGCAGTCTACAGTTGATGCGTCGTTTATTGCTTGGGATGTACACTGCCTCCCACTGCAGGCAGTCTACAGTTGGTGCTTCGTTTATTGCTTGGGATGTACACTGCCTCCCACTGCAGGCAGTCTACAGTTGATGCGTCGTTTATTGCTTGGTGATGTACACTGCCTCCCACTGCAGGCAGTCTACAGTTGATGCGTCGTTTATTGCTTGGTGATGTACACTGCCTCCCACTGCAGACAGTCTACAGTTGGTGCGTCGTTTATTGTTTGGGATGTACACTGCCTCCCTCTGCAGGCAGTCTACAGTTGGTGCGTCGTTTATTGCTTGGGATGTACACTACCTCCCACTGCAGGCACGTCTACAGTTGGTGCCTCGTTTATTGCTTGGTGATGTACACTGCCACCCACTGCAGGCAGTCTTCAGTTGGTGCTTCGTTTATTGCTTGGGATGTACACTGCCTCCCTCTGCAGGCAGTCTACAGTTGGTGCGTCGTTTATTGCTTGAGATGTACACTACCTCCCACTGCAGGCACGTCTACAGTTGGTGCCTCGTTTATTGCTTGGTGATGTACACTGCCTCCCACTGCAGGCAGTCTTCAGTTGGTGCTTCGTTTATTGCTTGGGATGTACACTGCCTCCCACTGCAGGCAGTCTTCAGTTGGTGCGTCGTTTATTGCTTGGGATGTACACTGCCTCCCACTGCAGGCAGTCTACAGTTGGTGCGACGTTTATTGCTTGGGATGTACACTGCCTCCCACTGCAGGCAGTCTTCAGTTGGTGCTTCGTTTATTGCTTGGGATGTACACTGCCTCCCACTGCAGGCAGTCTACAGTTGGTGCGTCGTTTATTGCTTGGGATGTACACTACCTCCCACTGCAGGCAGTCTTCAGTTGGTGCATCATTTATTGCTTGGTGATGTACACTGCCTCCCACTGCAGGCAGTCTACAGTTGATGCGTCGTTTATTGCTTGGGATGTATACTGCCACCCACTACAGGCAGTCTACAGTTGGTGCCTCGTTTATTGCTTGGTGATGTACACTGCCTCCCACTGCAGGCAGTCTTCAGTTGGTGCATCATTTATTGCTTGGTGATGTACACTGCCTCCCACTGCAGGCAGTCTACAGTTGATGCGTCGTTTATTGCTTGGGATGTATACTGCCTCCCACTACAGGCAGTCTACAGTTGGTGCATCATTTATTGCTTGGTGATGTACACTGCCTCCCACTACAGGCAGTCTACAGTTGGTGCATCATTTATTGCTTGGTGATGTACACTGCCTCCCACTGCAGGCAGTCTACAGTTGGTGCGTCGTTTATTGCTTGGGATGTTCACTGCCTCCCACTGCAGACAGTCTACAGTTGGTACGTCGTTTATTGCTTGGGATGTTCACTGCCCCCCACTGCAGACACCTCTACAGTTGGTGCTTCGTTTATTGCTTGGGATGTACACTGCCTCCCACTACAGGCAGTCTACAGTTGGTGCTTCGTTTATTGCTTGGGATGTACTCTGCCTCCCACTGCAGGCAGTCTACAGTTGGTGCTTCGTTTATTGCTTGGGATGTACACTACCTCCCACTGCAGGCAGTCTACAGTTGGTGCGTCGTTTATTGCTTGGGATGTACACTGCCTCCCACTGCAGGCAGTCTACAGTTGGTGCTTCGTTTATTGCTTGGGATGTACACTGCCTCCCACTGCAGGCAGACTACAGTTGATGCGTCGTTTATTGCTTGGGATGTACACTGCCTCCCACTGCAGGCAGTCTACAGTTGGTGCTTCGTTTATTGCTTGGGATGTACACTGCCTCCCACTGCAGGCAGTCTACAGTTGGTGCTTCGTTTATTGCTTGGGATGTACACTGCTTCCCACTGCAGGCAGTCTACAGTTGGTGCTTCGTTTATTGCTTGGGATGTACACTGTCTCCCACTGCAGGCAGTCTACAGTTGGTGCTTCGTTTATTGCTTGGGATGTACTCTGCTTCCCACTGCAGGCAGTCTACAGTTGATGCGTCGTTTATTGCTTGGTGATGTACACTTCCTACCATTGCAGGCAGTCTACAGTTGATGCGTCGTTTATTGCTTGGGATGTACACTGCCTCCCACTACAGGCAGTCTACAGTTTGTGCTTCGTTTATTGCTTGGGATGTACACTGCTTCCCACTGCAGGCAGTCTACAGTTGATGCGTCGTTTATTGCTTGGTGATGTACACTGCCTCCCACTGCAGGCAGTCTACAGTTGATGCGTCGTTTATTGCTTGGGATGTACACTGCCTCCCACTGCAGGCAGTCTACAGTTGGTGCTTCTTTTAATGCTTGGTGATGTACACTGCCTCCCACTACAGGCAGTCTACAGTTGGTGTTTCGTTTATTGCTTGAGATGTACACTGCCTCCCACTGCAGACAGTCTACAGTTGGTGCTTCGTTTATTGCTTGGTGATGAACACTGCCTCCCACTGCAGACAGTCTACAGTTGGTGCTTCGTTTATTGCTTGGGATGTACACTGCCTCCCACTGCAGGCAGTCTACAGTTGGTGCTTCGTTTATTGCTTGGGATGTACACTGCCTCCCACTGCAGGCAGTCTACAGTTGGTGCTTCTTTTATTACTTGGTGATGTACACTGCCTCCCACTGCAGGCACGTCTACAGTTGGTGTTTCGTTTATTGCTTGAGATGTACACTGCCTCCCACTGCAGACAGTCTACAGTTGGTGCTTCGTTTATTGCTTGGGATGTACACTGCCTCCCACTGCAGACAAGTCTACAGTTGGAGCTTCGTTTATTGCTTGGGATGTACACTGCCTCCCACTGCAGGCAGTCTACAGTTGGTGCTTCGTTTATTGCTTGGGATGTACACTGCTTCCCACTGCAGGCAGTCTACAGTTTATTCGTCGTTTATTGCTTGGGATGTACACTGCCTCCCACTGCAGGCAGTCTACAGTTGGTGCTTCGTTTATTGCTTGGGATGTACACTGCCTCCCACTGCAGGCAGTCTACAGTTGATGCGTCGTTTATTGCTTGGTGATGTACACTGCCTCCCACTGCAGGCAGTCTACAGTTGATGCGTCGTTTATTGCTTGGTGATGAACACTGCCTCCCACTGCAGACAGTCTACAGTTGGTGCGTCGTTTATTGTTTGGGATGTACACTGCCTCCCTCTGCAGGCAGTCTACAGTTGGTGCGTCGTTTATTGCTTGGGATGTACACTACCTCCCACTGCAGGCACGTCTACAGTTGGTGCCTCGTTTATTGCTTGGTGATGTACACTGCCTCCCACTGCAGGCAGTCTTCAGTTGGTGCTTCGTTTATTGCTTGGGATGTACACTGCCTCCCACTGCAGGCAGTCTACAGTTGGTGCTTCGTTTATTGCTTGGGATGTACACTGCCTCCCACTGCAGACAAGTCTACAGTTGGAGCTTCGTTTATTGCTTGGGATGTACACTGCCTCCCACTGCAGGCAGTCTACAGTTGGTGCTTCCTTTATTGCTTGGGATGTACACTGCTTCCCACTGCAGACAGTCTACAGTTGATGCGTCGTTTATTGCTTGGGATGTACACTGCCTCCCACTGCAGGCAGTCTACAGTTGGTGCTTCGTTTATTGCTTGGGATGTACACTGCCTCCCACTGCAGGCAGTCTACAGTTGATGCGTCGTTTATTGCTTGGTGATGTACACTGCCTCCCACTGCAGGCAGTCTACAGTTGATGCGTCGTTTATTGCTTGGTGATGTACACTGCCTCCCACTGCAGACAGTCTACAGTTGGTGCGTCGTTTATTGTTTGGGATGTACACTGCCTCCCTCTGCAGGCAGTCTACAGTTGGTGCGTCGTTTATTGCTTGGGATGTACACTACCTCCCACTGCAGGCACGTCTACAGTTGGTGCCTCGTTTATTGCTTGGTGATGTACACTGCCACCCACTGCAGGCAGTCTTCAGTTGGTGCTTCGTTTATTGCTTGGGATGTACACTGCCTCCCTCTGCAGGCAGTCTACAGTTGGTGCGTCGTTTATTGCTTGAGATGTACACTACCTCCCACTGCAGGCACGTCTACAGTTGGTGCCTCGTTTATTGCTTGGTGATGTACACTGCCTCCCACTGCAGGCAGTCTTCAGTTGGTGCTTCGTTTATTGCTTGGGATGTACACTGCCTCCCACTGCAGGCAGTCTTCAGTTGGTGCGTCGTTTATTGCTTGGGATGTACACTGCCTCCCACTGCAGGCAGTCTACAGTTGGTGCGACGTTTATTGCTTGGGATGTACACTGCCTCCCACTGCAGGCAGTCTTCAGTTGGTGCTTCGTTTATTGCTTGGGATGTACACTGCCTCCCACTGCAGGCAGTCTACAGTTGGTGCGTCGTTTATTGCTTGGGATGTACACTACCTCCCACTGCAGGCAGTCTTCAGTTGGTGCATCATTTATTGCTTGGTGATGTACACTGCCTCCCACTGCAGGCAGTCTACAGTTGATGCGTCGTTTATTGCTTGGGATGTATACTGCCACCCACTACAGGCAGTCTACAGTTGGTGCCTCGTTTATTGCTTGGTGATGTACACTGCCTCCCACTGCAGGCAGTCTTCAGTTGGTGCATCATTTATTGCTTGGTGATGTACACTGCCTCCCACTGCAGGCAGTCTACAGTTGATGCGTCGTTTATTGCTTGGGATGTATACTGCCTCCCACTACAGGCAGTCTACAGTTGGTGCATCATTTATTGCTTGGTGATGTACACTGCCTCCCACTACAGGCAGTCTACAGTTGGTGCATCATTTATTGCTTGGTGATGTACACTGCCTCCCACTGCAGGCAGTCTACAGTTGGTGCGTCGTTTATTGCTTGGGATGTTCACTGCCTCCCACTGCAGACAGTCTACAGTTGGTACGTCGTTTATTGCTTGGGATGTTCACTGCCCCCCACTGCAGACACCTCTACAGTTGGTGCTTCGTTTATTGCTTGGGATGTACACTGCCTCCCACTACAGGCAGTCTACAGTTGGTGCTTCGTTTATTGCTTGGGATGTACTCTGCCTCCCACTGCAGGCAGTCTACAGTTGGTGCTTCGTTTATTGCTTGGGATGTACACTACCTCCCACTGCAGGCAGTCTACAGTTGGTGCGTCGTTTATTGCTTGGGATGTACACTGCCTCCCACTGCAGGCAGTCTACAGTTGGTGCTTCGTTTATTGCTTGGGATGTACACTGCCTCCCACTGCAGGCAGACTACAGTTGATGCGTCGTTTATTGCTTGGGATGTACACTGCCTCCCACTGCAGGCAGTCTACAGTTGGTGCTTCGTTTATTGCTTGGGATGTACACTGCCTCCCACTGCAGGCAGTCTACAGTTGGTGCTTCGTTTATTGCTTGGGATGTACACTGCTTCCCACTGCAGGCAGTCTACAGTTGGTGCTTCGTTTATTGCTTGGGATGTACACTGTCTCCCACTGCAGGCAGTCTACAGTTGGTGCTTCGTTTATTGCTTGGGATGTACTCTGCTTCCCACTGCAGGCAGTCTACAGTTGATGCGTCGTTTATTGCTTGGTGATGTACACTTCCTACCATTGCAGGCAGTCTACAGTTGATGCGTCGTTTATTGCTTGGGATGTACACTGCCTCCCACTACAGGCAGTCTACAGTTTGTGCTTCGTTTATTGCTTGGGATGTACACTGCTTCCCACTGCAGGCAGTCTACAGTTGATGCGTCGTTTATTGCTTGGTGATGTACACTGCCTCCCACTGCAGGCAGTCTACAGTTGATGCGTCGTTTATTGCTTGGGATGTACACTGCCTCCCACTGCAGGCAGTCTACAGTTGGTGCGTCGTTTATTGCTTGGGATGTACACTACCTCCCACTGCAGGCAGTCTACAGTTGGTGCGTCGTGTATTGCTTGGGATGTACACTGCCTCCCACTGCAGGCAGTCTACAATTGGTGCTTCGTTTATTGGTTGGTGATGTACACTACCTCCCACTGCAGGCAGTCTACAGTTGGTGCTTCGTTTATTGATTGGTGATGTACACTGCCTTCCACTGCAGACAGTCTACAGTTGGTGCGTCGTTTATTGCTTGGGATGTACACTGCCTCCCACTGCAGGCAGTGTACAGTTGGTGTGTCGTTTATTGCTTGGGATGTACACTGCCTCCCACTGCAGGCAGTCTACAGTTGGTGCGTCGTTTATTGCTTGGTGATGTACACTGCCTCCCACAGCAGGCAGACTACAGTTGGTACGTCGTTTATTGCTTGGGATGTACACTGCCTCCCACTGCAGGCAGTCTACAGTTGGTGCCTCGTTTATTGCTTGGGATGTACACTGCCTCCCACTGCAGGCAGTCTACAGTTGGTGCGTCGTTTATTGCTTGGTGATGTACACTGCCTCCCACAGCAGGCAGTCTACAGTTGGTACGTCGTTTATTGCTTGGGATGTACACTGCCTCCCACTGCAGGCAGTCTACAGTTGGTGCGTCGTTTATTGCTTGGGATGTACACTGCCTCCCACTGCAGGCAGTCTACAGTTGGTGCCTCGTTTATTGATTGGTGATGTACACTGCCTTCCACTGCAGACAGTCTACAGTTGGTGCGTCGTTTATTGCTTGGGATGTACACTGCCTCCCACTGCAGGCAGTGTACAGTTGGTGTGTCGTTTATTGCTTGGGATGTACACTGCCTCCCACTGCAGGCAGTCTACAGTTGGTGCTTCGTTTATTGATTGGTGATGTACACTGCCTTCCACTGCAGACAGTCTACAGTTGGTGCGTCGTTTATTGCTTGGGATGTACACTGCCTCCCACTGCAGGCAGTGTACAGTTGGTGTGTCGTTTATTGATTGGTGATGTACACTGCCTCCCACTGCAGGCAGTCTACAGTTGGTGCGTCGTTTATTGCTTGGGATGTACACTGCCTCCCACTGCAGGCAGTCTACAGTTGGTGCGTCGTTTATTGTTTTGGATGTACACTACCTCCCACTGCAGGCAGTCTACAGTTGGTGCGTCGTTTATTGCTTGGTTATCATCATTTAACACTTTACTTGGTGCAAGGTGTTGATATTTGACCACACTGGCATTGAACGGGAACATTCCCGAACGTCGGAAACTTCCAGTTATGTTGCATGGAGTCATAGTACGAAGGATTGCTTTGGCTGTAAGGCGACAAACTTCACTGCGTGTAACGACCCGCCCAGGATTCTCTTTCATAAAGTTGCGGCATTCGCTGTAGTAAGCAACCTTAAGCGGGCCAACGACTCCGACATCCAACGGCTGTATGAAGTGACTCGTATGGGCCGGGAGTAGAAAGAGGATCACGTTGTGTTTGTGCGCCCATTCTATTAATGGCACGTTGTTGTGCGAACTGTGCCCGTCTTACAACAACAAAAGTGGTTCGTCTTTGCTGGCAGACACATACTTAAGAAAATGTTTACTCAAGTAGGCCTGGAAGATTTTACTTGTGGACCATCCACTGTCGGACATAGTCCCTTGTGTTCCTGGCAGCGCGCCGTTCATTAACTCCTCAGTCATCCGCTTCCCCTTGAATATCAAGAAGGGAGGCAAGCACTGTCCTATTGCATTTATACAGCTTATGATCGTGGTTGTTGCCGATCTTGGTGAAACTACGGCCAACGATGTCCGACCTGTTTCGGCGATTATCTTAGCCGGCACATGTTTCGTAGACACACCAATTTAATCAACATTGAAAATCCTGTGGTTTTCCCAACAAGTCATACTTCTGAAGTATGCTCAGTAACTCCTTGTAATAATTATCTAACGTTTCCCTCGTTGCACTGTGTGCTCTAACCATGGACAAGCCTTTTGGCTTGGTCATCTTAAGATCTGGCCATCTCTTTAACACGCGATACACCCATATATCATTTGGTGGGCTACTAGTGTCTTTCCTATTCAGGAAGAAAGCGGTTTCACCAGCAAGATCTGCTAATTCTCTGCGCGTATATCCGTACCCACATGCAGCTACTGCTTTCACGTGGGACACGAAAGCTGCTTCTTCAGAACTGCTCATCACTTTTTTACTACATTTATGTTCATAAGGAATGGCCTAATGTGTTATGGCGTAATGTTGTTACAGGCACACCACACCACACGTCCTTGCTGCCCTACGGACCGACACTCCGTCTTCTTTGCACATTTTATATGCATATTTTAGTTGGCCAGGGGTATAATCTCTGGTAGCTGGTCTTTTTATGGTTTGCTTTAAAATACAGACAAACTGATACATTTTGTAATGTATAAAAGTTTTGCAATTTTTTAATACATTAATTTCACACACTGTTCCCATTATTCCACCTTTTTAACAAGACAGGCCTGCCATATATACTTTACATACATCGTTGAACACCTGCGCTATATTTGGTAGTGCATAAATAATATTAATATATTACATTTTGTTTCACATGTTTAGCAACTTGTTACTATTACTACCAGACTTGTCAGTTGTAATCACCCATCTTGGCAAGTCATCTACCAGTCTTGTCAGTTGTAATCACCCATCTTGGCCAGTCATCTACCAGTCTTGTCAGTTGTAATCACCCATCTTGGCCAGTCATCTACCAGTCTTGTCAGTTGTAATCACCCATCTTGGCCAGTCATCTGCCAGTCTTGTCAGTTGTAATCACCCATCTAGGCCAGTCATCTACCAGTCTTGTCAGTTGTAATCACCCATCTTGGCCAGTCATCTACCAGTCTTGTCAGTTGTAATCACCCATCTTGGCCAGTCATCTACCAGTCTTGTCAGTTGTAATCACCCATCTTGGCCAGTCATCTGCCAGTCTTGTCAGTTGTAATCACCCATCTTGGCCAGTCATCTGCCAGTCTTGTCAGTTGTAATCACCCATCTTGGCCAGTCATCTGCCAGTCTTGTCAGTTGTAATCACCCATCTTGGCCAGTCATCTACCAGTCTTGTCAGTTGTAATCACCCATCTTGGCCAGTCATCTACCAGTCTTGTCAGTTGTAATCACCCATCTTGGCCAGTCATCTGCCAGTCTTGTCAGTTGTAATCACCCATCTTGGCCAGTCATCTGCCAGTCTTGTCAGTTGTAATCACCCATCTTGGCCAGTCATCTGCCAGTCTTGTCAGTTGTAATCACCCATCTTGGCCAGTCATCTGCCAGTCTTGTCAGTTGTAATCACCCATCTTGGCCAGTCATCTGCCAGTCTTGTCAGTTGTAATCACCCATCTTGGCCAGTCATCTGCCAGTCTTGTCAGTTGTAATCACCCATCTTGGCCAGTCATCTGCCAGTCTTGTCAGTTGTAATCACCCATCTTGGCCAGTCATCTACCAGTCTTGTCAGTTGTAATCACCCATCTTGGCCAGTCATCTGCCAGTCTTGTCAGTTGTAATCACCCATCTTGGCCAGTCATCTGCCAGTCTTGTCAGTTGTAATCACCCATCTTGGCCAGTCATCTGCCAGTCTTGTCAGTTGTAATCACCCATCTTGGCCAGTCATCTGCCAGTCTTGTCAGTTGTAATCACCCATCTTGGCCAGTCATCTACCAGTCTTGTCAGTTGTAATCACCCATCTTGGCCAGTCATCTACCAGTCTTGTCAGTTGTAATCACCCATCTTGGCCAGTCATCTACCAGACTTGTCAGTTGTAATCACCCATCTTGGCCAGTCATCTACCAGTCTTGTCAGTTGTAATCACCCATCTTGGCCAGTCATCTACCAGTCTTGTCAGTTGTAATCACCCATCTTGGCCAGTCATCTACCAGTCTTGTCAGTTGTAATCACCCATCTTGGCCAGTCATCTGCCAGTCTTGTCAGTTGTAATCACCCATCTTGGCCAGTCATCTGCCAGTCTTGTCAGTTGTAATCACCCATCTTGGCCAGTCATCTACCAGTCTTGTCAGTTGTAATCACCCATCTTGGCCAGTCATCTGCCAGTCTTGTCAGTTGTAATCACCCATCTTGGCCAGTCATCTACCAGTCTTGTCAGTTGTAATCACCCATCTTGGCCAGTCATCTACCAGTCTTGTCAGTTGTAATCACCCATCTTGGCCAGTCATCTACCAGTCTTGTCAGTTGTAATCACCCATCTTGGCCAGTCATCTACCAGTCTTGTCAGTTGTAATCACCCATCTTGGCCAGTCATCTACCAGTCTTGTCAGTTGTAATCACCCATCTTGGCCAGTCATCTACCAGTCTTGTCAGTTGTAATCACCCATCTTGGCCAGTCATCTACCAGTCTTGTCAGTTGTAATCACCCATCTTGGCGAGTCATCTATCAGTCTTGTCAGTTGTAATTACCCATCTTGGCCAGTCATCTGCCAGTCTTGTCAGTTGTAATTACCCATCTTGGCCAGTCATCTGCCAGTCTTGTCAGTTGTAATTACCCATCTTGGCCAGTCATCTACCAGTCTTGTCAGTTGTAATTACCCATCATGGCCAGTCATCTACCAGTCTTGTCAGTTGTAATTACCCATCTTGGCCAGTCATCTACCAGTCTTGTCAGTTGTAATTACCCATCTTGGCCAGTCATCTACCAGTCTTGTCAGTTGTAATCACCCATCTTGGCCAGTCATCTACCAGTCTTGAAAACAGGCAGACGGGTCTCTGGCTAAGCCCATGACAACTGCACTATAAAATAAATACATGACTGAAAGTAATTCAGATTTCACAGAAACCTACAATATCATTAACAATTGATCGCGCACACTTTGCTATCCTAGCACAAGAAAAGTAATGTGCTTAATCCAACAGCAGCAGTTGATGTGAATCTCTCCTACGGCTACACGAGACACACTAAGGGACCTGAGGTCACACAGCTTGTATGCACAATACACACAGCAGATGTTATATACAGCATTACACCCAATACACCCAGGCCCTAAACAGCACTACACCCAATACATCCAGGCCCTATACAGCACTACACCCAATACATCCAGGCCCTATACAGCACTACACCCAATACATCCAGGCCCTATACAGCACTACATCCAGGCCCTATACAGCACTACACCCAATACATCCAGGCCCTATACAGCACTACACCCAATACATCCAGGCCCTATACAGCACTACACCCAATACACCCAGGCCCTATACAGCACTACACCCAATACATCCAGGCCCTATACAGTATTACACCCAATACATCCAGGCCCTATACAGTATTACACCCAATACATCCAGGCCCTATACAGCACTACATCCAGGCCCTATACAGCACTACACCCAATACATCCAGGCCCTTAGCCTCAGACATGTTATTCCAATACATCCAGGCCCTTAGCCTCAGACATGTCCCATTATTGGAACAGGTTTTGGAAAGTAGCACTAGATTTTTCTTTTTCAAATAATGGGTCGTTTGGTCTATGGATATTGGGATTTAAATTGTTCAGACACTGATCTTGTGTTGGACCATCTTCTGGTTTTATTTTCGCAATAAAATATTCCTACATAAAATATTCCTTGTATTAAATGTGATTGCCAGTGCAGGAGTAGTTTCAAGTTTGAGTATTCTACGAGCCCCAACAGTGGTACAGTTGGATGTTTTCGGAGAGACCTATGCATATGTAACTGGGCTTTTCATGAGGAAATTGGAATATTTCATAATTCTGGCTAAGGGCCAAATTACACCGAATAGTAAAGCATAAACCTCGGAATAAATAAACATGTCAGTGGTAGGACGAGCATTTTGATGTCTTGAACAACTGATGAAATAAATATAACACACAATTGCAATCATTCATTCATTTATTTCAAAAAAGTATACCTTGAACTGTACATGTAATTTATTTACAGATATCTTTAAAATTAAATACTTCTAAATGGGTCAGACACGATTTACACTAAATATGTTAGACGATATTAGAGACATGGGTGTTGGTCGTTACAATCATTGTAAGGAAGTCATTCTAAAAAAGAAAAGAAACAAAATCTGATTGTGATTTATAATGACCTAGAACTAGAGGATGCATTGTCAGCCAAATCCGGCATGATCCTTCCCATGGGAGAGGTCTAGGCATGATCCTTCCCACGGGAGAGGTCTAGGCATGATACTTCCCACGGGAAAGGTCTAGGCATGATCCTTCCCATGGGAGAGGTATAGGCATCATCCTTCCCATGGGAAAGGTACAGGCATCATCTTTCCCATGGGAGAGGTATAGGCATGATCTTCCCATGGGAGAGGTATAGGCATGATCCTTCCCATGGGAGAGGTCTAGGCATAAGCCTTCCCATGGGAGATATGTATAAATGATCCTTCCCATGGGATAAATCTATGAAGGAGAGGTCTTGTCTTATGGAAGCAGTCTAGACAGGGCCCCTGCCTACAGGCGTGGCCTAGGCAGGGCCCCTCCTGTGGGCATGACATAGACATGACCCCTTCCTATGGCTGTGCCCTACACAGGACCTCTCCTGTGGGCATGGCCTAGACAGGCCCTTCCTGTGGGCGTGTCAGTCGTCGTCCCAGGGACTCATGTCTGTGTCAATGGCGATGCAGTTGTAGATGGCGTAACGTAACTTCTCCTCCGCAGCTGCAGCACTGAAGACACGAACAACACACTCAGTCACATGACTCACTCAATCACTCACTTAAAGCTATCCACAACACTGAAGAAGTTTAGGTTTGTTACCCCATGTACATAATTGTAGTTGTGTTACATCAGATGTATATAGAGAGAGATATTGTAATAACTGAATGGCAAAACTCGGAAGTGAAGCAAATGAAAGTGTTCCATTTTTCAAGACTTCACTTTTAAGGGGTGTTGTCATAAAATGACAATGTCCTCAGACACACAATGCCTTTCACATTGGTTTAAACCACTGCACACTCCCACCAATACTTGATATAAAACACTGCATATCACAGACAACTCCTATGTCCGTCCGTCTGTTTGTAGAGGACCTGGTGTAGTTGGGTAAGTAGAGGATGTTGGAACAAGGATCAGGAGTCAAGAGTCGACTCACCTGGTGTATTTGGGTAAGTAGAGGATGTTGGAGCAAGGACCAGTAGTCAAGAGTCCACTCACCTGGTGTAATTGGGTAAGTAGAAGATGTTGTAACAAGGACCAGGAGTCAAGAGTCGACTCACCTGATGCAGTTGGGTAAGTAGAGGATGTTGGAGCAAGGACCAGGAGTCAAGATTCGACTCACCTGGTGTAGTTGGGTAAGTAGAGGATGTTGGAGCAAGGACCAGGAGTCAAGAGTCCACTCACCTGGTGTAGTTGGGTAAGTAGAGGATGTTGGAGCATGGTCCATGAGTCAAGAGTCCACTCACCTGGTGTAGTTGGGTAAGTAGAGGATGTTGGAACAAGGACCAGGAGTCAAGAGTCCACTCACCTGGTGTAGTTGGGTAAGTACAGGATGTTGGAACAAGGACCAGGAGTCAAGAGTCCACTCACCTGGTGTAGTTGGGTAAGTAGAGGATGTTGGAACAAGGACCAGGAGTCAAGAGTCGACTCACCTGGTGTAGTTGGGTAAGTAGAGGATGTAGGAGCAAGGACCAGGAGTCAAGAGTCCACTCACCGGGTGTAGTTGGGTAAGTAGAGGATGTTGGAACAAGGACCAGTAGTCAAGAGTCCACTCACCTGGTGTAGTTGGGTAAGTAGAGGATGTTGGAACAAGGACCAGGAGTCAAGAGTCCACTCACCTGGTGTAGTTGGGTAAGTAGAGGATGTTGGAACAAGGACCAGTAGTCAAGAGTCCACTCACCTGGTGTAGTTGGGTAAGTAGAGGATGTTGGAACAAGGACCAGGAGTCAAGAGTCCACTCACCTGGTGTAGTTGAGTAAGTAGAGGATGTTGGAACAAGGACCAGGAGTCAAGAGTCCACTCACCTGGTGTAGTTGAGTAAGTAGAGGATGTTGGAGCAAGGACCAGTAGTCAAGAGTCCACTCACCTGGTGTAGTTGGGTAAGTAGAGGATGTTGGAGCAAGGACCAGGAGTCAAGAGTCCACTCACCTGGTGTAGTTGGGTAAGTAGAGGATGTTGGAACAAGGACCAGGAGTCAAGAGTCGACTCACCTGGTGTAGTTGGGTAAGTAGAGGATGTAGGAGCAAGGACCAGGAGTCAAGAGTCGACTCACCTGGTGTAGTTGGGTAAGTAGAGGATGTTGGAGCAAGGACCAGGAGTCAAGAGTCCACTCACCTGGTGTAGTTGGGTAAGTAGAGGATGTTGGAACAAGGACCAGGAGTCAAGAGTCGACTCACCTGGTGTAGTTGGGTAAGTAGAGGATGTTGGAGCAAGGACCAGGAGTCAAGAGTCCACTCACCTGGTGTAGTTGGGTAAGTAGAGGATGTTGGAGCAAGGAACAGGAGTCAAGAGTCCACTCACCTGGTGTAATTGGGTAAGTAGAGGATGTTGGAACAAGGACCAGGAGTCAAGAGTCCACTTACCTGGTGTAGTTAGGTAAGTAGAGGATGTTGGAGCAAGGACCAGGAGTCAAGAGTAGACTCACCTGGTGTAGTTGGGTAAGTAGAGGATGTTGGAGCAAGGACCAGGAGTCAAGAGTCGACTCACCTGGTGTAGTTGGGTAAGTAGAGGATGTTGGAGCAAGGACCAGGAGTCAAGAGTCCACTCACCTGATGTAGTTGGGTAAGTAGAGGATGTTGGAGCAAGGACCAGGAGTCAAGAGTCCACTCACCTGGTGTAGTTGGGTAAGTAGAGGATGTTGGAGCAAGGACCAGGAGTCAAGAGTCCACTCACCTGGTGTAGTTGGGTAAGTAGAGAATGTTGGAGCAAGGACCAGGAGTCAAGAGTCCACTCACCTGGTGTAGTTGGGTAAGTAGAGGATGTTGGAACAAGGACCAGGAGTCAAGAGTCCACTCACCTGGTGTAGTTGGGTAAGTAGAGGATGTTGGAACAAGGACCAGGAGTCAAGAGTCCACTCACCTGGTGTAGTTGGGTAAGTAGAGGATGTTGGAGCAAGGACCAGGAGTCAAGAGTCCACTCACCTGGTGTAGTTGGGTAAGTAGAGGATGTTGGAACAAGGACCAGGAGTCAAGAGTCCACTCACCTGGTGTAGTTGGGTAAGTAGAGGATGTTGGAGCAAGGACCAGGAGTCAAGAGTCCACTCACCTGGTGTAGTTGGGTAAGTAGAGGATGTTGGAACAAGGCCCAGGAGTCAAGAGTCCACTCACCTGGTGTAGTTGGGTAAGTAGAGGATGTTGGAACAAGGACCAGGAGTCAAGAGTCCACTCACCTGGTGTAGTTGGGTAAGTAGAGGATGTTGGAGCAAGGACCATGAGTCAAGAGTCCACTCACCTGGTGTAGTTGGGTAAGTAGAGGATGTTGGAACAAGGACCAGGAGTCAAGAGTCCACTCACCTGGTGTAGTTGGGTAAGTAGAGGATGTTGGAACAAGGACCATGAGTCAAGAGTCCACTCACCTGGTGTAGTTGGGTAAGTAGAGGATGTTGGAACAAGGACCAGGAGTCAAGAGTCGACTCACCTGGTGTAGTTGGGTAAGTAGAGGATGTAGGAGCAAGGACCAGGAGTCAAGTGTCCACTCACCGGGTGTAGTTGGGTAAGTAGAGGATGTTGGAACAAGGACCAGTAGTCAAGAGTCCACTCACCTGGTGTAGTTGGGTAAGTAGAGGATGTTGGAACAAGGACCAGGAGTCAAGAGTCCACTCACCTGGTGTAGTTGGGTAAGTAGAGGATGTTGGAACATGGACCAGTAGTCAAGAGTCCACTCACCTGGTGTAGTTGGGTAAGTAGAGGATGTTGGAACAAGGACCAGGAGTCAAGAGTCCACTCACCTGGTGTAGTTGGGTAAGTAGAGGATGTTGGAACAAGGACCAGGAGTCAAGAGTCCACTCACCTGGTGTAGTTGAGTAAGTAGAGGATGTTGGAACAAGGACCAGGAGTCAAGAGTCCACTCACCTGGTGTAGTTGAGTAAGTAGAGGATGTTGGAACAAGGACCAGTAGTCAAGAGTCCACTCACCTGGTGTAGTTGGGTAAGTAGAGGATGTAGGAGCAAGGACCAGGAGTCAAGAGTCCACTCACCTGGTGTAGTTGGGTAAGTAGAGGATGTAGGAACAAGGACCAGGAGTCAAGAGTCCACTCACCTGGTGTAGTTGGGTAAGTAGAGGATGTTGGAACAAGGACCAGTAGTCAAGAGTCCACTCACCTGGTGTAGTTGGGTAAGTAGAGGATGTTGGAGCAAGTAGAGGACTCCGGCAGTGTGTTGACTGTGTCCCTGCAGACAGCAACAGACAGGCCATTCATGGACTGTCACTCACAAATAATGACACTAAATAAAACACAACAATGCACTTAGAGCTTGTTACTAATGCTCCTCAAACACCAGAACATGACATTGGCTTTACAAGCGCACGGTCGCACGCACGCACGCGCGCGTGCCCATACACACGCACACACACTGTGTCACACACACATATTTGCCTGTATCCTTGCTTAATGCTGACATGCTTAAATGAACACACACACCCAGACAATGGTTTTATCTGCATTTCTGAAAGATTGTTTTAGAAGACGGCATTTGTAAGTAAAAGGCAAACTTGTGACACCTCTGAGTAATGGGTCCAGCTCGCCACTAGACCAACTCATTGTTCCAAGTCTAGAGGTTCATATTAATGACTATCAATGACACAACTGGTGGTAAAACTAATCAAATGGATCAGTATTAATTAAATAAATGGCTCAAATGACACTGGTTTGGCCAATAATGGCTGAGAGTGACATGAATGGCCAATAATGGCTGAGAGTGACATAAATGGCCAATAATGGCTGAGAGTGACATGAATGGCCAATAATGGCTGAGAGTGACATAAATGGCCAATAATGGCTGAGAGTGACATAAATGGCCAATAATGGCTGAGAGTGACATGAATGGCTGCCACGCATTTATTCAAGACTGGCAAAAAAGTACTTTTGGCATAGGGCTTGCTACAGAGAGAATGCGCGTGGTGTGACTAGGGCACTCACACCATGTTGGGGTAGACAGAGACCAGGGCAGGCAGCCGTCGTCGCCCCGTCACAAAGCGAAGGAAGCGACTGCGATCCTCAATGGAGAACTTCTTGAGAGCGTCCCACAAGAATTGCACCCTTGCCTCGTCCTCATCCAAGTCCTCAAAATGAACTACAACAACACATGGGTCCTCAAAATGAACTACAACAACACATGGGTCCTCAAAATGAACTACAACAACACATGGGTCCTCAAAATGAACTACAACAACACATGGGTCCTCAAAATGAACTACAACAACACATGGGTCCTCAAAATGAACTACAACAACATATGGGTCCTCAAAGTGAACTACAACAACACATGGGTCCTCAAAATGAACTACAACAACACACGGGTCCTCAAAGTGAACTACAACAGCACATGGGCCTTAAAGTGAACTACAACAGCACATGGGTCCTCAAAGTGAACTACAACAACATAAGGGTCTTCAGGGTGAACTACAACAACACAAGGGTCTTCAGGGTGAACTACAACAACACAAGGGTCCTCAGGGTAAACTACAACAACACATGGGTCCTCAGGGTGAACTACAACAACACACGGGTCCTCTAAGTGGAGTAAAACAACACAAGGGTCCTCTAAGTGCAGTAAAACAACACAAGGGTCCTGTAAGTGAACTACAAAAACACAAGGGTTCTCAGAATGAACTACAACAATACACAGGTCCTCAGAGTGAACTACATCACACGGGTTCTCAGAGTGAACTACAACAAAACAAGGTTCCTCAGAATTAAGTGCAACAACACACAGGTCCTCAGATTAGACTACAACAAAACAAGGGTACTCAGAATGAACTACAAAAACACAAGGTTTCTCAGAATGAACTACAACATCACACAGGTTCTCAAAGTGAAGTACAACATCACACGGGTCCTCAGAGTGATCTACAACAACACAAGGGTCCTCTATGAGAAATACAACACAAGGGTCCTCAGAGTGAACTACTACAACACACAGGTCATCAGAGTGAACTACAACAACACAGAGGTCATCAGAGTGAACTACAACAACACACAGGTCATCATAGTGAACTACAACAACACAGAGGTCATCAGAGTGAACTACAACAACACACAGGTCATCAGAGTGAACTACAACAACACACATGTCATCAGAGTGAACTATAAAAACACAAGGGTTCTCAGAGTGAACTACAACAACACACAGGTCATCAGAGTGAACTACAACAACACACAGGTCATCAGAGTGAACTACAACAACACAGAGGTCATCAGAGTGAACTACAACAACACACAGGTCATCAGAGTGAACTACAACAACACACAGGTCATCAGACTGAACTATAAAAACACAAGGGTTCTCAGAGTGAACTACAACAACACACAGGTCATCATAGTGAACTACAACAACACAGAGGTCATCAGAGTGAACTACAACAACACACAGGTCATCAGAGTGAACTACAACAACACACAGGTCATCAGAGTGAACTATAAAAACACAAGGGTTCTCAGAGTGAACTACAACAACACACAGGTCATCAGAGTGAACTACAACAACACACAGGTCATCAGAGTGAACTACAACAACACACTGGTCCTCAGAGTGAAGTACAACAACACAAGGGTCCTCATGGTTAACTACAACATCACACAGGTCCTCAGAGTTAACTACAAAAACACAAGGGTTCTCAGAGTGAAGTACAACAACACTAGGGTCCTCAGAGTGAACTACAACAACACAAACGTCCTCTAAGTGAACTACAACATCACACGGGTCCTCAGAGTGAACTACAAAAACACAAGGGTTCTCAGAGTGAACTACAACAACACACAGGTCCTCAGAGTGAATTACAACAACACATGGGTCCTCTAAGTGAACTACTACATCACACGAGTCCTCAAGAATGAACTACAAAAACACATGGGTCCTCAGAGTGAACAACAACACACGGGTAATGAACGCAAACTACAACAATTGACGTGTACACACAGGTCTTACTAGATGTACTACACTAGTGGAGTGTATCGATACTCATGTCATGACTAGACTTGTAGTGCATTTATACTTATAACATGTGACTTACTAGACTTGCAGAGTGCTTCTACAGGCTCTATTCTATGTCATGTGACTTACTAGACTTGCGGAGTGTGTCTATACTAATGTCATGTGACTTACTAGACTTGTCGGGTGCATCTACACTGATGTCATGTGACTTACTAGACTTGCGGAGTGCGTCTATGCTGATGTCCGGGTCACCGCAGATTCTGCGTTCCAACTCACGCCAAGTGAGGAGATGAATGACAGCCTCAGGCACAACCTGCTGCAGACCGCGATACATGGCCGCCACCTACAAACACACCACCTACGGATACAAACACACTGCCACTAACTACAAACACATGGCCTGCTGATACAAACACACGGCTGCCAACTACAAGCACACGGCTGCCAACTACAAACACTTGGCCGCCAACTACAAACACACGGCCTATGCATACAAACACACGGCTGCCAACTACAAACACACGGCCGCCACCTACAAACACACAGTTGCAACTACAAACACACAGCCTCTAACTACAAACACAAGGCCGCAAACTACAAACACGGCTGCCAACTACAAATATACGGCCACCAACTACAAACACATGGCCGTCATATACACACATGGGGTACGGATACAAACACATGGCCACCAACTACAGATACACAGCCTACGGATACAAACACACTGCCGACAACTTCAAACACACTGCCTACTGGTACAAACAGATGGCCTACAGATACAAACACGCACACACACGCACACGCACACACACACACACGGCCTTCAACTACAAAAGCACAAATACACAGCATTCAGCTACAAACACATGACCTTGACAGTTACTTCTATTGTATATCAGATTAATAAAAATGTGTTAGAGAATAAAACACAAGCTCTATATTCAAGAACACTTTCAGTTACTTTTCTTACCAACAAAAAGTAATATGAATTCATATTCTAACAGTGTTTGATAGCAAACCAGACACACACCTGCTGGTCAAATTCATGCATGCGAGTATCTTGTACTGCAGTGATGTATGCAACGCGGTCACTGTACAACAGAGGGATCTCTGCCCCATCACGCTTCATTGGCACAGTTGAGCCATCACTAAGCACTGTTGTCCACATTCTCTCTTCCCCGTAGAATGCCTCAAAGATGTCACGCTCCATTGCAACCATGTTCTCTAGTTGCTTCACCTGGCGTGCCAAACACACAGCTACATAACACCCCCAGACACATCAACATCACACCCCCAGACACAGCTACATTACACCCCCAGACACAGCTACATCATACCCCCAGACACAGCTACATCACACCCCCAGACACAGCTACATTACAACCCCAGACACAGCTACATTACAACCCCAGACATAACTACATCACACCCCCAGACACAGCTACATCACACCCCCAGAAATAGCTACATCACACTCCAGATACAGGTACATTTCAATAACATACTGTTTGTTTGACAAAATGTGATTCAGTACAAGTACAATTATTGAAAATTACACACTATTACGACCTGTCTGATGAGTACCCATAATGCAACACACCTCTGCCTCATCTACACTGATAAAGTCCCGCATCCACGTCACGTGTTCACCTGCCAACTTCTTCCAGATGAAGGGAGGAAGCGACAACACCTGTAACAGACAGGACAATGACAACACCTGCAACAGGTGGGACAATGACAACACCTGCAACAGGTGGGACAATGACAACACCTGCAACAGGTATGACAATGACAACACCTGCAACAGGTGGGACAATGACAACACCTGCAACAGGCAGGACAATGACAACATTTGCAACAGGCAGGACAATGACAATATCCACAACAGGTAGGACAATAACAACACCTGCAGCAAGTATGACAATGACAACTCTTGTAACAGGTATGACAATGACAACATCTGTAACAGATAGGACAATGACAACACCTGTATCAGGTAGGATAATGACAACACCTGTAACAGGTAGCACAATGACAACACTTATAACAGGTAGCATAATGACAACACCTGTAGCAGGTAGGACAATGGCAACACTTGTAAAACACAGGGCATTGGCAGTAACATTGACAATGCATATAAATTACACCAAACAACTTGAGAGCCTGCTCCACCCACAAATCACTCCACAATGTGGGACTTTCAAACCTCTCTCTCATACCAATATACAATGTGGGACAATATTTACAATATCAAAGGGCTACTAAAACTGCAGCCAATAGCCGCAGTTCTTGCGCATCCGGGTTACTCGGTGTTGTCCAGGGGAAAAGGCAGTCACATTACGTATTTTCTAACTTAAGCCATATAATAAACATGCTTGGGTACGTCCAGCGATATAACTATAGGCGACATTTTTATCTTTAATAATTACATAGATAAAAGGTAGTAGCAAAATTTTTTTCAAACTGTGACGCCTGATAACCCCACCAGTCCGGACAAATTTTGACAAAAATCTTAATCTATGAATCACCCCAATGGGGCCGCTAGATTGCACACAAAATTTCAGCCCCTAAAACTAACAGAGATATGGGTCTACAAACAAACACACACAGAGACAGACACAAAACTAACAGAGATATGGGTCTGCAGACAAACACATAGACAGACACAACACTAACAGAGATATGGGTTTACAAACAAACACACACAGAGACAGACACAAAACTAACAGAGATATGGGTCTACAGACAAACACATAGACAGACACAACACTAACAGAGATATGGGTTTACAAACAAACACACACAGAGACAGACACAAAACTAACAGAGATATGGGTCTACAAACAAACACATAGACAGACACAACACTAACAGAGATATGGGTTTACAAACAAACACACACATAGACAGACACAAAACTAACAGAGATATGGGTCTACAGACAAACACACACAGAGACAGACACAAAACTAACAGAGATATGGGTCTACAAACAAACACATAGACAGACACAACACTAACAGAGATATGGGTTTACAAACAAACACACACAGAGACATACACAAAACTAACAGAGATATGGGTCTACAAACAAACACATAGACAGACACAACACTAACAGAGATATGGGTTTACAAACAAACACACACATAGACAGACACAAAACTAACAGAGATATGGGTCTACAGACAAACACACACAGAGACAGACACAAAACTAACAGAGATATGGGTCTACAAACAAACACATAGACAGACACAACACTAACAGAGATATGGGTTTACAAACAAACACACACATAGACAGACACAAAACTAACAGAGATATGGGTCTACAGACAAACACACACAGAGACAGACACAAAACCGTATTGTTCTATAATATAGACAAATGATTCAATGCCAACTGAAGATGAGGGTTTCAGGGCAAAACGATATACATATATTTCTTGGTTTTGAGAAAAAGGCACTTTTCTGTTTCATCCTCAGTTTTAATAAAAACTTCTAAATGATGTTGGAGAATATTTAGAATACCAAATCACAGATAATGGTAGTAAAATATTTGTTGCAGATTTGTTATGCAAAATGTGATATTAAATTATTTTGTTATCAAAACACAGTTCATTCATACAGCACATGCCATCACTCCGCAAACCTACACATGCAACAAAGTAGTGCAGATTGGCTGAAAATGAATATAACGCGTTTTAATAAAAAAAGGATGGCACTTACCATGTTTTGAAAACAAAATCTCTTTTGTTTAATTAGCATTTATGCCGTTGTTGTATAAATCAGATAGCATCCTAGCTTGACAAGTGTTTAATTAGCATTTATGTCGTTGTTGTATCAATCAGATAGCATCCTAGCTTGACAAGTGTTTAATTAACATTTATGTCGTTGTTGTATCAATCAGATAGCATCCTAGCTTGACAAGTGTTTAATTAGCATTTATGTCGTTGTTGTATCAATCAGATAGCATCCTAGCTTGACAAGTGTTTAATTAGCATTTATGTCATTGTTGTATCAATCAGATAGCATCCTAGCTTGACAAGTGTTTAATTAGCATTTATGTCGTTTTTGTATAAATCAGATAGCATCCTAGCTTGACAAGTGTTTAATTAGCATTTATGTCGTTGTTGTATCAATCAGATAGCATCCTAGCTTGACAAGTGTTTAATTAGCATTTATGTCGTTGTTGTATCAATCAGATAGCATCCTAGCTTGACAAGTGTTTAATTAGCATTTATGTCGTTTTTGTATAAATCAGATAGCATCCTAGCTTGACAAGTGTTTAATTAGCATTTATGTCGTTTTTGTATCAATCAGATAGCATCCTAGCTTGACAAGTGTTTAAAAAATGTTTCGTCTTTGTGCGGATGAAAGTTCCAAAATGGCACTTATCATGTTTTGCTGTGAAACCCTTAAAATGTAAAGTGTGATTTCCTCACCAGGTTCTCCTTGCCACGTAGACATGCCCCCATAACCTTGCCAATCCACTCGAACTTGTGCAGCTCCATACAACTGGGGTTGGGCACATACATGTCTCTGTTGACATTCGCGTCTACGTTTCTCTGTAACACAAGACAAGGTACTCACCTTTGTTCCACAACAGAAACACAAAGTGGACACCAGACTGTATCCATGGTTACATATAGCCACAGGACATAGTATTTTAAATACTAGCAAAGTTGCCCATTCTCCAGTTGGTGCGACATAAACAAAAGCAGTAGACAGTTTCCCAGAGTATGAATTCCTGATGTTTAACAAACATGACATAAATCTTAGCAGTTTTTTGCAACCATGCTTGTTTTGTATGGTTGCTGCAAACTACAAAAAACATCCCCAACTGTCCAGTGAACATAACACAATCACACAAAACACATGTAACACTGTGAACAATAGATTAACATATAACATCCAAATTTCAAGATAATAAATTGTTTAAGTCTACTTTTTATTTAAGTCTACTTTTTATTTTGACAGGTTGTGTAGTACTAAGTGAATATTTACACACTCTGTTGGGATAAAGCAGACAGCTGATCATTACAATGAGGGCTATGACTGTGCATACCTGGTCATAATAATGAGGATTGTGACTATGTTTGTAGCTGACCATTATAATGAGGAGTGACTGTGTGGATACCTGATCATTATAACAAGGACTGTGACTGTGTGCGTACCTGGTTGTTATAATGAGGTATGCCATTGTGTTTGCACCTGGTCATTATAATGAGGGCTGTAACAGCATGCATACATGAGGGCAGAGGTGTTCGTACTTGGTAGATATATACAGGGCAGAGGTGTTCATGTCTGGTCGTTATAATGAGGGCTGTAACTGTGTGAATACCTGATGGTTATAATGAGGACTGTTCTGTGCATACCTGTTAGCTATAATGTGAGCTGTGATTATGTTTGTACCAGGTCATTATAATGAGGGCTGTGACTGTGTTTGTATGCATTCAGCCATGTGCCTTGGCCTTGCTTCATCTCATGTCTGATAACAGATTGCGCGTCCGATCGCGTGCCCGACTGCACTTCGTAGCTTGTCGAAAAAAATGTGGACTAAAAAATGTGATCCAGGGTGAGACCCTGATATTACAAGGGATATGACTGTGCATAGCTGGTCTTTATAACAAGGGTTCTGACAGTGCGCATACTTGGTCATTATTACGAGGACTGTGATTGTGTTTGTACCTGGTCATTACAATGAGGGTATTGACTGTGTACATGGATATTATTGAGGGTTTTGTGTTTGTATCTGGTCATAATAATGAGGGCTTTGACTGTGTATATACCTGGTTAGGTGACCGTATGAAGAAGGGGAGGGGCACGGGGACATCCTGGAAGCTGGGACAGAGCTCCTCGGCGAGGTCAGATAGACTGTCCCTGAAGCCTCCTCCCTGGTCGATGATTCCCTCATCCAGGAACTTACACTCCCACCATTGACTGTAGCGGCCCGGCCACCTACAACACACCCACTACACATCACCTGGGCTACCTACAAAACACTCACTACACATCACCTGGGCCACCTGCAACACACCCACTACATATCGCCTGTGCCACCTACAACACACCCACTACACATCACCTGGGCTACCTACAAAACACTCACTACACATCACCTGGGCCACCTGCAACACACCCACTGCAGATCACCTGTGCCACCTACAACACACCCACTACATATCGCCTGTGCCACCTACAACACACCCACTGCAGATCACCTGTGCCACTTACAACACACCCAGTACACAACACCTGGGCCACCTACAACACACCCACTACACATCAACTGGGCCACCTACAACACACCCACTACACATCAAGTGGGCCACCTACAGCACACCCACTACACATCAACTGGGCCACCTACAACACACCCACCACACATCAACTTGGCTACCTGCAACACACCTACTACACATCAACTTGGCCACCTGTAACATACCCACTACATATCAACTGGGCCCCCTGCAACACACCCATTACACATCAACTGGGTCACCTGCAACACACGATTACACATCAATTGGGCCATCTGCAACACACCCACACCACATCAACCAGGTCACCTACAACACACCCACCACACATCAACTTGGCCACCTACAACACACCCACTACACATCAACTTGGCCACCTGCAACACACCCACCACACATCAACTTGGCCACCTACAACACACCCACTATACATCAACTTGGCCACCTGCAACACACCCACAACACATCAACTGGACAACCTGCAGCACAAGTGAAGTCCATGGGTTTCTCGGAAGAGTCCCTATCTGAAGTCCATGGGTTTCTCGGAAGAGTCCCTATCTGAAGTCCATGGGTTTCTCGGAAGAGTCCCTATCTGAAGTCCATGGGTTTCTCGGAAGAGTCCCTATCTGAAGTCCATGGGTTTCTCCAAGGAGTTCCTACCTGAAGTCCATGGGCTTCTCTGAGGGGTCCCTACCTGAAGTTCATGGGTTTCTCCAAGAGGGTCCCTACCTGAAATTCATGGGTTTCTCTGAGGTTGCCTACCTGAAGTCCATGGGTTTCTCTGAGGGTGCCTACCTGAAGTCCATGGGTTTCTCTGAGGGTGCCTACCTGAAGTCCATGGGTTTCTCTGAGGGTGCCTACCTGAAGTCGTTGGGTTTCTCCAAGGGGTCCAAACCTTATGTCCATGGGTTTCTCTGAGGGGTCCCTACCTGAAGTCCATAGGTTTCTCCAAGTGTCCTCCCTATCTGAAGTCAAGGGTTTCTACAAGGGTCCCTACCTGAAGTTCATGGGTTTCCCTGAGGGGTCCCTACCTGAAGTTCACGGATATCTCCAAGAGGTCCCTACCTGAAATTCATGGGTTTCTCTGAGGGTGCCTACCTGGAGTCTATGGGTTTCTCTGAGGGTCCCTACCTGATGTCTACGGGTTTCTCTGAGGGGTCCCTACCTGAAGTCCATAGGTTTCTCAAAGGGTCCTCCCTATCTGAAGTCCAAGGGTTTCTACAAGGGTCCCTACCTGAAGTCCATGGATTTCTCTGAGGGGTCCCTACCTGAAGTTCACGGATTTCTCCAAGTGGTCCCTACCTAAAGTCCATGGGTTTCTCTAAGATGTCCCTACCTGAAATTCTCATGGGTTATTCCTGGACGTCGATACATGGAATCCATGGGTTTCTCTGAGGGTGCCTAACTGAAGTCCTTGGGTTTCTCTGAGGGGTCTTACCTGAAGTCCATGGGTTTCTCCGAGGGGTCCCTGGGTTTGAGGCCCTCATAGATCTGGCTAAAGACACTGTTCTTGTACTGGGGGTCGAGGCTGGGGTTGAGCCGATGGTCCACTGCACTGCGGCGGTTAACGTACAACTTGGGCAGCATCAATGGCGGCTCACTGCAGACAGGGCAAAGGACATTACACAGGGAATTAGACTCGTACAAACAGGTTAAGTTCTTGTGTAGAATGGTAGTCATTCTTTGGCACTGCTCCAAGCCCGTTAAATTTCACCTCATGGCAGATCTGGTCATTCAGATATCATCTCAACATCTCTGGGCATCATTCAGTCATATACTGTACAATGAAAATTTGTTCACATATACCATATTATCCCATTTAGACACACACTGCTTAATAGATGAACACCCTCTTTAGCAGAAATGAAACCACCCACGAAAACTAATTTTTGGTAATGAATGTGCACATTAAAAATGCAAAATACATTAATACCGCTGCTGGCACCACCTTGCGGATACTGTCTAGATAACAATTTATTGTACCTTTTCCTGTAAGGTGGCACCACATTTATAATTTCAATGACTTTCGTTTTATTTGTGAAGTCAGGCATGTTGTGATGATCACATAAACCTTCTTAACATTGCAGACAAATGGTTGAAATAACGTGGTATTCACAATCGCTTAGCCGAAGTGCGCGCCGATGTCTGACTTGACGTCTTCGAGAATCGCTCCCTTCATGTCATGGGCTTAGCCAGAGGCCCGTCTGCCTGTTTTCAAGACTGGTAGATGACTGGCCAAGATGGGTGATTACAACTGACAAGACTGGCAGATGACTGACCAAGATGGGTGATTACAACTGACAAGACTGGCAGATGACTGGCCAAGATGGGTGATTACAACTGACAAGACTGGCAGATGACTGGCCAAGATGGGTGATTACAACTGACAAGACTGGCAGATGACTGGCCAAGATGGGTGATTACAACTGACAAGACTGGTAGATGACTGTCCAAGATGGGTGATTACAACTGACAAGACTGGCAGCTGACTGACAAAGATGGGTGATTACAACTGACAAGACTGGTAGATGACTGGCCAAGATGGGTGATTACAACTGACAAGACTGGCAGATGACTGGCCAAGATGGGTGATTACAACTGACAAGACTGGCAGATGACTGGCCAAGATGGGTAATTACAACTGACAAGACAGGTAGATGACTGGCCAAGTTGGGTAATTACAACTGACAAGACTGGTAGATGACTGGCCAAGATGGGTGATTACAACTAACAAGACTGGTAGATGACTGGCCAAGATGGGTGATTACAACTCACAAGACTGGTAGATGACTGGCCAAGATGGGTGATTACAACTGACAAGACTGGTAGATGACTGGCCAAGATGGGTAATTACAACTGACAAGACTGGTAGATGACTGGCCAAGATGGGTGATTACAACTAACAAGACTGGTAGATGACTGGCCAAGATGGGTGATTACAACTCACAAGACTGGTAGATGACTGGCCAAGATGGGTGATTACAACTGACAAGACTGGTAGATGACTGGCCAAGATGGGTAATTACAACTGACAAGACTGGCAGATGACTGGCCAAGATGGGTAATTACAACTGACAAGACTGGCAGATGACTGGCCAAGATGGGTGATTACAACTGACAAGACTGGCGGGTGACTGGCCAAGATGGGTGATTACAACTGACAAGACTAGTAGATGACTGGCCAAGATGGGTAATTACAACTGACAAGACTGGTAGATGACTGGCCAAGATGGGTAATTACAACTGACAAGACTGGTAGATGACTGGCCAAGATGGGTGATTACAACTGACAAGACTGGTAGATGACTGGCCATGATGGGTAATTACAACTGACAAGACTGGTAGATGACTGGCCAAGATGGGTGATTACAACTGACAAGACTGGTAGATGACTGGCCAAGATGGGTCATTACAACTGACAAGACTGGCAGATGACTGGCCAAGATGGGTAATTACAACTGACAAGACTGGCAAATGACTGGCCAAGATGGGTCATTACAACTGACAAGACTGGTAGATGACTGGCCAAGATGGGTCATTACAACTGACAAGACTGGTAGATGACTGGCGAAGATGGGTCATTACAACTGACAAGACTTGTTGATGACTGGCCAAGATGGGTGATTACAACTGACAAGACTGGTAGATGACTGGCCAAGATGGGTGATTATAACTGACAAGACTGGCAGATGACTGGCCAAGATGGGTGATTACAACTGACAAGACTGGCAGATGACTGGCCAAGATGGGTAATTACAACTGACAAGACTGGTAGATGACTGGCCAAGATGGGTGATTACAACTGACAAGACTGGCAGATGACTGACTGAGATGGGTGATTACAACTGACAAGACTGGTAGATGACTGGCCAAGATGGGTAATTACAACTGACAAGACTGGCAGATGACTGGCCAAGATGGGTAATTACAACTGACAAGACTGGTAGATGACTGGCCAAGATGGGTAATTACAACTGACAAGACTGGTAGATGACTGGCCAAGATGGGTAATTACAACTGACAAGACTGGTAGATGACTGGCCAAGATGGGTCATTACAACTGACAAGACTGGTGGAATTTAGAGGGGGCCAGCTGGCAGTTAGATTAACAAATAGTTCCCAGTCTACAGGCCCACATTAATGACTGTCATTGGCACAACTGGCAGTAAAACAAATCAAATGGATCACTATTAATTAAATAAGTGGTTCAAATGATATTGGTTTGTCTTTGAAAAAACTAAACTGGCTAATTATGGCTGTGACTGACGTGAATGGCTGCCACTCAAGCTGCCACTCAAGCTGCCACTCAAGCTGTTCGCATGTACACTTTTGATTCATTCAAGACTAGTACAAAATTATTTCTGACTAAGCTTTTGTCCATTGCTGGCAGCTTGTACTACGTATGTCTGACTAAGCATTGGTCTTGCCCCATTGTATCGTTGGCAAAGTATGTGGGGTTGGATTATTTGAGCACTGATTCAGCACAGACGGGTGTTATCCTACAATGCCCAACGATGTCTTCTGGCTACGGTGATGATTGTCAGTTTAGTACTGCTCAATGTATCAATCTGGCATTTGTCCAAACACTGGAGTTATAAAACCGCAAGCATTGCTGTCAATATCTGTCCGTCACGAGTGGCACATCGAATACCATCTTCTGTTGACTGGATGCTAGAAGTGTAGGTAGACGGGCTGATTCTGTCTTTGCTACTTGTTGCCTATCTTAGAGTTGCACGTGAATGACGTATATGCAGTTTGTGTGTTTGTCCACCACTAGCAGCTTGTGCTATGTATGTCTTATGATAAATCAATAGACGTGCACCCAAGCCATTGCACTCAAGCCATTGCACTCAAGCCATTGCACTCAAGCCCTTGCACCCAAGCCATTGCACTCAAGCCCTTGCACCCAAGCCGTTGCACTCGCACAGTGCGCGTCTATTGGGGATAATAGAGTATTCACAACTGTCTAGGTGAACTATAAAAGTGCTTTGAGTCTGGACTGGACAATGTGCTATATAAAAACTTACACTTCCCTTTTACCTGACAAGAGACAAACAATGAGCTGAATAATTAATCACTGACATAACAACACAAAGGCTTTGTGTTGTTGACAACACAGGTCCTCTTTGTGGACTAGCTCCACCTTCTCCAGAGGTAACTCAAAGTAATCAAGCTCACCTGGTCTCTGACTGTCGAAGGAACACGTCAATCAAAGACGTTCTCTTCTTGGACATTGGTAACAGCTGACGAATCACCTACAACAAAATCTTGAACTAACTAATGTGCAATACAATCTCGCACTAAATTATTTTGTATTAAATGTTGACACTATATAACATGCAACATGATCTCACAGTAAACTGTAGCCAGGGAAATATTGTGGTTGAGAACTACTTAAAGTTTACAAAACATTTTGATCAACCCATGAAATACTTTTGTCATAAAATCTGACATAACTGAAGGAAAGGTGGATGAATTAGAAATGGAGGTGTGTCGACTGTAGACAGACCTTAGTAAACAGAAAGATCTTGCAGTAAGCACACTCAGGCACATACCCATGCACACATACACACAATCTCACACACACACACACACACACACAGACACACACACAAACACAATCTCACACACACACACACACACACACACACAATCTCACACACACACACACACACACACACACACACACACACACACACACACACACACACACACACACACACACACACACACACACACACACACACACACACAAACACAATCTCACATACACACACACACACACAATCTCACACACACACACAATCTCACACACACACACACACACACACGTATACACATGCAAACACACACACACAATCTCACACACCACACACAACACACACACGCTCTCTCACACACACATGCACGCATGCGTGCATGCACACACACAATCTCACACATACACACCACTACCACCACAATCACCACCACCACCAGCCTGCCCAAGGACCCTCGCATGCATGAACGCATGCACACACGCATGAAGATACATTACATCCATGTGTGACTGTGCACTAACCTCGAGCCAGCTGTATGAACTGACTGAGAACTCCCATGAAGGCACAACGTAAGGTAGCACACTGTCCAAGAGTTGCGAGAATCTACAAAACACGGATCTTTGTATCGTCATGGTAACATCAAACACAGCAGCCAGCAGACAATAAAGCAGTCATAGAATTATGTATGTCATTTTTCTCCCTCATATAATTATCTTTGAGTCATTGACATGTCTGACTGACATCAGTCATTGCAGGTAGAATTAAATACCATTATACATTGTATTAAATACCTGCGCTATAGCTGTATTTACCTCTGCAGTAGGAGAGCTCTCCTGTAGAGCTGGTCTGCAGAATAAGATTCAAGCTTAGGGAAGCGGATCATGTGTTGGGGAGTGAAGAGATCTCTGTTCAGTCCAAAGTCTCTCTCCTTCGAGGACTGGATCTTGATGGCGTGTACCCGAGTGTCAATCCCCTCGTCTACAGACAGTGTACAGTGCTTAGTCTACAGACAGTGTACAGTGCTCAGTCTACAGACAGTGTACAGTGCTCAGTCTACAGACAGTGTACAGTGCTCAGTCTACACACAGTGTACAGTGCTCAGTCTACAGACAGTGTACAGTGTTCAGTCTACAGGCAGTGTACAGTGCTCAGTCTACAGACAGTGTACAGTGCTCAGTCTACACACAGTGTACAGTGCTCAGTCTACAGACAGTGTACAGTGCTCAGTCTACATACAGTGTACAGTGCTCACTCTACAGACAGTGTACAGTGCTCAGTCTACAGACAGTGTACAGTGCTCAGTCTACCAACAGTGTACAGTGCTCAGTCTACACACAGTGTACAGTGCTCAGTCTACAGACAGTGTACAGTGCTCAGTCTACAGACAGTGTACAGTGCTCAGTCTACAGACAGTGTACAGTTCTCAGTCTACAGACAGTGTACAGTGCTCGGTCTACACACAGTGTACAGTGCTTAGTCTACAGACAGTGTACAGTGTTCAGTCTACAGACAGTGTACAGTGCTCAGTCTACAGACAGTGTACAGTGCTCAGTCTACCAACAGTGTACAGTGCTCAGTCTACACAGTGTACAGTGCTCAGTCTACAGACAGTGTACAGTGCTCACTCTACAGACAGTGTACAGTGCTCAGTCTACAGACAGTGTACAGTGCTCAGTCTACCAACAGTGTACAGTGCTCAGTCTACACACAGTGTACAGTGCTCAGTCTACACACAGTGTACAGTGTTCAGTCTACAGACAGTGTACAGTGCTCAGTCTACAGACAGTGTACAGTGCTCAGTCTACACACAGTGTACAGTGCTTAGTCTACAGACAGTGTACAGTGTTCAGTCTACAGACAGTGTACAGTGCTCAGTCTACAGACAGTGTACAGTGTTCAGTCTACAGACAGTGTACAGTGCTTAGTCTACAGACAGTGTACAGTGCTCACTCTACAGACAGTGTACAGTGCTCAGTCTACATACAGTGTACAGTGCTCAGTCTACAGACAATGAACAGTGCTCAGTCTACCATGCTCAGTCTACAGACAGTGTATAGTGCTCAGTCTACAGATAGTGTACAGTGCTCAGTCTCAGGTAGGTATTCCTGGGCAGGAGCTCACAGGCTGATGTCACTGTAGACTGTGTGGTCATTTGTAGTGAATGGGAGAGACAGACAGTGTACAGTGCTCAGTCTACAGACAGTGTACAGTGCTCAGTCTACAGACAGTGTACAGTGCTCAGTCTCAGGTAGGTATTCCTGGGCAGGAGCTCACAGGCTGATGTCACTGTAGACTGTGTGGTCATTTGTAGAATGGGAGAGACAGACAGTGTATAGTGCTCAGTCTACAGACAGTGTACAGTGCTCAGTCTACATACAGTGTACAGTGCTCACTCTACAGACAGTGTACAGTGCTCAGTCTACAGACAGTGTACAGTGCTCAGTCTACCAACAGTGTACAGTGCTCAGTCTACACACAGTGTACAGTGCTCAGTCTACAGACAGTGTACAGTGCTCAGTCTACAGACAGTGTACAGTGCTCAGTCTACAGACAGTGTACAGTGCTCAGTCTACAGACAGTGTACAGTGCTCGGTCTACACACAGTGTACAGTGCTTAGTCTACAGACAGTGTACAGTGTTCAGTCTACAGACAGTGTACAGTGCTCAGTCTACAGACAGTGTACAGTGCTCAGTCTACCAACAGTGTACAGTGCTCAGTCTACACAGTGTACAGTGCTCAGTCTACAGACAGTGTACAGTGCTCACTCTACAGACAGTGTACAGTGCTCAGTCTACAGACAGTGTACAGTGCTCAGTCTACCAACAGTGTACAGTGCTCAGTCTACACACAGTGTACAGTGCTCAGTCTACACACAGTGTACAGTGTTCAGTCTACAGACAGTGTACAGTGCTCAGTCTACAGACAGTGTACAGTGCTCAGTCTACACACAGTGTACAGTGCTTAGTCTACAGACAGTGTACAGTGTTCAGTCTACAGACAGTGTACAGTGCTCAGTCTACAGACAGTGTACAGTGTTCAGTCTACAGACAGTGTACAGTGCTTAGTCTACAGACAGTGTACAGTGCTCACTCTACAGACAGTGTACAGTGCTCAGTCTACATACAGTGTACAGTGCTCAGTCTACAGACAATGAACAGTGCTCAGTCTACCATGCTCAGTCTACAGACAGTGTATAGTGCTCAGTCTACAGATAGTGTACAGTGCTCAGTCTCAGGTAGGTATTCCTGGGCAGGAGCTCACAGGCTGATGTCACTGTAGACTGTGTGGTCATTTGTAGTGAATGGGAGAGACAGACAGTGTACAGTGCTCAGTCTACAGACAGTGTACAGTGCTCAGTCTACAGACAGTGTACAGTGCTCAGTCTCAGGTAGGTATTCCTGGGCAGGAGCTCACAGGCTGATGTCACTGTAGACTGTGTGGTCATTTGTAGAATGGGAGAGACAGACAGTGTATAGTGCTCAGTCTACAGACAGTGTACAGTGCTCAGTCTACATACAGTGTACAGTGCTCACTCTACAGACAGTGTACAGTGCTCAGTCTACAGACAGTGTACAGTGCTCAGTCTACACACAGTGTACAGTGCTCAGTCTACACACAGTGTACAGTGTTCAGTCTACAGACAGTGTACAGTGCTCAGTCTACAGACAGTGTACAGTGCTCAGTCTACACACAGTGTACAGTGCTTAGTCTACAGACAGTGTACAGTGTTCAGTCTACAGACAGTGTACAGTGCTCAGTCTACAGACAGTGTACAGTGTTCAGTCTACAGACAGTGTACAGTGCTTAGTCTACAGACAGTGTACAGTGCTCACTCTACAGACAGTGTACAGTGCTCAGTCTACATACAGTGTACAGTGCTCAGTCTACAGACAATGAACAGTGCTCAGTCTACCATGCTCAGTCTACAGACAGTGTATAGTGCTCAGTCTACAGATAGTGTACAGTGCTCAGTCTCAGGTAGGTATTCCTGGGCAGGAGCTCACAGGCTGATGTCACTGTAGACTGTGTGGTCATTTGTAGTGAATGGGAGAGACAGACAGTGTACAGTGCTCAGTCTACAGACAGTGTACAGTGCTCAGTCTACAGACAGTGTACAGTGCTCAGTCTCAGGTAGGTATTCCTGGGCAGGAGCTCACAGGCTGATGTCACTGTAGACTGTGTGGTCATTTGTAGAATGGGAGAGACAGACAGTGTACAGTGCTCAGTCTACATACAGTGTACAGTGCTCAGTCTACCATGCTCAGTCTACAGACAGTGTACAGTGCTCAGTCTACAGATAGTGTACAGTGCTCAGTCTCAGGTAGGTATTCCTGGGCAGGAGCTCACAGGCTGATGTCACTGTAGACTGTGTGGTCATTTGTAGAATGGGAGAGACAGACAGTGTACAGTGCTCAGTCTACATACAGTGTACAGTGCTCAGTCTACAGACAATGTACAGTGCTCAGTCTACCATGCTCAGTCTACAGACAGTGTACAGTGCTCAGTCTACAGACAGTGTACAGTGCTCAGTCTCAGGTAGGTATTCCTGGGCAGGAGCTCACAGGCTGATGTCACTGTAGACTGTGTGGTCATTTGTAGAATGGGAGAGACAGACAGTGTACAGTGCTCAGTCTACATACAGTGTACAGTGCTCAGTCTACAGACAATGTACAGTGCTCAGTCTACCATGCTCAGTCTACAGACAGTGTACAGTGCTCAGTCTACAGACAGTGTACAGTGCTCAGTCTCAGGTAGGTATTCCTGGGCAGGAGCTCACAGGCTGATGTCACTGTAGACTGTGTGGTCATTTGTAGAATGGGAGAGACAGACAGTGTATAGTGCTCAGTCTACAGACAGTGTACAGTGCTCAGTCTCAGGTAGGTATTCCTGGGCAGGAGCTCACAGGCTGATGTCACTGTAGACTGTGTGGTCATTTGTAGAATGGGAGAGACAGACAGTGTACAGTGCTCAGTCTACATACAGTGTACAGTGCTCAGTCTACAGACAATGTACAGTGTTCAGTCTACCATGCTCAGTCTACAGACAGTGTACAGTGCTCAGTCTACAGACAGTGTACAGTGCTCAGTCTCAGGTAGGTATTCCTGGGCAGGAGCTCACAGGCTGATGTCACTGTAGACTGTGTGGTCATTTGTAGTGAATGGGAGAGACAGACAGTGTATAGTGCTCAGTCTACAGACAGTGTACAGTGCTCAGTCTCAGGTAGGTATTCCTGGGCAGGAGCTCACAGGCTGATGTCACTGTAGACTGTGTGGTCATTTGTAGAATGGGAGAGACAGACAGTGTACAGTGCTCAGTCTACAGACAGTGTACAGTGCTCAGTCTACATACAGTGTACAGTGCTCAGTCTACCATGCTCAGTCTACAGACAGTGTATAGTGCTCAGTCTACAGATAGTGTACAGTGCTCAGTCTCAGGTAGGTATTCCTGGGCAGGAGCTCACAGGCTGATGTCACTGTAGACTGTGTGGTCATTTGTAGTGAATGGGAGAGACAGACAGTGTACAGTGCTCAGTCTACAGACAGTGTACAGTGCTCAGTCTACAGACAGTGTACAGTGCTCAGTCTCAGGTAGGTATTCCTGGGCAGGAGCTCACAGGCTGATGTCACTGTAGACTGTGTGGTCATTTGTAGAATGGGAGAGACAGACAGTGTACAGTGCTCAGTCTACAGACAGTGTACAGTGCTCAGTCTACAGACAGTGTACAGTGCTCAGTCTCAGGTAGGTATTCCTGGGCAGGAGCTCCCAGGCTGATGTCACTGTAGACTGTGTGGTCATTTGTAGTGAATGGGAGAGACAGACAGTGTACAGTGCTCAGTCTACATACAGTGTACAGTGCTCAGTCTACCATGCTCAGTCTACAGACAGTGTACAGTGCTCAGTCTACCATGCTCAGTCTACAGACAGTGTATAGTGCTCAGTCTACAGATAGTGTACAGTGCTCAGTCTCAGGTAGGTATTCCTGGGCAGGAGCTCACAGGCTGATGTCACTGTAGACTGTGTGGTCATTTGTAGTGAATGGGAGAGACAGACAGTGTACAGTGCTCAGTCTACAGACAGTGTACAGTGCTCAGTCTACAGACAGTGTACAGTGCTCAGTCTCAGGTAGGTATTCCTGGGCAGGAGCTCACAGGCTGATGTCACTGTAGACTGTGTGGTCATTTGTAGAATGGGAGAGACAGACAGTGTACAGTGCTCAGTCTACAGACAGTGTACAGTGCTCAGTCTACAGACAGTGTACAGTGCTCAGTCTCAGGTAGGTATTCCTGGGCAGGAGCTCCCAGGCTGATGTCACTGTAGACTGTGTGGTCATTTGTAGTGAATGGGAGAGACAGACAGTGTACAGTGCTCAGTCTACAGACAGTGTACAGTGCTCAGTCTACAGATAGTGTACAGTGCTCAGTCTCAGGTAGGTATTCCTGGGCAGGAGCTCCCAGGCTGATGTCACTGTAGACTGTGTGGTCATTTGTAGTGAATGGGAGAGGCTTGCGCTAGAATTAAAACTAACTAGAACATGCTGTCACGTAACAGATATAGTTCAAGTAGTCTTTTATCTTGATGCGGCTCTGAACTTGGTTTCCAAGGATTTGGGTGCAACAGAACTTACCGTACTATTAGTAATAGTAGCATAGTTGCTGTCTATAGTATTCATCACAAATTACCCTGTTACAACCTGTCCTGACACCCCCCACACACAGGCAAACGTCAAATTAGGTGGCACCAGTAGCAGATAATTCCTGGATCTGGTTTCTTTTAAAGAAATAAGTTCTAGAATGATTTTGTTACATATAAATTACATTCGCTCAAGTAATGATTATCAGAATGATCTTGCAAAGATCAACCTACCTTTGCATTCCTTGATTCTGATCTCAATGACAGGGTAGCGTTCATGTTGATTCTCTAACAGTAGTACACTACTCACTCCATTCAAATCCCTGCAATCACATGACAGTCACATGACAGTCACATGACAGTCACAAGTCCCCACAATTATGGAAGGCGATCATTACAAAACCGTAGATCTGTTTGGAAAATAAAAAAATCAATGGTCCCTTCATTGCTTACCTACGTTGGAACAGCACAAAAAATTTTGGTAAAATTTGTTTTCTCAAATGGCTGAAGATCGACAGCAGTGGTGGCTGTGGTGCTCTCTTGTCAAAACCATATGAAGAGGAGTGAATGAGTGAGTGAGTGAGTGAGTGAGTGAGTGAGTGAGTGAGTGAGTGAGTGAGTGAGTGAGTGAGTGAGTGAGTGAGTGAGTGAGTGAATAAGTTATGGAGAAGGTCCAAAAGTATGTTTCTGTGACATCGCAGCTGTTGTGTTACTGTCTCTACACTGACCAGAATGGTGTGTTTACGTGATCCAAGTCAACGTACACGTGTATATTTACTTAGGACATTGTACGGAATGATGTCACTTACAAACAGTCTTTTCTGCAAGTTTGTAGTGAATTATAGTGTGTATCCATCCTACTTACTGGTCTATGGTGACTTCATTGAGTTTTTTCAGATCACCAGTCTGTCCCCCAATGACGACGACACGCCGGGGCAGGTAGTTGTCATCATAGCCATCCACTAGGATGGACAGCGTCCTGCAGACAGCACATCAGTAACTACAACGTACTTATAATAAAATAATTGATTTCTTTGCAATCGTGAGATTGAATATATACATGTTAGACTTGTGTATATTTATACACCTGACACATTGTCGAGATAGACCAGTAAACACAATATTGTATTACTGTCTTTTAATCAAACGTTTAAAATCTTATGGCGTCTCTTGTTTGGTGCTAACAATAACTAATGTAACTTATTAACAAACAAAATAACAAACACACACACCAGCTTACAAATCCCATCTTGTGAAACGGATCAAATTGTACATTACCTGCCTCAGCATCATAATCAACATTTAAGCATCATTATGATGATACAACAAGAAATGAGACTAACTTCTTTCTTTTCCAAAACACTGGAACTTATAAATACCTTAATTCTTCTTGCTGAAAATGGTGTTGTATTTTATTAATATTATGGTGAAATTTACATGTTTTGTTGGATTGACTGATTGAGTATTGAACTGTGACACACTTGATGACGGTTTCACTCTTCATCTGAAGTCGGATCCAGTGGTTGCCTTGACTACCATCACTCTCCCAGAATGTGTCCGGGTCATTGTCGGTCAAGCTCTCTGCTCCCCGGTCATCTTCCTGCAATCAACAACTATGTTTGAGATGACCCCTTATACCCCTTGGGCTTAGTTCATAATGAACTTTTATAGTACCTATATTCTCAGGAACCTGAGGTCAGAGGGCGACAAGCAACAACCATTAAGCAATATCATGAACAGGAATGCGCAAGAATCAACATCTGACCAAGGAACTGCAGAAGATTTAGTATGGAAGTGCAATTTTGCACAGTTTTAAGTACCAAGCAGCAGAAAGAGAAACACCAGAACCAGTGCATCATGGGATATCATTCACACAATCTGAACTATTTGAATTTGTAAAATATATAAAGATTAAACAAAGTACGTGTAATGCATTTCTAGATCATCTGATCACCTCCAACCAAAATGGACATTTGCACATTTAAGGCGGGAATGCAATTGCTAAATCATAAAACCCAGGGATCGATCTGGAGAAAGACATGCATGTGCCTGAAGAACTATGTACCTTTTCAAAATGTTCAAAAACATTGGTGCATTTACAGAACAAATCACAAAAATTCTACGTACACTAAAAACTGAAAACAAACATTGTTATATAATGGGTGATTTTAACATAAATCTGTTAAACTATGATCACCATATGGACATTTTTGTTAATACCTCAAATTATGAAGCCCACTAGAATAACACCAGCGGCAGCCACATTAATAGTTAACATTTACAGCGACGACTCACTTGAAGAACACTCTCAAGTGCAAGGAATATTATACTCAGATATTTCTGATCGTTTACCAATATTTATTCTAACTACCACTACATTAAATAATGATATACAGGATTATGTAACAATAGAGACCAGGAAGTATACTCATCACACTATTGCCTTATTCACGTTAAATAATGTTATACAGGACGATGTAACAATAGAGACCAGGAAGTATACTCATCACACTACTGCCTTATTCACATTAAATAATGATATACAGGAAGATGTAACAATAGAGACCAGGAAGTATACTCATCACATTATTGCCTTATTCACGTTAAATAATGTTATACAGGAATATGTAACAATAGAGACCAGGAAGTATACTCATCACATTATTGCCTTATTCACATTAAATAATGATATACAGGAAGATGTAACAATAGAGACCAGGAAGTATACTCATCACACTATTGCCTTATTCAAAAATACTACAGAGACAACAAGCTGGAATGATGTCTATGCATATGAAGATCCCCAAGAAAACTATACTGCATTTGTAAAGAAAATGTCACTGGCATATAACAAATCATTCCCCTTAGCCAAGAAAAAGGTCAAGAAAGGAAAACATAAAGCATGGATTACCAAAGGGTTTAGGAATTCCATAAAAAACAGAACTCAAACTGTACATGTATTTTCTATTAAAAAAACCAGTATTTAATTAAACCAATTACAAAAGGTACAAAAACAAATTATCGCAACTTGTTAAAATAGCAGAAAGCTATCACTATCAAAAAGAATTTGATAAACACAAGAATAACTTGAAAAGAGCGTGGCATGTGATAAGGGAAATGATAAGTACGAGGACACTGTCACAGCATAACCAAGAGGTCTTAGTGAATGGTCATTTAACAAGTGATAAGGGAAATTATAAGTATGAGGACACTGTCACAGCGTAACCAAGAGGTCTTAGTGAATGGTCATTTAACATGTGATAAGGGAAATGATGAGTATGAGGACACTGTCACAGCGTAACCAAGAGGTCTTAGTGAATCGTCATTTAACATGTGATAAGGGAAATGATGAGTATGAGGACACTGTCACAGTGTAACCAAGAGGTCTTAGTGAATCGTCATTTAACATGTGATAAGGGAAATGATGAGTATGAGGACACTGTCACAGCGTAACCAAGAGGTCTTAGTGAATCGTCATTTAACATGTGATAAGGGAAATGATGAGTATGAGGACACTGTCACAGCGTAACCAAGAGGTCTTAGTGAATGGTCATTTAACATGTGATAAGGGAAATGATGAGTATGAGGACACTGTCACAGCGTAACCAAGAGGTCTCAGTGAATGGTCATTTAACATGTGATAAGGAAATGATGAGTATGAGGACACTGTCACAGCGTAACCAAGAGGTCTTAGTGAATCGTCATTTAACATGTGATAAGGGAAATTATAAGTATGAGGACACTGTCACAGCGTAACCAAGAGGTCTTAGTGAATGGTCATTTAACATGTGATAAGGGAAATGATGAGTATGAGGACACTGTCACAGCGTAACCAAGAGGTCTTAGTGAATCGTCATTTAACATGTGATAAGGGAAATGATGAGTATGAGGACACTGTCACAGCGTAACCAAGAGGTCTTAGTGAATGGTCATTTAACATGTGATAAGGGAAATGATGAGTATGAGGACACTGTCACAGCGTAACCAAGAGGTCTTAGTGAATCGTCATTTAACATGTGATAAGGGAAATGATGAGTATGAGGACACTGTCACAGCGTAACCAAGAGGTCTTAGTGAATCGTCATTTAACATGTGATAAGGGAAATGATGAGTATGAGGACACTGTCACAGCATAACCAAGAGGTCTTAGTGAATCGTCATTTAACACAAGAAAAGCAGTTAATAGCTGATCAATTTAATAAGTATCTCACGACCATTGGATCGGAATTAACTAAAGATATACAAATCGCTACATAAAAGCCCCGATGGAATTTATAAAAACTAGATGTTTTTAGCACCTACAGACAAGAGAAGGATAATCACAGAGAAATTGTTAAATTGCAGTCCCGGCTGGGACGGTATAAAACCAGACATCATCAAACAGTCTTACTCTGGTATGGTTGAACCATACCAGACATCATCAAACAGTCTTACTCTGGTATGGTTGAACCATACCAGACATCATCAAACAGTCTTACTCTGGTATGGTTGAACCATACCAGACATCATCAAACAGTCTTACTCTGGTATGGTTGAACCATACCAGACATCATCAAACAGTCTTACTCTGGTATGGTTGAACCATACCAGACATCATCAAACAGTCTTACTCTGGTATGGTTGAACCATACCAGACATCATCAAACAGTCTTACTCTGGTATGGTTGAACCATACCAGACATCATCAAACAGTCTTACTCTGGTATGGTTGAACCATACCAGACATCATCAAACAGTCTTACTCTGGTATGGTTGAACCATACCAGACATCATCAAACAGTCTTACTCTGGTATGGTTGAACCATACCAGACATCATCAAACAGTCTTACTCTGGTATGGTTGAACCATACCAGACATCATCAAACAGTCTTACTCTTGTATGGTTGAACCATACCAGACATCATCAAACAGTCTTACTCTGGTATGGTTGAACCATACCAGACATCATCAAACAGTCTTACTCTGGTATGGTTGAACCATACCAGACATCATCAAACAGTCTTACTCTGGTATGGTTGAACCATACCAGACATCATCAAACAGTCTTACTCTGGTATGGTTGAACCATACCAGACATCATCAAACAGTCTTACTCTGGTATGGTTGAACCATTCCAGACATCATCAAACAGTCTTACTCTGGTATGGTTCAACCATTCCAGACATCATCAAACAGTCTTACTCTGGTTCAACCATTATGCTATATTATAAATTTATCGTTTGACAAAGGATATGTACCAGATGAATTAAAAATAGCTAATGTGGGGCCAATTTTTTAAAAAGGAGATGCTACACTAATTAGTAACTATAGACCCATTTCTATATTATCGGTATTTTCAAAGATTTGTTAGACTTATATACAATAGATTAACTAAATATATTGTTAAACACAATATTTAAAAAAATTCTCAGTTTGGATTATAAAAAATGATATTCCACTTACAAGGCTTAGAGAATATTAACTGATAAAATAACAAGTGCAACGGACAAAGGAGAACACGTAATTAGACTCTTTTTAGATTTTGCTAAAGCATTTGATACAGTCAACCATAACATCCTATTAAGAAAACTAAACCATTATGGAATTAAAGGAACAGTCCTCCAATGGTTTCAAAGTTATTTATCTGGAAGAAAATAAACAGTAAAATTTCATGGATTCAACTCTCTTCATAAAACTATAACTTGTGGAGTACCACAAGAATCAATACTAGGTCCCTTATTAGTCCTTATCTATATAAATCATTCTAGTGCTTGTTCACAAATCACCTTTCCCATTACGTAAGCAGATGACACCAACACCTTACCGAAGGGAAAGATCTGCAAATAATGGAACATGATTTAAATACTGAAACACTTTGGCTTAAAGCTAGATACGTCTGGGTAGGTGTGCCCCATTTTTCATGAACTGATCATGCTACTAGTCTACTGCACAAAGGATAGGGAGATTCTAAGTGAGAAATATGCAGCAGTTCGTGACATTGAGTGACAACGATTCACATACGAGCGAGCACCAACTAAAACTATTCAAAGAACGATGTTGATTAACCATTAAAAACTCATTGATACACGGATGAACAGATGTATGGAATAGCCTCACTCAGTCTGTGGTTGAGACTGCATCAGTGCAGCCTTTTGAGAGGAAATTAGATTATAAGTTGTGGGAAAATCACCCAATTAAATTAGCCAATTAAATTATTCTACACAGTAAGACTATTATATGTAAGACTAAAACATAGCATTATTTTTTGTCCAAACTATATGACCCTGGGTGATGGGGGCATTTGTAATGAATGGACTATTTGTGAGCCTTGGTGACAGAGGCATGATATATAAACAGGCTTTTAAAAATGTTTATTTTTTATTTATAATGTACACCAATTGTGCATAGATGGATATTATTTGTATAGATATGAATGGATTGCACTTTGTTCAGCAAGATTTGAAAGTTGATGATGGGTGATAATATGGTGTCCGCGGCAACAAACGCTCTTCACAGTGCTCATCTAAAGCTTATAAACAACGTCAACAACAGGCAAAGGATAGGTAAGGCACAAGGGTATAGATTAGACTGTTCTCAGTGTCCTGTCATCAATGTAAGATGTGATTTAAATAACTCCATTCAGGCCATTGTTTTCTTTGTTGTTCGTGCGGCCGTTGTCTGTGTTCAGGCCTAGATTGGAGCAAACCGGAGAGCTGCTTGGCCCCCAAAATGCGCTAAGACGCAATATTTTTATAGCGTAGATATGCCTGGGATGATGTGGAATGATTTAGTTATAGCATTGACGTGTCAAATTTAGGCAAAACTTTAGTTAAAGGGGCACTGCATAGATTGCGCTATTCCACGGCAGAAATATTTTGTCGGCTGACGCTTGGCGTCTGCGGTTATTTATAGAAGTCTGGTGCAAGCGATATGTTTGCCATCGTTAGTTCTCGGGAACACAAGACAAACGTGTGCTGCATCTTGTGAATCCTTATCAACAACACAATCACTAGATTCAGTGCACGCTTGTCTTGAGTTCCCGAGAACTAATGACGGCAAACACATCGCCTGCACGAGACTGTTCTATAAATAGCCGCAGATGCCAAGCGTCGGCCAACAAAATACTTCTGCCGTGGAATAACGCAAACTATACAGGGCCCCTTTAATAACGACAAAATCAAGATGGGCCCGGATTCTACACCATCAACATGTTTTTGTATGCGTCATTTGGGCGTATAAATCGTTATTGATGCGTTTCCACTGTCCAAAGAAATCCCTGAAACCTTACTAAGCATACATAGGTGTGTAAGTGGGTGAAATGATAGAGAGGCTGGTTGTGGGAGAGAGACTGACCGAGTAAGACGACACGGCAATTGACTCGACATAGTGTAGACCGACATAAGTGTGTTAGTGATGTGAAGTGATACAGAGGCTGGTTGTGAGAGAGAGACTGACCGAGTAAGACGACACGGCGATTGACTCGACATAGTCCCGTATACAGCCCAGATTGCCAGCAACGTCCAACTGCGAGAAGATTTCTCCACAAAGAAACTGGGTGAGTTCTTCATCGTGAGTCATTGTCCAGCACTCGGGCACGTCTCTCAGTCGGTCAACCGCCCCCATGTCCACTACACGGATGACTGGTCGCTGGTCAGTTAGATGTAGACAGTAGGTGGTGTCCACTACATCCTCCCATCTGGAAACACAAACAACACCATATACATCATTGCGTGTCCCAAGTTTGGGCAATTTCGTGGCAATGCAGTATTGTGTAGTATGTAAATTGGCAGTCCATCATTGAAACAGTGTTAACAATGAACTGACAGTACAGTCCATCACTGAAACAGTGTTAACAATGAACTGACGATACAGTCCATCACTGAAACAGTGTTAACACTGAACTGATGGTACAGTCCATCACTGAAACAGTGTTAACAATGAACTGACGGTACAGTCCATCACAGAAACAATGTTAACAATGAACTGACGGTACAGTCCATCACAGAAACAGTGTTAACAATGAACTGACGGTACAGTCCATCACAGAAACAGTGTTAACAATGAACTGACGGTACAGTCCATCACTGAAAAAGTGTTAACAATGAACTGACGGTACAGTCCATCACTGAAACAGTGTTAACAATGAACTGACGGTACAGTCCATCACAGAAACAGAGTTAACAATGAACTGACGGTACAGTCCATCACAGAAACAGTGTTAACAATGAACTGACGGTAGAGTCCATCACTGAAACAATGGTAACAATCAACTGACAGTACAGTCCACCACTGAAACAGTGTTAACAATCAACTGACAGTACAGTCCATCACTGAAAAAGTGTTAACAATCAACTGACAATGGTGTACTCAGTTATGTCCGAATGACCAAATTGTAATGACAAATGAAAAGTAGTTGTAATTTATTTGATTTGTTTAACTAAACCCAGCCCGGTTAATCCGAACACTATATTGTTATTATCAATTACCTAGAAATTGTCCTTTGTTCCCGGCCAAAGAGTCGTTGCTTGTGTGAGAGAGTCTGGACGTCATTGTCAGCAACAAAGGCAGCCTTGTCTTGAGCGAGACTCTCCACACTACACACCAGCAACCAGAGAGTCGACTCAAACGTCCTCTCTGACCCTTTGTGAAAGACAATCTGAAACACGTAATAGGTTTATACAAGAACACCTCTTAATTCTCACTTAATTATCTGAACACAAGAAAAGTTTTGTACTGGAACAACTCGGTAAAACTTGACAGCCATGAGTGTTAATGGCTCAGAACATTAATTGACAGCCATGTTTTGTCTATTCAGCCAACACTGATAACCCAGTGCTGCCACCTACAGGGAATTTGTAGCTGATTAGGCTAAAATGGTTGTCCTATGTCAGAAGAAAGATATCTTAATTTACATATAACTGCTTCCAATTTGGTGAAAATGTTTTTTATCCGACAAGTTCTTCTGGCATTTTTAGATTTGACAGTCTTACGTTTGCGGTCTTTTTTGGTCAAATCCAACGAACGGGGGTCTTCGGGCTCCACACAAGGTCGAAAATAGAACTGCCTGAATCTTTTGTTCAGTTGTGGTATTAAATGTGCATAATACTGAGGTGTCTTCACCAAAAATTGGGCACACTAATTCACAAAATTGACGATTTTATAGTTGCTTGAATTTGAAAGGTGTGTTCTATATGTTATCATCCGAGGACGACAAGTTATCGTCCATAGGCAGGACATAACCCACAGTACAAAGGTGTTGTGTTGGATATTTAACTTGTTATCAATGGATAACATGTGGACATATGCTATATCTGCGTGACTTTGGGGGGAGGTACTTATTTAGAGTTGTCAGAGTGCGGTGAAGTTTTGTTCGCACTTCAATATTGCCTCACTCTATTTTTTCGAATGTGTTGTCATTACTTATACAACAAGACAAATGTTATGGACGTAACCTGCAAATTTGTAGCACAAGATACTCAAACAAAATGGTACTCGGACGACAACACAATTTTAAAAATCAGTATAGAATCTGGAATATTAATGATTAGCAGTAAATTATGAAAGTGCCTTTGTACATGTTGTTTATGTTGCAATATTAGCCACACCTGTGTCCCTCACGTATGTCTACCTTGTTCTCTGCTGTCCTCTCCTTTGTATTCCGAATGCTATAGTTGTCGAATAATCATATATTTTCTACTTCTGCATTGTTGTCATTACTTGTTCAACAAGACAAACACGTAGTAGATATGGGCTCACTGTTCATGTTTATGGGGATGATGTATGTTATCCACTGATGTTTATGTTATGATCATAACCTGCATGTTTTTAGCACAGGACACTCAGAAAAAATGGTACTTGGACGATAACACAATTTTGAAAATCATGATTAACAGTAAATTGAGAAAGTGCTGTAGTATACATGTTGTTTATATTGCACTGTTAGCCACGTGTATCCCTTATGCACGTATACCTTGTTCTCTTCTGTCATCTTCATTGTATTCCGGGTGCTAGAGTTGTGGAATAATCTTTTATTTTTACATTTTCTTCACTGTAGTCGCCATATTTAATTACTGTGATATATGTTATTGCATTTTAAACTGTATTTACATTATTTATTACCCTGGGTAATATCTGCAAATAAATAGTTTCATTGTTTGGGCTATAACTCGGCATTACTCGAACATTAAACCAATTTTTATAAAAAAAATGGGCAAAGTGGCCCTGAAGTCCTTTGGACTAATACGTCTATATGTGACCCCGGCTGACCAAATGAGTGATAAGTCGGAAAAATGTTAACATTGTTTTCTTACATCCTTGTAAAGGTTTGGTAGGGTGCTTTACAGTTTCAAAAATTATGACTGCTACAAAAATTGGCGAAGTTATGGAGCATTGAACGTGGTAGGGGTCAAAAAGTGAAAATGAAGAAAACAGCTGTTGAAGTTTTACATTATATATGCAAATGGATTGCATGGAAATATTACATGCACAACATTCAAATGTGGCACACAGTATATAATATGTATGTTATATTGCAATGATACACTGGAAGTACAAATGTGCTGCTACAAAGACTTATCAAGTTATGCCAGATTATGTATTTATGTGTAAAACTAAGAGGACAGATTATTTGAGAGCAAAAGGTAGACTCACTGTTTGACACAGTTTAAAACCTACAGGCAACTGTCCAGTTTAACAGGGGTCTAGTGGCTTAATGCTGTCTGTTGACACAAACAAACTACCCACAACACATGCGCACAAACAAGCACCACACAACTCCTGCATTAGCTCAAGTTTGGGCTGTTTAGAGTAAATCACATAAGACCTAAGAAACAAGCTACTGCCAGTGACCAATTATAGATTAGTCAGTTTCCATCAAACAATAGCAGGCAGAGAATCTTAGCTCCACAGCTGGGTGTAATACACAACCAGAGACACCACTTGTTCATGGTCAAGTAGATTAACTCAATGCACCAACTAAGACAATACACAACACTGTGAGTGACAGTGTCCAGATTGAGGCCTAAGCAGTGTCATCATTGCTGAACAGATCAATTAAACCTGCCAAGAGGGTGACATTCTGCACAAGTGTTCTTTAATCCTTAGTGATTGTTCAGAACACCAGACTGACCACATACCTAAACAAAGCAAATGTAATAGGTGAAGAACAGGCAGTTTTCAGATAGGGGTATTGGTTGAATTGTATTTGTCTCGACGCAAAAGGCTTTATTGTGCCTTCATCGATTGTAAGAAAGCATTTGATTTAGTAGACCGGTCCTCACTGTGGTCTAAGATAATTTAATGCGGTATTAATGGTAATGTGTTGAAAGTTGTATACAACATGTACAAAAATGCTAAATCATGTCTAAATCAGGGCCAGGCTGTGTCAGCCTTCTTCTCATGTGATGTAGAGGTATGGCAAGGAGAAAACTTGTGTCCTTTGTTATTTGCTATTTACCTGAATAACTTTGAACACTGTTAGTCACAATTATAACGGACTTGACATGGCAGCTGGTGAAATTTACAACAACCTTAGTGATGATGATGTAGAAAATGTATGTTCTACTATATGCTGATGACACTAGAATGATTCAATCAAATACAGATTTCTTGCTTGTGTATAGCGGAACTATGTCAACTCTTCTAATGGTTGATATTTGGTTGTTTCAGGTGTCAACTATATTGTGAATCTGTAATTATTAGTCTATATTGATACAGTTGATTTATACAGTACCATGTCTACACAAGGCATGGCAAGCATAAACAGAACAGTAGAATGCATTTGATATCAATAAAGTGTAGGATATTTCACTCCATAGTTGTCCAGAATATTAATTTTCTATGTTTGTCACCTACAGGTGACAGAATAAAAATTGTCTATATTTGTCACCTACAGGTTTCTACAGACAATACATCTTTAACCAATAGACACCACAATCACACCATTTTATAATAATTAAATGAACATCAAAATAAACACAACTTGCAATTATAGAAAATCAATAGTTTTGAAGATACAGTTAAAAGTTTTAGGCAACTGTTCAGTCTAACAGGGGTCAAGTGTGTCTACTCTGCCTGGGCCCTGTGACCAATTAAACATTCCTCAAGGTCTCAATGGAAGAATAGCACTAGGCTGCCGAGTTTAGTCATGCTGCTGGCTTTCTGGCACATTAAACAAAATCTACTGTTGGGGGTGGTCTCAAGGGCCCTTCTCAAAACCACATCACTAGATATAATAAAACTTTTGCACTTTGGGGGCCCTTTAGGTGCCCTTAGAATGATTCAATCAAACACAGATTTCTTGTATATAGTGGCAGCACCCTAAGATACATCTTTGCAAAATTAGAAAAAAAGTTGCTGAACAGTTTTTGAAAAAATAGGCCAAATGTTTCATTTTTACCAGTTTTGGGGTCCTTGGAGGCCCTAGGGAGCCCTTAAAATTATCAAATACGGATTTCTCGTGCATAGTGGCAGTGCCCTAAGATATGTCTATGCAAAATTAGAGAAAAAGTTGCTGAACGGTTTCTGAGATACAGCAGCTAACGGCGGACGCAGAGTGATGGCAATAGTCCCTTGGACCTTCGGCCAAAGGACTAAAAAGGTTAACAAATACAATATTATGTATTTACATATAAATAAAACATTACAAATCAGCAACAGTTTGGTATGAACTGTCCATCACATTGTCTACTCAGTGTCCATCACACTGTCTACTCAGTGTCCATCACACTGTCTACTCAGTGTCCATCACAATGTCTACTCGGTGTCCATCACACTGTCTACTCAATGTCCACCACAGTGTCCATCATATTGTCTTTTCAGTGTCCATCACACTGTCTACTCAGTGTCCATCACACTGTCTACTCAGTGTCCATCACACTGTCTACTCAGTGTCCATCACAATGTCTACTCAGTGTCCATCACACTGTCTACTCAGTGTCCATCACAATGTCTACTCAGTGTCCATCACAATGTCTACTCAGTGTCCATCACACTGTCTACTCAGTGTCCATCACACTGTCTACTCAGTGTCCATCACACTGTCTACTCAGTGTCCATCACAATGTCTACTCAGTGTCCATCGCACTGTCTACTCAGTGTCCATCACAATGTCTACTCAGTGTCCATCACACTGTCTACTCAGTGTCCATCACATTGTTTACTCAGTGTCCATCGCACTGTCTACCCAGTGTCCATCACATTGTCTATTCAGTGTCCATCACATTGTCTACTCAATGTCCACCACATCGTCTACCCATCATCATCATCCTTTTCCTCCATAGCACATCCTCGCAAGCCAGGGATGTTTGCCACATAAAACTAGCCCTGGCTGATCCCCTACGCGAAGTGCGGAAGTTAGCTGAGTCAAACTAGTAACTGACTTTGCCAGTCGCGACTGCGTCACCCATGAGAAGTCAGAACAGCACAAATACCTGCCCCAATTTGAAGACGGATAAACGACTTCTGGGAATCCCAATATATAATGACCCGTTCGCCCATTAGCACGAGCAGCTGAGCGGTATTGTGTATTCAAATAATTACTTCTATTTCCTAAACATTGCATGTAACACGAGCCACGGTTGGTTGAGATTACTTTTATTATGATCACCTGACCTGCCGCCATCTACTGATCTAGTGAGTGATTTCATAGGCTGAGCTTAAATTCAGAGTTTCGCAAAGCGATCAGCCAGGGGGGTACTGCTGGCTGGCACTGACGTAATCAGCAGCAGCGATGGCTGGCGCGCGAGGATGTCATAGCATGGCATTTCTTTATAACTTCTATTTCATGACACATGACGGTGAATACCTTGTCTACCGCTGTAGGAGGTGATAGCACCTTAATGATGTCTGAGGCTTCCACAATCCCAACCTCAAGCCTCCCCCATTACCAGTTTCCTTGAGTGCGGGTCATGTATGCTACCTCAAACATGCCATCGGTCGTGGTACGCAGCACCTGAGCCATGTACCATTTCCTGTTCAATTGAAAGGCCAACCAACTGTCTACCACCACTTTTGGTACTCCCATTTCCAACTCCCTTTCTTTAACTGCACCGTGATTCTCTTCATTTTCATTCACTTCTATCCCCTTCACATCAACCTCTTTCTCCTGCACCTCCTTTTCCTTTGCTGCATTCTCCAAGACCTCTGTCTCCAGCAGTTGTTTACGTGTAACACTGGACGATAATATAGTAGTGTTAAATAATATTAATTTTAGGATAACATATCATTCCTACTGTTTATATTTGAATAACAAAATATATGTTTGGATGTTTTTTTATCGTATGAACATGGTGTACTCATAGTCTACATAATTAGCTTAATAAATAAAAGTTAATGTTACTTTAAAAAGTTCTCATTCGCGTCCCAGGCGTTTGTAAAATAACCAGAAGAGTAACATACGATACGTACCCGTCGTATGGCTGCCCACTGCCCATCATTGTTGCAATATTCTTCTCCAGAAACATAAACAATGTCTTCTGGGCCGACTAAGAGTTCGACTACTCTGTTACTTTCCGTTTGTTTACTTGGCTCGGGCGAGTTGTGAAGAGTTATTTTACCGTATTTTGTTGCTTTTATAGAACATTCGTCACGAACATAACATAAGGCTTCCGGCAAGCGCAGACCTTCCTTGAAGCATTTTATACACTCTTGTAAGCATCGTATCCGAGCTAAAAACACATGAGTAAGCTGGAGGCAATCTTCGCTTGCGGCCATCACCGGTTTGACAGATGGGCGCAATTGCCATTCCTGCGCGATAGGCTAATAGCTCTGCAAAAATATCCAATATTATTTTCGCGCTACGTTTAGAGTATTCGCAGAAAACTAGTACTTCACCTAGCTTGTTCTTTAAAAAAAATATTGGTTCTATATATTCTTAATGTTATGCACTATTTATAAATTAAATCAGTACATAATGTTTCCTGTTTTAAGGTAGCTGCACCGGGTATCATGTCAGTTGATTTCTTTATTTTTTTCTTCATAGAACATTAGTAGGTGTCATGTGTACTATTAAAAAAAACCAAGGCACTATCACCATATGTCACCAATCAGTCCTTTAAAAACTAATATTTTTAGTGTGTCTGTGGAAAGTCCCTTTTCCGATTCTTGTGCGACAAAAAGTAAATTAAATACTGCATCTATAACTATACTAAGACATTTGGATTTTTTTTAAGAAGTTGGTTGTAATAATGTACTATAACCAGACAACGTTGGCGCCTCTGAGCAGAATTATATTCCGGATATACGGCGCTTTATGAAATAAAATTATTATTATTATTATAATTGGACTGTACTCAATTCAATGTTTCATTTCCACAGACCAGATGCAATCAGAAGCTGACGCACACATTCCAAAAGCGAAAGAGAGCATCTAGGTGCAAGTAAGAAACCACCGATTAATGCATCACTGGAATATTTTGAAGTAAGTGGACACAAAAAGTCAAAACATTCCACCAGACTATACAAAGAAACATTTAGGTGGGACATTCGAGGAAAAACTTAAAACGTAATAAACACAATCTAGTTTCTAAGTCATATATAATCCGAGGAATATAGCGCCCACCGGGTTAATAAAACACACATCTTGGAGTGGTCGATAACGAAATGATCATGGTACTCTCGGCCTAAGAGATGCAATCAATGTTCGAATAGGCAATACCAGTTTATTCATGGTAACATAAAAGACACGAGGAAGTCAGAAACTATTTAACAGCGTTCTGTTGTATTAATGTTGTTAAAGGTTTCTAGCCTATCCTGTTAAAAACAGATTTCCAGTAAATTAACATACTGTATATATACTATATATGCTATATATACTATATATGCTATATATGCTATATACACTACGTATTGCTGTCATCAAGATCGAGCCATAATAATAATTATAAACGTTTGCTCACATAATATGTACATTTTAGATAAAACGTCACAAAAGAAGAAAACATGTATCCGTGTGTCATACGTTTCTTATTTCATATGCCGGATATAGCGAACCGGTAATTTTGCAATTAAGTAATGTAATATATTATCGAATAACGTAAAATGAGTCACGTATATGCACTGTATACTGCATATATATCCTCCTGGATTATGAGGACCACCACGGACGGGACTCGAAATGGCATACAGTAGACACCATGGACTCAGCTGGAGGACTTGGACTTTGCCGATGACGTGACACTACTACCAAACACCAACAAACAGATGTAGGACAATATGGCATTTTTGGAAGTAAGATATGGAAAGACAGGTTTGAAGATCAACAGAAGCAAAACCAACATCATGAAAATACATAGTAGGAACTATTACCCAATTGTAGCAGGCGGAGAGCCCCTGGAGAAAGTAGATTCCTTTACCTAGAATACATTAATAAATGCTTTTTTGTTAAATTAAACGCGATTCTTAAGACTACCCAAAGAGTTGGCCAGGCATGGCAGGTAGACAGGATTATGTTTTAATTTGTGTAAATTGTGCATTTTTCTGTCCAATTTATGGAATGGATCATACTGAGTAAAACATATATAGAACTATGTTTTGCCATACCCACAGTTCCATGATAAAAAAAAATGTGCCACCATTTTGAGCCATTATTGGCAAATTTGGAAAGACTGTCATTCTATTTTTAGCATACATATAATTCTAATTCTTGCAAACCCACGTTCTGTGTCCATTCTTTTGTGAAATGACCAGATCATCTTCCCATATGTCTTGTTTTTATGTTTTTAATATTTTTTTGTAAAACGCGACAAAATTTGATTTTGGCAACAAATATGCGTAATGGATTTGGTTACTTGATATCGACATGCAACAGTTGTATGTGTAGCAACAATTCTTTAAAACTACCGGTATTTTCTAAAGGGGGCCATTGTCTGATGCCCCCCAATTACGCCACACTATATCAGCATAATTGTAATGTGCGTATTTAGAATAATGTTCCAGTAATGGCGCGACATAGGGCCTATATTATAACGAGGTATGTCTAATTATCACCAATGATAAGGAAAACGAAAAAATGTATGCACTGGTGCACAGAGGATGCAGATCAGTTGATAATGTGTACAAAAGGAGGAGAGGTGTGTTTAGAATTCAGTGGTGCAGGAGTCGTCGTGTGACGACGCACTTTGCTCGCTTATTTTATAATATTGGATATACACGCTGTGCGATTCGGTAATTGCGAAAAAAAATTAATCGCGCAGCGAAAATGCATTCTAAAGCTAGCTCTACTTAAACGATTGGTTTGACATGTTAGTTGTTCGAATGTAACGTGTAAATACACCAGTACAAGTTATTATTTTTACCACTCATGTTTATGCTAGTTTTGTTTATTCGTTGTGTGTATCATAAGAAACTAAAGTTTGAACTTTATTATTTATAAAAATGGCGGCCACTGATGACGGTGACATGGAGCCCCTCGAACATTCTGTTAAGAACATCATAGATCAGACGTCACTGAAATGGATATTTGTTGGCGGAAAAGGTGGCGTTGGTAAAACAACGTGCAGGTACGCATGTTTATGACAGCTAATAAAACCGTAACGATCGAGTTTTTCTGGCAATTTCCTTACCCCAATTATCGTCTGTCACTGTCAGTGTCGGGACAGTAGGCCTATGGCTGTGACTGGTCTGGGCAGGAGGTGGATGTTTCGGTCCAAAACGCAAGGCACGAAATAAATCTAAAAAATTGCATAGCAATTGTTGCTATGCAAAATGAGTTTTGCATAGCAAACAAGATTTTTGTATAGCATTTTGCATAGGCCATAGCGTAAGCCATAGCATAGTATTGTTCTACTGACAGTGATTTGGGGACATGAAAACAACATCAGTTAACAATTTATGAATTTGCACTTTTATACACATTCATACTAAATCAGTGTAAAAGTGATGAAATCGAATGTTCATAGCAAGTGTCCGTGGCACAGTGCAGCCAGCCTTTCAGGCGATCCTTGGCATTTTGGCGGCAATCTCAACACCAGTGCTCTCCCCCTCCTCAGTTGGTCGCTTCCGTGGCCCGTATGCCAAGTATGGCTGGACGCCTGGATGACGAGATCCACGACAAGTTGCCATTTCGATGCAGTAGCAGCTGACAGCATTTTGCGACGTTTCGTAAACACTTGCAGTAACAATCAATGTAACGAATAAATGACAGTAACTATAATGACAATGACGATAAAAACAACGTAAGTAACTTTCCTCCGCTTTAAAGCTACAGACATGAAAACGAATTGGCATAACCGCTCTAGCAAGTATTGCGCTAGAGGACTGCATTGGTCATATCGCATATCTGGTTCGCACAAGAAATTTCCGCCAAAAAAATGGCGGCACCCATGCCTTGCTACGACAGTTACCGCTTGATCGCAACTTAAAATTATAAAATATTCATGAATATTGCATCGCAAAGTTTGCAATACAAAAATACAGTTGACTAGCAAACCGCAATATTTGCCTCCCCAAATGCGTTGCGATACCGCTAATTTTGTGCCCTGAAACATGTTTGGACCATGGGCCGAAACATCCGTTTTAGGAATCGGTAAAGCATCACTTGCGTGGGCCGAATCAACCGTTTGTGTAACTGGTGCAATCGGATCTGTGTGGGCCGAACTATCCGTCTTGTTTCTATCGTGAAATCTGACTTGCGACAATATGTATTGCGCTGTCTAATCGTTAAATTCTCTCTAGCGTATTCTTACCGCAGACTTGTAACTATTTCGAATTGCATCTTAATAACAACCGGGGATTGTTAATTCTTGAGGAAATATTCTGACTTGCAACTAATTCGACTTGTCTATTCTCCTGGGGAAATCGTCCGCTAATATAATAACCGTTTGCATATATTCTAACAAGGAAATGTTTGCCATATAACAACCGGGGATTATTAATTCTTGTATTGTAACACCCACGTTCAAACAAACAAACCAACAAATAAACAATAAAGATGTGGTAAGTAATTTATTGTGAAACATCCTAAACAATCTTCATGTACACTGCCGAATCACAGAATTGATAATTATTCGTGGGCCGCACGCCTTTTGGTGAAGTGGGCAGTGACAGTTGCATCTGCTGGATCTTCACAATCTGCAGATTGTGCTAATCTGCAGATTGTGCTGGTCAGTTTTCAGAATGCACATGATCCATCTGCAGATCGCGAAAAGACAGTACACCATTGCATTGCAGAGGAGAGCAACTAAAATTATACCAAAAGTGAGCAATCTTAGTTACGAAATACGCCTAAAAGAATGTGGTTTAACCTGCCATCTAGAGTTAATTTTCTGGGTGGCAATCTTGTTAAATCTGTATCAGGGTTTTTGTTAAGTGTGCTGATGGTAGAGACCATGACCATGACAAAGCAGGGACATGCCCTGCCCGAGTCCCAGACCACTACTGATACAACAGGACAATAATATAATATAACACTATTAAAGGGAATAAAAACAGCTATTGTATGAATTCAAATTTTACATTACATCCTGCTATCTATTTCCATGTCCACCAAGCCAAACAAAACTAAAAAAAATTGTTGGCACGCTTTTCGGGATGCCGAGATGTGATGTCACATATGACCCATACTCGCATCAGGCCGACCCTATCCATGCATTCAGAGCATGTTTACAAGGATAGCTTTCGGGTCGAAACGAGCGTCAAAATTAGTTATTGTGCGATATTCCGATGTAATACAAACACTAGTCATCATAGAGGAACAAGCAGTTATCTTACGGTTCCACATGAATCCAATTTTATTCAAAATGATGAATGCGAATGGGCCTACAAGTCGACTAGGTTTCGCAGAGCTTGTGCTCGTTTTTAGAATAATTATATCAAATGCAACCAACGGGAGATGATCTACACCAATAAACATACATAGCAAACATATATCGTATCCAGCTACAGAAAGTAACGTGTATAATATCACTAGAATATCGATGTATGAAGGAGGAGTTGTACAATTTATCATAACAACTTAAATCAGTAACAACGAAGCACATGAATGTTGTTTCCTCAAGCGCTCATTGGTTGGTTTCATATTATTAATAACTCTCAAAATAAATATTTAAGTGTTTCACAGTGGTATCATCAACTTTGTAATTGAAACACATCCATCGGAAAAATAACTATTAACAGAATTCCCATCCCTATGGCTATTCATTGAGGTGATAATTATACATTGTCAGTCTATCATTTCTTTGACTTTTAATGCAAAGCTAGATTTATCAATATGTTATTTCCAACATAACACGATTGCAGCATTATGTTTGCTGATAAGCATAACCAAATCTTCATAAATTACATATATCACTACACGAATACGATACTTTGAATGGATTCTTGCAGTGTGAACATGTTTAGAGATGTATTTGATAAATTTCTGATACGGGCTGGTTATATTTAGGTGGAAATCATTGCACTCTCGATATGCCTAAAGCGATCTAGTCCACATGCCTTCTGGAGCCTGTTAAATAAGCTGCGTTGTGTAGAAACCCACACCGATGTCAGCGTAATATATTATTAGTTTTATTACTAGGCCTAAATATTTGTCTACATTTTAAATATCCCTGTGTTCTTTCCACCATTTAATATAGTTTCAGGCATGTTATGTTATAAATTTTGAATAAAATATTGCGTTCTATGCCACCTTTTAATGCCCAAATAGACCAAACGATTGATTTTTTAAATACTTTTTTGTTTATGTTTTCACAAAGTAATATAAACCAAATCATTTTTATACTATTTATTCGCCACAAAAATGAAAATATGGGAATTAAATAACGATGTTTCTAAATTTTATTTATCCAAACAAATATAATACATAAACAAAAAAAGTGTTAACAAAATCAATGGTTGGTGTCGAGATTGAAACGGCGTCGCCCGATTGCAAAATAAATGCCAAGGAACCAACGCGTTTACCAACTGAGCTAGCAGGACCGACAGAAATTCACTGACTGATTTAAGTTGTTATAATAAATTGTACAACTCTTCCTTCATACATCGATATTCTAGTGATATTATGAGATTATACACGTTACTTTCTGTAGCTGGATACGACATATGTTTGCTATGTATGTATATTGGTGTACAACATTATCTCCCATTGGTTGCATTCGATATAATTATTCTGAAAACGAGCCCAAGCTCGGCAATACCTAGTCGACGAGTAGGCTCATTTGCATTCATTGTTTTGAATAAAATTGAATTCATGTGGAACTGTAAGATAACTGCTTGTTCCTCTGTGATGACTAGTGTTTGTATTACATCGGAATATTGCACAATAACTCATTCTGACGCTCGTTTCGGCCCCAAAACTATCCATGTAAACATGCTCTGAATGCATAGAAAGGGTCGGCCTGTTGCGAGTGTGAGTCATGTGACGTTAAGATACCACGTAATCGCCTAGCTCATTAAATTTTTATTTTCCGCAGGAATTGTTACACAGACGGGTTTAAAATCGAATTTATGCTACAAATGTATTTTTCTGTATTTTTTAATGTTCTCAAATGTTACATACAATGTTAAACTTTGTGTACACATAGAAAACGGATTTGAGCTAATGCCTTGTTTTTATTTCCTTTAAGTGTAGGCTAAGACAATAGACAAATTCAGTCTGTTTTTTTGTGACTTGCAAAAACAATATATTTGTATACACTTTCAGCCCTGTTGATTAACATGATACTCCTGTGTGCAACTGGATAGCTGGGTAGCTAAATATTACCTGTATTATGACGTGTTTGTGACAGCTGCAGTCTGGCAGTACAGATGGCCCAGGTGAGGGAGAATGTTCTCATCATCTCCACTGACCCCGCGCATAACATCTCGGACGCCTTCGACCAGAAGTTCTCCAAAGTACCTACAAAAGTTAAAGGTTTTGACAACTTGTTTGCAATGGTATGTACGAACCTGTTATATAATTTTATACTTTTCAAGCAAATTTACATCACAATTAACAGTAATTGTTTCAAAATTTTTTTTTTTTATAAATGAAAGATGTGTGTAGGTGTATTACAACAGTAAAATGTAATGGTGTGTTTATTACATATTATGTCAAAAGAACATGCAATGTGTAGTTGGAGTCTAATAATATGCAAGTTATGATAATTGAAATCTTGAGTGCCACTATCCAACAATTGAGGTTTTTCTCCAAGAGTAACTGCCTATAAATTGTCTACCTCTGTTACTTCACTGGGGATTATTATTCAATAGAGCACTACAGTACACTAATGAACTGCCCAGTCACCAAACAGCAGCCCCCCCACCACCACTGTTTACAGATTTCTCTTCCAATTGTTTGAAGACTCTCATAGTCGGCATGACGTACAGCTGTACACTGCAATTGTAGAGACCGCACATCAGAATAATTTAGATTACAGCAACAAAGAGAAACATGTGACTTTTCATACATATTAATTGTGTATTCTTGTCGACGATGTAATAATATAAATGTTACAAAAACATGATTCAGAATATTGTGTATCTGTAGGTAAAAGGGAAATGCAAGTTTACAAGAATGCGTCAGTTGTAGTATCGGTCGGCTGTACAAGAAGGTTGACGTTGTACATAGTCAGCAGAGTTTACAAGAATGCGTCAGTTGTAGTATCGGTCGGCTGCACAAGAAGGTTGACGTACATAGTCAGCATAGTTTACAAGAATGCGTCAGTTGTAGTACCGGTCGGCTGCACAAGAAGGTTGACGTTGTACATAGTCAGCAGAGTTTACAAGAATGCGTCAGTTGTAGTATCGGTCGGCTGCACAAGAAGGTTGACGTACATAGTCAGCATAGTTTACAAGAATGCGTCAGTTGTAGTACCGGTCGGCTGCACAAGAAGGTTGACGTTGTACATAGTCAGCAGAGTTTACAAGAATGCGTCCGTTGTAGTACCGGTCGGCTCACAAGAAGGTTGACGTTGTACATAGTCAGCAGAGTTTACAAGAATGCGTCAGTTGTAGTACCGGTCGGCTGCACAAGAAGGTTGACGTTGTACATAGTCAGCAGAGTTTACAAGAATGCGTCAGTTGTAGTACCGGTCGGCTGCACAAGAAGGTTGACGTTGTACATAGTCAGCATAGTTTACAAGAATGCGTCAGTTGTAGTACCGGTCGGCTTCACAAGAAGGTTGACGTTGTACATAGTCAGCAGAGTTTACAAAAATGCGTCAGTTGTAGTATCGGTCGGCTGCACAAGAAGGTTGACGTTGTACATAGTCAGCAGAGTTTACAAGAATGCGTCAGTTGTAGTACCGGTCGGCTGCACAAGAAGGTTGACGTTGTACATAGTCAGCAGAGTTTACAAAAATGCGTCAGTTGTAGTATCGGTCGGCTGCACAAGAAGGTTGACGTTGTACATAGTCAGCAGAGTTTACAAGAATGCGTCAGTTGTAGTATCGGTCGGCTGCACAAGAAGGTTGACGTTGTACATAGTCAGCAGAGTTTACAAGAATGCGTCAGTTGTAGTATCGGTCGGCTGCACAAGAAGGTTGACGTTGTACATAGTCAGCACAGTTTACAAGAATGCGTCAGTTGTAGTATCGGTCGGCTGCACAAGAAGGTTGACGTTGTACATAGTCAGCAGAGTTTACAAGAATGCGTCAGTTGTAGTATCGGTCGGCTGCACAAGAAGGTTGACGTTGTACATAGTCAGCACAGTTTACAAGAATGCGTCAGTTGTAGTATCGGTCGGCTGCACAAGAAGGTTGACGTTGTACATAGTCAGCACAGTTTACAAGAATGCGTCAGTTGTAGTATCGGTCGGCTGTACAAGAAGGTTGACGTTGTACATAGTCAGCACAGTTTACAAAAATGCGTCAGTTGTAGTATCGGTCGGCTGCACAAGAAGGTTGATGTTGTACATAGTCAGCAGAGTTTACAAGAATGCGTCAGTTGTAGTATCGGTCGGCTGCACAAGAAGGTTGACGTTGTACATAGTCAGCAGAGTTTACAAGAATGCGCCAGTTGTAGTATTGGTCGGCTGTACAAGAAGGTTGACATTGTACATAGTCAGCAGAGTTTCTGTATCCAGGTTTAACATCTTTGTTGCAGGAGATTGACCCAAATGTAGGAATTGGCGAGCTTCCAGAAGAATACTTTGAAGGAGATTCATGTAAGTAGGACTGTAGAACAAGGCACCCTTGGAGATTCAGCCAGACTCCAGGGAAGTCATTCCACATATGTTGTTTAACGAAATGGTTTTCCTTTATCTTGTGAACACCCTGCATTCTTGCAGTTTATTGTTTCGTTATAACCTATCAGAAAGGAAAGCTTGATGAATGAAAGGCTGGTTGCTAAATATTGCAAGTCTAGTGGCAAAGCAACAGCTTCAGAAACTACTAACAGAGATAGCCACAACGATGCTGTGAGATGATCTTTACCACTGTGTAACTGGGTCAACTAGGACTTTGGTCAATATCTCTTCATCAATATATCTTACTGTAACACAAAACTAAGGTTTTATTAGCTATGCCATCAGAGATATAAATGTGAGAAGGTCCACATTGCAGTCATGATGGTGTCTGCTTGCAGCACTGCTCACCATGGGCAAGAACATGATGCAGGATTTACTGCAAGCCTTCCCTGGCATCGACGAGGCCATGAGCTACACTGAGGTCATGAAGTAAGTGTAGCACCTCGAGGTCATAGAATAAATGTAATATACACTTCTCTCTCTAAATAAGACAGTTGTGTGTTGTAGACTGGTGTGCACTATGAACTTCTCTCTCTGACTAAAACTCGTGTTGTAGACTGGTGTGCAGTATAGACTTCTCTCTCTGACTAAGACAGTTGTGTGTTGTAAACTGGTGCGCAGTGTGCAGTATGGACTTCTCTCTCTGACTAAGACAGTTGTGTGTTGTAGACTGGTGCACAGTGTCCAGTATGGACTTCTCTCTCTGACTAAGACATTTGTGTGTTGTAGAATGGTGCGCAGGGTGCAGTATAAACTTCTCTCTCTGACTAAGACAGTTGTGTGTTGTAGACTGGTGCACAGTGTCCAGTATGGACTTCTCTCTCTGACTAAGACATTTGTGTGTTGTAGAATGGTGCGCAGGGTGCAGTATAAACTTCTCTCTCTGACTAAGACAGTTGTGTGTTGTATACTGGTGCGCAGTGTGCAGTATGGACTTCTCTCTCTGACTAAGACAGTTGTGTGTTGTAGACTGGTGAGCAGTGTGCAGTATGGACTTCTCTCTCTGACTAAGACAGTTGTGTGTTGTAGACTGGTGCACAGTGTCCAGTATGGACTTCTCTCTCTGACTAAGACAATTGTGTGTTGTAGATTGGTGCGCAGTGTGCAGTATGGACTTCTCTCTGTGACTAAGACAGTTGTGTGTTGTCGATTGGTGCGCAGTATGCAGTATGGACTTCTCTCTGTGACTAAAACAGTTGTGTGTTGTAGACTGGTGTGCAGTATAGACTTCTCTCTCTGACTAAGACAGTTGTGTGTTGTAGACTGGTGTGCACTATGAACTTCTCTCTCTGACTAAAACTCGTGTTGTAGACTGGTGTGCAGTATTAACTTCTCTCTCTGATTAAGACTCATGTGTTCTAGACTGGTGCACAGTATAAACTTCTCTCTCTGACTAAGACAGTTGTGTGTTGTAGACTGGTGCACAGTGTGCAGTATGGACTTCTCTCTCTGACTAAGACAGTTGTGTGTTGTAGACTGGTGCGCAGTGTGCAGTATGGACTTCTCTCTCTGACTAAGACAGTTGTGTGTTGTAGACTGGTGAGCAGTGTGCAGTATGGACTTCTCTCTCTGACTAAGACAGTTGTGTGTTGTAGACTGGTGAGCAGTGTGCAGTATGGACTTCTCTCTCTGACTAAGACAGTTGTGTGTTGTAGACTGGTGAGCAGTGTGCAGTATGGACTTCTCTCTCTGACTAAGACAGTTGTGTGTTGTAGACTGGTGAGCAGTGTGCATTATGGACTTCTCTCTCTGACTAAGACAGTTGTGTGTTGTAGACTGGTGAGCAGTGTGCAGTATGGACTTCTCTCTCTGACTAAGACAGTTGTGTGTTGTAGACTGGTGAGCAGTGTGCAGTATGGACTTCTCTCTCTGACTAAGACAGTTGTGTGTTGTAGACTGGTGAACAGTGTGCAGTATGGACTTCTCTCTCTGACTAAGACAGTTGTGTGTTGTAGACTGGTGAGCAGTGTGCAGTATGGACTTCTCTCTCTGACTAAGACAGTTGTGTGTTGTAGACTGGTGAACAGTGTGCAGTATGGACTTCTCTCTCTGACTAAGACAGTTGTGTGTTGTAGACTGGTGAGCAGTGTGCAGTATGGACTTCTCTGTCTGACTAAGACAGTTGTGTGTTGTAGACTGGTGAGCAGTGTGCAGTATGGACTTCTCTCTCTGACTAAGACAGTTGTGTGTTGTAGACTGGTGAACAGTGTGCAGTATGGACTTCTCTCTCTGACTAAGACAGTTGTGTGTTGTAGACTGGTGAACAGTGTGCAGTATGGACTTCTCTCTCTGACTAAGACAGTTGTGTGTTGTAGACTGGTGAGCAGTGTGCAGTATGGACTTCTCTCTCTGACTAAGACAGTTGTGTGTTGTAGACTGGTGCGCAGTGTGCAGTATGGACTTCTCTCTCTGACTAAGACAGTTGTGTGTTGTAGACTGGTGAGCAGTGTGCAGTATGGACTTCTCTCTCTGACTAAGACAGTTGTGTGTTGTAGACTGGTGAGCAGTGTGCAGTATGGACTTCTCTGTCTGACTAAGACAGTTGTGTGTTGTAGACTGGTGAGCAGTGTGCAGTATGGACTTCTCTCTCTGACTAAGACAGTTGTGTGTTGTAGACTGGTGAGCAGTGTGCAGTATGGACTTCTCTCTCTGACTAAGACAGTTGTGTGTTGTAGACTGGTGAGCAGTGTGCAGTATGGACTTCTCTCTCTGACTAAGACAGTTGTGTGTTGTAGACTGGTGCACAGTGTGCAGTATGGACTTCTCTCTCTGACTAAGACAGTTGTGTGTTGTAGACTGGTGCACAGTGTGCAGTATGGACTTCTCTCTCTGACTAAGACAGTTGTGTGTTGTAGACTGGTGAGCAGTGTGCAGTATGGACTTCTCTCTCTGACTAAGACAGTTGTGTGTTGTAGACTGGTGAACAGTATGCAGTATGGACTTCTCTCTCTGACTAAGACAGTTGTGTGTTGTAGACTGGTGAACAGTGTGCAGTATGGACTTCTCTCTCTGACTAAGACAGTTGTGTGTTGTAGACTGGTGAGCAGTGTGCAGTATGGACTTCTCTCTCTGACTAAGACAGTTGTGTGTTGTAGACTGGTGCACAGTGTGCAGTATGGACTTCTCTCTCTGACTAAGACAGTTGTGTGTTGTAGACTGGTGAGCAGTGTGCAGTATGGACTTCTCTCTCTGACTAAGACAGTTGTGTGTTGTAGACTGGTGAGCAGTGTGCAGTATGGACTTCTCTCTCTGACTAAGACAGTTGTGTGTTGTAGACTGGTGAGCAGTGTGCAGTATGGACTTCTCTCTCTGACTAAGACAGTTGTGTGTTGTAGACTGGTGAGCAGTGTGCAGTATGGACTTCTCTCTCTGACTAAGACAGTTGTGTGTTGTAGACTGGTGAGCAGTGTGCAGTATGGACTTCTCTCTCTGACTAAGACAGTTGTGTGTTGTAGACTGGTGAACAGTGTGCAGTATGGACTTCTCTCTCTGACTAAGACAGTTGTGTGTTGTAGACTGGTGAGCAGTGTGCAGTATGGACTTCTCTGTCTGACTAAGACAGTTGTGTGTTGTAGACTGGTGAGCAGTGTGCAGTATGGACTTCTCTCTCTGACTAAGACAGTTGTGTGTTGTAGACTGGTGAACAGTGTGCAGTATGGACTTCTCTCTCTGACTAAGACAGTTGTGTGTTGTAGACTGGTGAACAGTGTGCAGTATGGACTTCTCTCTCTGACTAAGACAGTTGTGTGTTGTAGACTGGTGAGCAGTGTGCAGTATGGACTTCTCTCTCTGACTAAGACAGTTGTGTGTTGTAGACTGGTGCGCAGTGTGCAGTATGGACTTCTCTCTCTGACTAAGACAGTTGTGTGTTGTAGACTGGTGAGCAGTGTGCAGTATGGACTTCTCTCTCTGACTAAGACAGTTGTGTGTTGTAGACTGGTGAGCAGTGTGCAGTATGGACTTCTCTGTCTGACTAAGACAGTTGTGTGTTGTAGACTGGTGAGCAGTGTGCAGTATGGACTTCTCTCTCTGACTAAGACAGTTGTGTGTTGTAGACTGGTGAGCAGTGTGCAGTATGGACTTCTCTCTCTGACTAAGACAGTTGTGTGTTGTAGACTGGTGAGCAGTGTGCAGTATGGACTTCTCTCTCTGACTAAGACAGTTGTGTGTTGTAGACTGGTGCACAGTGTGCAGTATGGACTTCTCTCTCTGACTAAGACAGTTGTGTGTTGTAGACTGGTGCACAGTGTGCAGTATGGACTTCTCTCTCTGACTAAGACAGTTGTGTGTTGTAGACTGGTGAGCAGTGTGCAGTATGGACTTCTCTCTCTGACTAAGACAGTTGTGTGTTGTAGACTGGTGAACAGTGTGCAGTATGGACTTCTCTCTCTGACTAAGACAGTTGTGTGTTGTAGACTGGTGAACAGTGTGCAGTATGGACTTCTCTCTCTGACTAAGACAGTTGTGTGTTGTAGACTGGTGAGCAGTGTGCAGTATGGACTTCTCTCTCTGACTAAGACAGTTGTGTGTTGTAGACTGGTGCACAGTGTGCAGTATGGACTTCTCTCTCTGACTAAGACAGTTGTGTGTTGTAGACTGGTGAGCAGTGTGCAGTATGGACTTCTCTCTCTGACTAAGACAGTTGTGTGTTGTAGACTGGTGAGCAGTGTGCAGTATGGACTTCTCTCTCTGACTAAGACAGTTGTGTGTTGTAGACTGGTGAGCAGTGTGCAGTATGGACTTCTCTCTCTGACTAAGACAGTTGTGTGTTGTAGACTGGTGAGCAGTGTGCAGTATGGACTTCTCTCTCTGACTAAGACAGTTGTGTGTTGTAGACTGGTGAGCAGTGTGCAGTATGGACTTCTCTCTCTGACTAAGACAGTTGTGTGTTGTAGACTGGTGAGCAGTGTGCAGTATGGACTTCTCTCTCTGACTAAGACAGTTGTGTGTTGTAGACTGGTGAGCAGTGTGCAGTATGGACTTCTCTCTCTGACTAAGACAGTTGTGTGTTGTAGACTGGTGAGCAGTGTGCAGTATGGACTTCTCTCTCTGACTAAGACAGTTGTGTGTTGTAGACTGGTGCGCAGTGTGCAGTATGGACTTCTCTCTGTGACTAAGACAGTCGTGTGTTGTAGACTGGTGAGCGGTGTGCAGTATGGACTTCTCTCTCTGACTAAGACAGTTGTGTGTTGTAGACTGGTGCGCGGTGTGCAGTATGGACTTCTCTCTCTGACTAAGACAGTTGTGTGTTGTAGACTGGTGCGCAGTGTCCAGTATGGACTTCTCTCTCTGACTAAGACAGTTGTGGTTTGTAGACTGGTGAACAGTGTCCAGTATGGACTTCTCTCTCTGACTAAGACAGTTGTGGTTTGTAGACTGGTGAACAGTGTCCAGTATGGACTTCTCTCTCTGACTAAGACAGTTGTGTGTTGTAGACTGGTGCGCAGTGTGCAGTATAAACTTCTCTCTCTGACTAAGACAGTTGTGTGTTGTAGACTGGTGCGCAGTGTGCAGTATAAACTTCTCTCTCTGACTAAGACAGTTGTGTGTTTTAGACTGGTGCACAGTGTGCAGTATGGACTTCTCTCTGTGACTAAGACAGTTGTGTGTTTTAGACTGGTGCACAGTGTCCAGTATGGACTTCTCTCTGCGACTAAGACAGTTGTGTGTTGTAGACTGGTGCGCAGTGTGCAGTATGGACTTCTCTCTGTGACTAAGACAGTTGTGTGTTGTAGACTGGTGAGCAGTGTGCAGTATGGACTTCTCTCTCTGACTAAGACAGTTGTGTGTTGTAGACTGGTGCGCAGTGTGCAGTATGGACTTCTCTCTCTGACTAAGACAGTTGTGTGTTGTAGACTGGTGCACAGTGTCCAGTATGGACTTCTCTCTCTGACTAAGACAGTTGTGTGTTGTAGACTGGTGTGCAGTGTGCAGTATAAACTTCTCTCTCTGACTAAGACAGTTGTGTGTTGTAGACTGGTGCACAGTGTCCAGTATGGACTTCTCTCTCTGACTAAGACAGTTGTGTGTTGTAGACTGGTGCGCAATGTGCAGTATGGACTTCTCTCTCTGACTAAGACAGTTGTGTGTTGTAGACTGGTGCACAATGTCCAGTATGGACTTCTCTCTCTGACTAAGACAGTTGTGTGTTGTAGACTGGTGCGCAGTGTGCAGTATGGACTTCTCTCTCTGACTAAGACAGTTGTGTGTTGTAGACTGGTGCACAATGTCCAGTATGGACTTCTCTCTCTGACTAAGACAGTTGTGTGTTGTAGACTGGTGCGCAGTGTGCAGTATGGACTTCTCTCTCTGACTAAGACAGTTGTGTGTTGTAGACTGGTGCGCAGTGTGCAGTATGGACTTCTCTCTCTGACTAAGACAGTTGTGTGTTGTAGACTGGTGCACAATGTCCAGTATGGACTTCTCTCTCTGACTAAGACAATTGTGTGTTGTAGATTGGTGCGCAGTGTGCAGTATGGACTTCTCTCTGTGACTAAAACAGTTGTGTGTTGTAGACTGGTGTGCAGTATAGACTTCTCTCTCTGACTAAGACAGTTGTGTGTTGTAGACTGGTGTGCACTATGAACTTCTCTCTCTGACTAAGACAGTTGTGTGTTGTAGACTGGTGTGCAGTATAAACTTCTCTCTCTGATTAAGACTCATGTGTTCTAGACTGGTGCACAGTATAAACTTCTCTCTCTGTCTAAGACAGTTGTGTGTTGTAGACTGGTGCGCAGTGTGCAGTATGGACTTCTTTCTCTGACTAAGACAGTTGTGTGTTGTAGACTGGTGAGCAGTGTGCAGTATGGACTTCTCTCTCTGACTAAGACAGTTGTGTGTTGTAGACTGTAGCGCAGTGTCCAGTATGGACTTCTCTCTCTGACTAAGACAGTTGTGTGTTGTAGACTGGTACGAAGTGTGCAGTATAAACTTCTCTCTCTGACTAAGACAGTTGTGTGTTGTAGACTGGTGCGCAGTGTGCAGTATGGACTTCTCTCTCTGACTAAGACAGTTGTGTGTTGTAGACTGGTGCACAGTGTCCAGTATGGACTTCTCTCTCTGACTAAGACAATTGTGTGTTGTAGATTGGTGCGCAGTGTGCAGTATGGACTTCTCTCTCTGACTAAAACAGTTGTGTGTTGTAGATTGGTGCGCAGTGTGCAGTATGGACTTCTCTCTCTGACTAAAACAGTTGTGTGTTGTAGATTGGTGCGCAGTGTGCAGTATGGACTTCTCTCTCTGACTAAGACAGTTGTGTGTTGGAGACTGGTGTGCAGTATAGACTTCTCTCTCTGACTAAGACAGTTGTGTGTTGTAGACTGGTGCACAGTGTCCAGTATGGACTTCTCTCTCTGACTAAGACAGTTGTGTGTTGTAGACTGGTGCGCAGTATGAACTTCTCACTCTGACTAAGACAGTTGTGTGTTGTAGATTGGTGCGTAGTATGAACTTCTCGGTGGTGATCTTTGACACAGCGCCCACGGGCCACACCCTACGGCTCCTATCCTTCCCCAGCGTCGTTGAGAAAGGCCTCACTAAACTACTGCAGCTCAAGAACCACATCAGCCCCATGTTCTCCCAGGTACTTCACTACTGCCCCAATACTATGTTATGTGTGTATGTTGTATGTGGCCTGACTACTGTGTTATGTATAGTATGTGTTGTAGGTGGCCCAACTACTGCGTTGTGTGTGGTGTAGGTGGCCCGGCTCCAGTGTTTTAGGTAGCCAGACTATGTTGTTGTGTGTGTTGTAGGTGGCCCGACGACTGTGTTGTGTGTGTAGTAGGTGGCCCGACTACTGTGTTATGTATGGGTGTTGTAGGTGGCCCAACTACTGTGCTGTGTGCATAGTAGGTGGCCCAACTACTGTGTTGTGTGCATAGTATGTGGCCCAACTACTGTGTTGTGTGTGTGTGTTGTAGGTGGCACAACTACTGTGTTGTGTGTGTTGTAAGTGGCCCAGTTACTGTGTTGTGTGTGTCTGTGTGTGTGTGTGTGTGTGTTGTAAGTGGCCCAACTACTGTGTTGTGTGTGTGTGTGTTTTAGGTGGCCCAACTACGGGTTGTGTATGTGTTATAGTTGGCCCGACTATAGTGTTGTGTGTGTGTATGTTGTAGGTGGCCCGACTACAGTGTTGTGTGTGTTTGTGTTGTAGGTGGCCCAACTACTGTGTTGTGTGTGTGTATGTTGCAGGTGGCCCGACTACACTGCTGTGTGTGTCTATGTTGTAGGTGGCCCGACTACAGTGTTGTGTGTGTGTTGTAGGTGGCCCAACCCAACTACTGGGTTGTGTGTGTTTTTGTAGGTGGCCCAACTCCCGGGTTGTGTGTGTGTGTGTATATTGTAGGTGGCCTGATTACAATGTTGTGTGTGTTTGTGTTGTAGGTGGCCCGACTACAGTGCTGTGTGTGTCTATGTTGTAGGTGGCCCGACAACAGTGTTGTGTGTGTGTTGTAGGTGGCCCAACCCAACTACTGGGTTGTGTGTGTTTTTGTATGTGGCCCGACTACAGTGTTGTGTGTGTGTGTTTTAACAAGATTTAACAAGATTGCCACCCAGAGAATTAACTCTAGGTGGCAGGTGGACAAGAAAGCCCTTTGGCTTATCGAGAGTCCGACCCTTTTATCTATGTGTATCCCGCCCTTCTGAGGTATGTGTCAATTTTATTTTTTAACATATTCACGCTACTAGCACCCACACATTCAGCAGGTAATCTGTTCCATTCATTTACAGTCCGTTGTGAAAATAAGAACTCTCTTATATCTACACTGTAATCTACACTGCTCCTTTGCTAATGTAACTTCATGTCCTCTAGTCCTTCTATCTTTCTTAACTGAGAAAAAAATATTTCTATCACTATTTTCATAACCATTCATTGTTTTTAAACATTTCTATCTCATCTCCTCTCAATCCCCTGGTCTCTAGTGTTGTTAAGCCGCATTTTTTTAGGCGTATTTCGTAACTAACATCCCTCAGTTTTTGTATCATTTTAGTTGCTCTCCTCTGCACTCTTTCTAGCATATCTACGTCCTTCCTGCGATATGGCCTCCACACTTGAATACAATATTCTAAATGAGGCCTAACTATTGTTTTGTACAGCGGTATTATTAGTTCTTTTTCCTTATACGTTATGTTTCGCCTAATTAATCCAATGATTTGATTTCCCTTTGAATCTGCAATTCCGCACTGCTCTGAAACCTTCATATCAGCACTAGTGGTTAACCCTAAGTCCTTTTCTTTTACAGTAGTACTTAGTACAGTACCCCCATTGTATATTCTACCTCTGCGTTCCCATGTCCTGCGTGGAGGCATTTACATTTCCCAAAATTGAACAGCATTTGCCACTTTTCAGACCATTTGATCAACTTGTCAAGGTCATTTTGTAAATGTTGTCTATCTCCATCACTTTTAATCCTTCTAAACACTTCTGTATCATCTGCAAATGTCAACACCTTGCTTGTTATTTCATCATCCAAATCGTTGATATATATTAAGAATAATATAGGTCCTAGTACTGATCCCTGTGTTACCCCACTCAATACCGATTTCCAGTTTGAAGCCTCCCCATCAACTACTACACGTTGTCTTCTGTCAATCAACCATTTTTCTATCCAATTTATTATACCATTTCCTATGCCATGGGCCTTTAGTTTAAGCAGTAATCTTTGATGTGGTACTTTGTCGAAAGCTTTTTGAAAATCTAAGTAGACGATATGTACTGGTGATCCCTCATCTACCCACTTAGTGATGTCTTCCAAAAAACAACATATTTATTAAGCATGACCTTGCTTTAAAAAACCCATGTTGAGATGGGTTTATCAAGTTATGTTTAACAAGAAAATCCACAATGTGATCTTTAATTAGTCTTTCTAATAATTTGCAAATCACTGATGTTTATTGTTAAACTCACTGGTCTATAGTTCTCTGGCTTGTTTCTTGAACCTTTTTTAAATAAAGGTATAATATTTGCCTCTTTCCAATCTAAAGGAACCACTCCCTCTTTTAATGACAAATTGAAAACTGTTGCAAGCGGTACGCTAATTTGTTCTACAATTTCCAATAGTAGTTTGGGCGGAATCCCATCCACTCCAGGTGATTTATTATCCTTCATAGCCCTTATTTTCTTAGCTACCATTTCCGGGGTTACAATTAATTGTCCTAAATAGTTTGAATCTGCCCCCTTGAACTTAGCCTCTGGTACTGGCAGTGAACTAACATCTTCTTTGGTAAACACTGAACTAAAGTACTCATTCAGGTCTTCTGCCATTAAGAATCCCTCTGATATTATATTTCCAGCACTATCTTCTAGAAGACCTTATCTTGAACTTTCTGTTTGCTTCAAACATACGCATAAAAACTCTTGCTGTCATGTTTTATATTACTAGCTAATTGTTGTTCATAGCTTCTCTTTGAATTTCTAATTTCAGCTGTAGCTTGGTTAAGTGCTTCTTTATAATTGTTGTAGTCTTCATCATTTCCAGTACATCTATATGACTTCCACATCATTTGTTTACACTTAATTTTTCTAATGGCTTCTTTCGATAAGTGTTTCTTTTTGGACCGTTTCCCTTGTTTTTGAAGGGTACAAATTTATCAGCTATGCACTTAATTTCACTCTTTAATATATTCCAGCATTCTGTTGCTGTCTTATTTTTCAGTGTGTTATTCCAGTTTATCTTTGCTAAATATTTCCTCATGTCCTTATACCTTCCTTTGTGGAAATTTCTACTGTACTGCTTTTTACTATTCCTTTCTGATTTTACTTTGATGGTAAAATGTATCTGGTTATGATCGCTACTCCCCAGTGGCTCACATATCTTGACATTGTCAACTGGTCTTCACTCCCCATACTCTGTAGATATTTCCATTGTATATACCCATGGTTAAAATCCCCCATAATAATACAGTCCCCTTTGCTTACTTCCCTTATAGCGTTTTGTATTTTTTCATTTTCTCCTATACTTATGTTTGGACTTTGATAAACTAACCCAACTGTTAACATTGAGTTTCCTGTAATTATGTTACACCAAACAGTTTCTTCGCAATCTGCTTCTCTTTCTAATTTTATTTCATCAGCCTGGATAGATTCTTTAATATATAAAATAACTCCACCTCCCTTTTTTCCTATTCTATCTTTTCTAAACATTTCATATCCTGTCAGTCCAAATTCGGCATCTGATATATCGGTGGTGGTCCAGGATTCGGTTATACCTATTATATGAGGGTCAATATCTTCTACCATAATGTTTAGTTCATTTTTTTTGTTGACTATACTCCTTGCATTTAAACAAACACATTTATATCCAGGATCAGAAGAGTTTTCCAGACTGTTCTTTGCTGATTTATTTGTCTTTATCTATGCCTCCAGTTTCAGGCTTTTCTGTGAGTCCCCCCTGCGAATCTAGTTTAAATAGATGCAACCTGTCCCACTGTCAACAGATCGCAGCAGGTTCTCTGAGAAAACTGCTGTCCCCTTTCCACTAAGATGGAGGCCATCTCTCATGTACATATCTTCTCTCCCAACAAAGTATCCCCATAAATCTGTGAATTCCACCCCCTCTTCTTCACACATCTGCTGAATGAGTGTGTTGATCGCCATCCTCTTGCAGTTTCTATACATTGCCCCCCTTCCTCCCATTACTGGCAAAATTCCTGACAGAATAATCTGTTCAACTCTTGTCTTCTTTAGCTTCCTCACTAACTGTCTATACTTCTGTACTATCCCAGTTGTTCCCTCCCTGTCTGCATTATTCGTTCCTACATGTACCAGTATAGACCCTCCCTTGCCATGTCCCAATACCTTCTCTACACTGTCAGTCACATGTTCAATCCTAGCCCACGGTAGACAAACAACGACGTCCTTCCCCTCGCTCAGTGTCTTGTCCGTCTTTCTCATAATGGAGTCGCCCATAAACACCCTCTCTTTCCTCATTGCCCCCTCAATCACTGCCTTAGAGTAGCTCCTTCTTCGGTTTGCATCTGTCTGGTTGTTGTCTTTTCCCCCTGTTGTCTTCTCTCATGTCACATTCTCTTCCGATCCATTCTTTCCTGTCACTTTTTCTCTTGTCACCTTTCCTCCTGTCAGCGTCCCTTTTATTGACTTCTCTTCTATCACATTTGCTCTCACTTCCTTTCGTCCCTTCATCTTTCCTCCCATCTCATTTTCTTCTCTCCCATCCCATCTTCCCTCCCTCCTTCTCTACAGTCACTTTCTCCCCTGTCACCTTCACGCTTGTCATGTTTTCTGTCGTCGATTTTTTAATTTCTTCCCCTCCAATCACCTTCCCTCCTCTCAATCTCCTTTCCTCAGTTTTCTTGCCACTGCTATTCTCCTTCAGTCTTGCAGTATTCTCACCTCTCTCCCTGTCGTGTCTCTCCATTCGACCTGTCTCCATTCCCTTCACAATATCTGTCAACCTAACTATCTCCTTCTGCAGACACTCCACCTTCCAACACCCAATGCACTGAAAGGTGAATCCCTCCACCATGGTTTCTGCCCATGACTTCACGCAGCCGGACAATGCAAAATCCACCCAGCTGTGGCAGTGATCGCACACCAAGTCTCGCTTTGCCTTGACTTGCCGCTTGCAAGGCGCCATACCCTATCAGAATTTATTTAATAACTTGACTAACTTAGTCTTTATAAAGACTGTTTCCTGTGTACTACAGCACACTTTAGGTTACAAATTTCATTTACACAGCCGACTATTTATCCTGTCACGAACGCTAACATTACTGGTAGTGACCTGATTTAAATACAATCAATTACGTTACGTTAGGCTGCTTTATTTATTTAGGTTACGCCGCCCGACTATCGCCCTTGCTTAATTTTAACAACAATGCTACCTAATCAAAATATCTAGCAAGTACTGGCTTACACAGATATTATCTTATGTAAGTAGTTTGATGGTTGTTACTTTATCTTCTATATATTCTATATTCTTGTTTACAAGTTATTGAAGGCTAAGTTACCCTATTATCACTCACTATACTAAGGTGTTCTAAAATACTTTAAATAACTGACTTTAGGCACAATTGCTACTCAATATATGTTTATTGCAACTTTATGAATGATATTAAAGCAAGAATAATTCTTATCAGTCAGTAATTCCACTTGTTTATCAACTTTTCTGCACCACCAATTTCTACGATCTATCTCCGCCAGATATAGCCTCGTGTTGTAGGTGGCCCGACTACAGTGTTGTGTGTGTGTTGTAGGTGGCCCGACTACAATGTTGTATGTTTGTGTATGTTGTAGGTAGCCCGACTACAGTGTGTGTGTGTGTGTGTGTGTGTGTGTGTGTGTGTGTGTGTGTGTGTGTGTGTGTGTGTGTGTGTGTGTGTGTGTGTGTGTGTGTGTGTGTGTGTGTGTGTGTTGTAGGTGGCCCGACCCAACTCCTGGGTTGTGTGTGTGTATGTTGTAGGTGGCCCGACTACAGTGTTGATTATGTGTATGTTGTAGGTGGCCCAATTAATGTGTTGTGTGTGTGTTGTAGGTGGCCTGACTACAGTGTTGTGTGTTGTAGGTGGCCCGACTACAGTGTTGTGTGTGTGTGTGTTGTAGGTGGCCCGACTACAGTGTTGGATGTGTGTGTGTGTTGTAGGTGGCCCGACTACAGTGTTGTGTGTGTGTGTGTTGTAGGTGGCCCGACTACAGTGTTGGATGTGTGTGTATGTTGTAGGTGGCCCGACTACAGTGTTGTGTGTGTGTGTTGTAGGTGGCCCGACTACAGTGTTGGATGTGTGTGTGTGTTGTAGGTGGCCCGACTACAGTGTTGGATGTGTGTGTATGTTGTAGGTGACCCGACTACAGTGTTGGATGTATGTGTATGTTGTAGGGTGCCCGACTACAGTGTTGGATGTGTGTGTATGTTGTAGGTGGCCTGACTACAGTGTTGGATGTGTGTGTATGTTGTAGGTGGCCCGACTACAGTGTTGTGTGTGTTGTAGGTGGCCCGACTACAGTGTTGGTTGTGTGTGTATGTTGTAGGTGGCCCGACTACAGTGTTGGATGTGTGTGTATGTTGTAGATGGCCCGACTACAGTGTTGGATGTGTGTGTATGTTGTAGGTGGCCCGACTACAGTGTTGGATGTGTGTGTATGTTGTAGGTGGCCCGACTACAGTGTTGGTTGTGTGTGTATGTTGTAGGTGGCCCGACTACAGTGTTGGATGTGTGTGTATGTTGTAGGTGGCCCGACTACAGTGTTGGGTGTGTGTGTATGTTGTAGGTGGCCCGACTTCTTGGCATGCAGAATGTGAACACTGATGACATGTCCAAGAAGTTAGAGGACATGCTGCCAATCATCAAGCAAGTGAACTCACAGTTCAAGGACCCAGTAAGTTGGTTATGCTTCAGTTGTCTTGACAATCACTCAACCAGAATCTCCTGTAAATACCGTTATTATAACAGGCATGGGGCAATTACCTTGAAAAGTTTATTAATTAAATTACAGTTAACTCGGAAATTTTCCAATTAAATTAACCTCACACATATTTATCAGGTCTATTAAATTAACTTCTCATTTTTCTTAATTAAATTAACAATTAACTGTAATTCAGTTAGTAACTAATTTCAATTAACTGTAATTAATAATAATTAACTTTAATTCAAATAACAATTAACTTTCTGTGGTACAAAACAGGCAAAAACGTAGCAATTCATTGATTGACAGTATTAACATATTTATTTTTCACACACAAACATAATTATACATGGTACTGTAAGTACTGTAACTAGTATTAGTGACGGGATGTCATTAACCAGTGTTCGCTGTCTGGTCCACATTATTGATTACATTTCAAGAACATGAGCAGTTCAAAAGGATAATCCCAATTGTTACTTAACCAGCAACTTTCAACTTTCCAGCTACACTAAACAGCTCCAGACTTCCATTGTATTGTACACACTTGGATGTGTAATAAAAGTCTTATAAGTCAGTACTCTTACTTACGACAGTGCACTGCCAGGTGGACCCAGTGCACTGCCAGGTGGGCCCAGTGCACTGCCAGGTGGGCCCAGTGCCACCCTCTCAGTGGAGCTCATTCACTCATTGACACTGGCTGCAGAGTGGCACTATTCAAACAATTACCTGTGCTTGTACCTGTCTTTGATGTCAGTTGAGTGAACTAAGTAAAACATCATCAAATGAAATGAAATGTTAAAAATTTCAGCAATATTGAGCTTCGAACATTTACGTCTTTAGTGTCTTTATGAATGAGACAGACTTCCACAGCACTTGATAGCAATGGGCAGCACATTCCATAGCCAAGGGTCAATCACATGAAAGGACTGGTCACCGAAACTGACCAAATTCATTCATGGAACTTCAAGCAAATGTTGTTCAGATGAACGTGTGCGTCCTGGATATTGTCTCTTTAATAGGTTGGCCAGATACAGCAGCTCTGTCCCATTCAGACATCGGAACACACGAAGAAGTATTTTGAACTCGATTCGGCATTTGATTGGCAGCCAGTATAATTCTTTTAGAATCAAAGTTACGTGGTCACGGCGAGGTGTGAACGTGATGATTCTGGCTGCCAAGTTTTGGATTCGCTGGAGTTTGTGAATGTGGTCACGTGGTAGTTCGGCCAGTACACGTTGCCGTAGTCCAATCTAGACATGACGAATGCGTGCACAAGTGATTTAGTCGCACCTGTTGTGAGGTATCGCCTGATACAACTGATGTTGTGGAGGTGCATATACACTGGTCGGCAAATGGCACTTATGTGGTTAGACATGTTGAGGGATTGATCAGACACAATGCCAAATAAAACAAAATTAATTGATGATGATGATGGTTTATCACAGAAACTATGACACAATACATACAATATATTTGATGTACATTTGATACATACATTGTTCTAGTTTCTATAATGAGGGTGTAAAGCCAAGAGTGGCTGATGTTCCCTCTCAATACATGTAATACATAAGCAATTCCATGGAGCACGTAGAATAATTTAACGAAAAGAAAACAGATTGTGCAATTGAAGAAAAGAAAACAGCAACAGAAATCACAGCAATACTATTGTCATGAATACATGCATTAGAATGCAAAAATACTATTGTCATGAATACACGCATTAGAATGCAACAGTGAATGTTAATTATATAAGTCACTAATATTATTTACTGACAAAAATCTCCTGAGTTGACATTTAAACGTTGCAAGTGCATAGGTACAATCCACTGTTGTTGTTATATAGTTCCATAGCTTAACACCTCGATGTCTAACAGTTTTATATAATACATTGGTTTTAGAAATCGGTACATGCAGTAGCTCCACATAGTGTGTCCTATAATGGCCAGACATAATTTAACCTTTGCTTTATTCATGCATATAGTTTTAATACATTTTTAGTCTTATTTATCTCAGGGTCACATTTTAGTATCTAATCAAATTATTTAATGTAAATTAGGCTTTTATTTTATTTATTTTGTATTTATTTATATATATTTTTTTATTATATATATATTTTCTCCAGTAGGTTCAGCTGTTCAGCACTTTTGCTAATCGTTTATTTTATCATTGCATTTACCCGTAATTTTACTATACTTAGGCTTATATATATATGCATACACTATATACTAGGATATTGTTTGCTAATTTAATTTATTTTCTTATTTGTTCTCTTAAAAGTGTTTTTATGCTTCTTATATGATTGGCAATTTGTAAACACCCATGAACGGGGGTCATTAGTCCCGGATTTGATGGTGTATAAATAAAGTTTATTATTATTATTATTATTATAATTGTGGAGTTCGTTATTTCTAATGAACATCCTTGTCATAACCGATAGAAACGTATCCTATACAATTTTATACATATACAGGATAACTGTGTTTTCATAGATTTTTCTTATTGGTAAATCAGCAGCTTCATGAGAGTGGGTCTGTGTGCGTTTTGTATGGAGCTGACATAATTAGACAAACTGCATACTTTTGTAATTTGATTAAGGAACTAAAATATATGTTACAAGTTCCTCCCCAAACTTCCATGCAATAAGTTAGATACGGATACAAAAACGTATAGTATAAAGTCACAAGGGATGATCTACTCAACGTTTTTCTTGCTTTACTTATAATTCCAACAGCTTTTGCTATTTTACATTTTATGTACTGTCTATGAATTATGAAAAGACCACATCAAATTAGAATTTATTATTATTCCTAAGAACTTTGTGTTTTCAACTTGAGTAATTTGCAGTCCATCAATAATGATGCTGATTGGATTAGATACCTTTTTATTTATTGACTTGAAAACAATAAAATGTGTTTTACTTATATTTAAAGAGAGTTTATTACTTTACCAAATAACTAATTTTTGCAGTTCTTGATTCATAACCTTCTCCAGCTCACTAAGGTTGGTACAATTGACGAAAACATTTGTATAATCTGCAAATATGATAGGGAAAAGGATATCTGATACACTAACAATGTCATTAATATAAATTAAGAATAACTATGACCCTATTATGAATTGTGGAACACTACAGCATATAGGCTGAGCAATGGCAATATTATTGTGCAACACCACAGCATATAGGTTGAGCGATGGCCATATTATTGTGGAACACCACAGCATATAGGCAGGAAGTTCGATTTTACTCCGTCAAATAAAACATACTGCCTTCTATTGGACAAATAACTTTCAAGCCAAGTCACCTCCTTTGTGCATCGGGATTTTGTCAATTAAATTACCAAAATAACAATTGAAATTAACCCATGCCTGTATTATAACCCCTGTCCACCTGTAAATATGCCAAACCTACAGTAAATACCTTGATTGTTGTCTGTACAAACTACAGGTGTACCTATGCCAGCTGCACTCTAAACACGTTGATTCTGCCATGACTGACGAAGAGAGTTGTGTTTGCAGGAGCAGACGACGTTTGTGTGCGTGTGTATCGCTGAGTTCCTGTCACTCTACGAGACAGAGCGACTGGTCCAGGAACTCACCAAGTGCGGCATCGACACTCACAACATCATTGTCAACCAGCTGCTGCTGCTGCCCAAAGCTGAGACTGGCTGCAAAGTGTGCAACTCACGCTGTCGCATCCAGGCCAAGTACCTAGACCAGGTAGGTTCTGGTTTGAGTCTGTTTTGAGATATGTTTGTGTTGTCACTGATTGAAGACTTGAGATGTATTTGTGTTGTCACTGATTGAAGACTTGAGATGTATTTGTGTTGTCACTGATTGAAGACTTGAGATGTATTTGTGTTGTCACTGATTGAAGACTTGAGATGTATTTGTGTTGTCACTGATTGAAGACTTGAGATGTATTTGTGTTGTCACTGATTGAAGACTTGAGATGTATTTGTGTTGTCACTGATTGAAGACTTGAGATGTATTTGTGTTGTCACTGATTGAAGACTTGAGATGTATTTGTGTTGTCACTGATTGAAGACTTGATATGTATTTGTGTTGTCACTGATTGAAGACTTGATATGTATTTGTGTTGTCACTGATTGAAGACTTGAGATGTATTTGTGTTGTCACTGATTGAAGACTTGAGATGTATTTGTGTTGTCACTGATTGAAGACTTGAGATGTATTTGTGTTGTCACTGATTGAAGACTTGAGATGTATTTGTGTTGTCACTGATTGAAGACTTGAGATGTATTTGTGTTGTCACTGATTGAAGACTTGATATGTATTTGTGTTGTCACTGATTGAAGACTTGATATGTATTTGTGTTGTCACTGATTGAAGACTTGAGATGTATTTGTGTTGTCACTGATTGAAGACTTGAGATGTATTTGTGTTGTCACTGATTGAAGACTTGAGATGTATTTGTGTTGTCACTGATTGAAGACTTGATATGTATTTGTGTTGTCACTGATTGAAGACTTGATATGTATTTGTGTTGTCACTGATTGAAGACTTGAGATGTATTTGTGTTGTCACTGATTGAAGACTTGAGATGTATTTGTGTTGTCACTGATTGAAGACTTGAGATGTATTTGTGTTGTCACTGATTGAAGACTTGATATGTATTTGTGTTGTCACTGATTGAAGACTTGATATGTATTTGTGTTGTCACTGATTGAAGACTTGAGATGTATTTGTGTTGTCACTGATTGAAGACTTGAGATGTATTTGTGTTGTCACTGATTGAAGACTTGATATGTATTTGTGTTGTCACTGATTGAAGACTTGAGATGTATTTGTGTTGTCACTGATTGAAGACTTGAGATGTATTTGTGTTGTCACTGATTGAAGACTTGAGATGTATTTGTGTTGTCACTGATTGAAGACTTGATATGTATTTGTGTTGTCACTGATTGAAGACTTGATATGTATTTGTGTTGTCACTGATTGAAGACTTGAGATGTATTTGTGTTGTCACTGATTGAAGACTTGAGATGTATTTGTGTTGTCACTGATTGAAGACTTGAGATGTATTTGTGTTGTCACTGATTGAAGACTTGAGATGTATTTGTGTTGTCACTGATTGAAGACTTGAGATGTATTTGTGTTGTCACTGATTGAAGACTTGAGATGTATTTGTGTTGTCACTGATTGAAGACTTGAGATGTATTTGTGTTGTCACTGATTGAAGACTTGAGATGTATTTGTGTTGTCACTGATTGAAGACTTGAGATGTATTTGTGTTGTCACTGATTGAAGACTTGAGATGTATTTGTGTTGTCACTGATTGAAGACTTGATATGTATTTGTGTTGTCACTGATTGAAGACTTGAGATGTATTTGTGTTGTCACTGATTGAAGACTTGAGATGTATTTGTGTTGTCACTGATTGAAGACTTGAGATGTATTTGTGTTGTCACTGATTGAAGACTTGAGATGTATTTGTGTTGTCACTGATTGAAGACTTGAGATGTATTTGTGTTGTCACTGATTGAAGACTTGAGATGTATTTGTGTTGTCACTGATTGAAGACTTGATATGTATTTGTGTTGTCACTGATTGAAGACTTGATATGTATTTGTGTTGTCACTGATTGAAGACTTGAGATGTATTTGTGTTGTCACTGATTGAAGACTTGAGATGTATTTGTGTTGTCACTGATTGAAGACTTGAGATGTATTTGTGTTGTCACTGATTGAAGACTTGATATGTATTTGTGTTGTCACTGATTGAAGACTTGATATGTATTTGTGTTGTCACTGATTGAAGACTTGATATGTATTTGTGTTGTCACTGATTGAAGACTTGAGATGTATTTGTGTTGTCACTGATTGAAGACTTGAGATGTATTTGTGTTGTCACTGATTGAAGACTTGAGATGTATTTGTGTTGTCACTGATTGAAGACTTGATATGTATTTGTGTTGTCACTGATTGAAGACTTGAGATGTATTTGTGTTGTCACTGATTGAAGACTTGATATGTATTTGTGTTGTCACTGATTGAAGACTTGAGATGTATTTGTGTTGTCACTGATTGAAGACTTGAGATGTATTTGTGTTGTCACTGATTGAAGACTTGAGATGTATTTGTGTTGTCACTGATTGAAGACTTGAGATGTATTTGTGTTGTCACTGATTGAAGACTTGAGATGTATTTGTGTTGTCACTGATTGAAGACTTGAGATGTTTGTTTTGTTACAGATTGAAGACTTGTATGAAGACTTCAACATCACCAAGCTGCCTCTGCTGCAGCAGGAGGTTCGAGGTGCCAGGAAGATCAAACTCTTCTCCAAGTATCTTCTCACACCGTTTGATGCAGAAACAGACAGGACATCGTTTGACACTACATGATGTCAGTGTCATTTGACACAACGTGATGTCAATGTCATTTGACACAGCACTATGTTAATGTCATTCAACACAACATATTGTCAATATCAATTGACACTACATAATGTCATTGTGTGACAACATAATATATGAATATATCATTTGGCACTGTCTAATGTCAATGTCGTAATATAAATCTTGTTTGACACAACATAATATCGGTGTCATTTGACACAACTTAATGACAGTGTCATTTGACACAACTTAATGGCAGTGTCATTTGACACAACTTTAAATCAATGTTGTTTGACACAACATAAATTCAGTGTTGTTCAACACTGTGTAATGTCGGTGTTGTTTGCCACTAAAATGTCAATGTTGTTTGACACTATACATTGTCAATGTCGTTTGGCACTACATAATGTCAATGTATTGTTGACACCAGTAGTGTGTTGACAATGTTACTGTGTGTCCCACTCCTGTCAATTTTGTTTGTCAAGTTCTGGCTTTCTTCCAAGGTTCATGCAGTTTTAATTTCTCCTGAATAGTCAGAAATGATCACATGTTGCCGCACATGCTCTATGCTTATTAGTGCACATAAATGGAAGAACATTGGAGACATGAGACGCAACAGTACTTCCCCATTGTAATAGTACTTTAACAGGACAAGTTGAGATAAGTGCTGTACCCCCTTTCTTGACCGGCCCCCTCTCTCCAACAGCCACCTGTTACAGTGGCCAGATTTCTCTTGCAGTATGTGTTTATCATTAAAATAACCCCTCAATTTGATACAGCGATCTGCCAGATGTGACCATTAATCGATGTTTCAGGCCATTTTACACCCTACAACGGCCACTCGTTGGCTGAGAAGTGCTGTGTCTCACACCATGAACTTGCTACATTCATGCCGTAACTACTGAGCCATTGTTGGGGTGCAGCTGTAATCATTATTCATATAGTGTGTGTCCAGATTATCTCGGAATTAAAAAAATTGCAATATATTATTATTGATCAAACTATCAATCTCGCAGAACAAAGAATACAATGTAAATCCTAATGGATTTAAAACATTGTGACTTTTTACATTATGCATTTATTTATGTCACATTATTAATTATTATAAAATTGCCAAACACATTTTCTTGCACAGTTTATCATGGTGCTTGTAATGCATCTGGGTCATGCAGTCTGAACATGTTCCCATTTAATCTTAAACTAATAGTCTCTAGTATTGCACTCAATGCTCTTATATTTGGCCAAATATGTGTCATCTGTAAATGACCATGTATTGGACTTGAAACTACACGGTATCATTACTAAACGAAAAATGACAAATGTTGTAGATCTTCCATCACCATTGTGTTGATTTTGTGTGAAACCTTGGGTGTACATTATTTAACATTCAATTTAACAAAGTTCGTCAATCCGAGTTAATATCATGAAAGGCATTTATAGGCGATTTGGAATTTAGATTTATTCCATGGTATTTGTACTTGAGTTATGTTATAAAATATGTTACAATCTTGTGTTGGTTGAACTTGGTTTCTAAATATCGTGTGTCTATAACTCTGTGAACCATTCATGCCTCCGATAAACACGTCCAATAGTTGTCCAGCAATTGGGGGGGGGGACAACTGGACACTTGTTCTGTGACAAATGCGGACAGTCCAGCAATGGGGGTGGATGACTGGACACTTGTTCTGTGACAAACCTGTACAGTCTACAAATATATTTATTGTTTCTGTTTTTCTTTTTATAAGGTCGTAGGACATAATATATGTTTCAACTTGTGTAAGATCTAGGATGCTGTTCCCAAATAAGTCTAGTGTGGGGTACAGATGATGTGACCGTAGTGTGGGGTACAGATGATGTGATCGTAGTTTGGGGTACAGATGATGTGATCGTAGTGTGGGGCACAGATGATGTGGTCGTAGTGTGGGGTACAGATGATGTGATCGTAGTGTGGGGTACAGATGATATGGCCGTAGTGTGGGGTACAGATGATGGGATCGTAATGTGGGGTACAGATGATGGGATCGTAGTGTGGGGTACAGATGATGGGATCGTAGTGTGGGGTACAGATGATGTGATCATAGTGTGGGGTACAGATGATGTGATCGTAGTGTGGGGTACAGATGATGCGATCGTAGTGTGAGGTACAGATGATGTGATCATAGTGTGAGGTACAGATGATGTGATCATAGTGTGAGGTACAGATGATGCGATCATAGTGTGAGGTACAGATGATGCGATCATAGTGTGAGGTACAGATGATGCGATCGTAGTGTGGGGTACAGATGATGCGATCGTAGTGTGGGGTACAGATGATGTGATCGTAGTGTGGGGTACAGATGATGTGATCGTAGTGTGAGGTACAGATGATGTGATCATAGTGTGAGGTACAGATGATGTGATCGTAGTGTGGGGTACAGATGATGTGATCGTAGTGTGAGGTACAGATGATGTGATCATAGTGTGAGGTACAGATGATGTGATCGTAGTGTGGGGTACAGATGATGTGATCGTAGTGTGGGGTACAGATGATGTGATCGTAGTGTGGGGTACAGATGATGTGATCGTAGTGTGGGGTACAGATGATGTGATCGTAGTGTGGGGTACAGATGATGTGATCGTAGTGTGGGGTACAGATGATGGGATCAACCTAGACAGCTTTGCTTCATCTGTTGAACATACCGACGGTAGGCTACTTCTGCAGATAAAATTATATTGTGTTTATTGAAGTATAAATTAATAAATCCTGTGTGATTGTTGAATTGTCTTGTCCATGTTGTCCTAGCGAAAACAAATTACAGTCTGCCATCATTTCCAATGAGCTCTTTAAGGAATTCAGGACCATATAATGTTGAAAAACAACACATTTTCGGCAATGCAGAACAACATATGAATACAATTTACAGGGAATATATATATAGTTACATTTGTTGATGCCTATTTTAGGAAATGCACATTCATGCCCCCCGTCTGACAGCTACACCACTGAATGACGTGATTCTGGGTAAGGAAGTGACTTGCAATTTTGTTTCCTTCTCAATTCTTCAACTTCATATACTTATTTACATCATATTCACATAATGACATGGCCCAGGCATCAACAGTTCCAGCTAAAGAATGGAGGTCTTGATAGTTAGCAAAGTAGCAACAATACCACAATTACTGGAGAATGACCCATCTGTTGAGAATTTTTTTACAAAACTTGTACAGGCCAATCATACATAATGGTTTTAACATTGCTTATAGCATACTTGTCTTTGTGCACAGGCACTACGATGGCACGCCTGACTACGTTGCGGCACTACTTCACCAGTATGCACCACGCCGTTCCCTACGCTCTGCATGCGGGTTACTTTTGGAAGATCCAAGAGTGAACTTAGAATGTTTCGGCCGCCAAGCATTTGCTGGCCCCACTGTGTGGAATAAGCTGCCAATGAACATTCATAACAACGGCAACTTCCCTCAATTTAAGAAGCAACTAAAGCAGTCTTTGTTCTCCACTTAATGGTTTTTTTAATCTCTGACATTGTATTAAAAAATATCTGATTTTTTATTGATCTTATTATTATTGTAATGTTGATGGTATTTAGTGTTTCTTCCATTTCACATATTTTAAAAAATTATGAACGTCGTTTACATGTAAATATTTTACCTAAACAATTTATACTTGTGGTCATTTTGGAATGGACCCCAGTGAATGAACGATTAATTACGACAAGATTTGTGACATCACATGCCAAGGTCACCATCATCCAGTGCTTATGCAGCACCCAACAACCATGGTGACTATGAGAAAGACAACTTTTATGAGCAACTACAGGACCTGATAGACAAGATTCTATATCATGACATAACCATTGTTATGGGAGACATGAATGCCCAGATCGGTGGAGATAGGTCTGGTTTTGAACATGTCCTAAGGCCACATGCATTTGGGAAACATACAGATAATGGCTACCGCTTTGTGCAATTCTGTGCAATGAACAACTTATGATTGGATCTACACTCTGAGCACAAAGACATACACAAAATAACATGGTTTTCAAACGACCACAAGACCTTCGCACAGATCGACCATTTTGCTATTGGACCAGGCTGGAGGACTGTGTTTACAGGATGTCAGAGTGCACCGTGAAGCAGACATCTGTAATGACCACCGCTTGGTTATTGCGAAGATCAAGATCAAATTGAGGAGACAAAAGAAAAAGTCAAACATGACTAAGAGATTGGATATGAACAAGCTCCAGAACACAGTAACCAAATATGAATTCCAAACAGTCCTGAGAAATCGTTGTGCTGCCCTTGCACATCCTACACCAGGTTCACCAGAACGGTGGGAGAAGATGAAAGATCTGATGATCGCAGCAGACAATGACATTCTGGGATTCCAGAAATCTCTGAAGGAGTCTTGGATCAGTGATCACACGTGGGGACTGATTGCGGAGAGGAAACTCCTGCAACAGAAACGACAAACTGAGTCCTGCAGCAAAGCTTCCTACCGGGCCTATAGTAAGAAGGACAGAGAAGTGAAGCGCAGTGCACAAAAGGACAAACGTGAATGGTTTTACAGACAGACACAGGAGGCAGAGAACGCAGCTGCCCAAAATGACATGAGGCAGGTCTACCGCATTGCCAAGAAAATCACTGGCACCACAAATGGCAAGATCAGGACCAATCAAAGCCAAATTGGTCCCTACTATTGAAAGGGTAGTAGGACAAACTAGAGAGATGGGCAGAACACTTTAGAGAGGTTCTCAATAGACCTGCACCTCACCAGCGCAGACTGGCAACCCTCAGACCGTGCTCCCAATAAACACAGAGGAGTCGGAGGATGAAGTGAGGAAGGCCATTGCGACTCTCAAAACAAACAAGTCACCTGACATGGACGGAATCACAACTGAAATTATCATAGCAGGTGGTGAAATAATTGTACAATGGGTGTGCGAACTATGCAACCAGACCTGGGACTCGGGCATCGTTCCTGACGACTGGAAAGATGGTGCTGTTGTCTGTATCCAAAGAAAGGAAACCTGACTGAATGTGACAACTGGAGAGGTGTGGCATTGCTGTCAGTACCAGGGAAAGTGGACTGCCAGATGACACTGAACCGAATGCGAGATGTGGTAGATGGCGAACTGCGTGAGGAACGTACAAGCAGGCTTTAGGCCCAAACGCTCTTTTGCTGAGCAGATATTCACACTCGGACGCATATTATTGAGAAATGTCAAGAGTACCAGATACTCCTCGCAATTAGCTTCATAGACTTCACCAAAGCATTTGACAGCATCCACATGCCCTCCATGTGGAAGATATTAACCACGTATGGATTCCCACAAAAGATTGTAACAGCAATCGAGAAGATATATGAAGACGCGAGATGTTGTGTAAAAACAGAAGATGGCTACAGCGACTGGTTCCATATGTGATGCCTGGTGTCAGACAAGGTTGAATTCTTCCCCCCTTCTCTTTGCCGTAGCCATCGACTGGTTCCATATGTGATGCCTGGTGTCAGACAAGGTTGCATTCTTCCCCCCTTCTCTTTGCCGTGGCCATCGACTGGTTCCATATGTGATGCCTGGTGTCAGACATGGTTGCATTCTTCCCCCCTTCTCTTTGCCGTGGCCATCGACTGGTTCCATATGTGATGCCTGGTGTCAGACAAGGTTGCATTCTTCCCCCCTTCTCTTTGCCGTGGCCATCGACTGGTTCCATATGTGATGCCTGGTGTCAGACAAGGTTGCATTCTTCCCCCCTTCTCTTTGCCGTAGCCATCGACTGGTTCCATATGTGATGCCTGGTGTCAGACAAGGTTGCATTCTTCCCCCCTTCTCTTTGCCGTGGCCATCGACTGGTTCCATATGTGATGCCTGGTGTCAGACATGGTTGCATTCTTCCCCCTTCTCTTTGCCGTGGCCATCGACTGGTTCCATATGTGATGCCTGGTGTCAGACAAGGTTGCATTCTTACCCCCTTCTCGTTGCCGTGGCCATCGACTGGTTCCATATGTGATGCCTGGTGTCAGACATGGTTGCATTCTCCCCCCCCCCCTTCTCTTTGCCATGGCCATCGACTGGTTCCATATGTGATGCCTGGTGTCAGACAAGGTTGCATTCTTACCCCCTTCTCTTTGCCGTGGCCATCGACTGGTTTCATATGTGATGCCTGGTGTCAGACAAGGTTGCATTCTTCCCCCCTTCTCTTTGCCGTGGCCATCGACTGGTTCCATATGTGATGTCTGGTGTCAGACAAGGTTGCATTCTTCCCCCCTTCTCTTTGCCGTGGCCATCGACTGGTTCCTTATGTGATGCCTGGTGTCAGACATGGTTGCATTCTTCCTCCCTTCTCTTTGCCTTGGCCATCGACTGGTTCCATATGTGATGCCTGGTGTCAGACAAGGTTGCATTCGTCCCCCCTTCTCTTTGCCGTGGCCATCGACTGGTTCCATATGTGATGCCTGGTGTCAGACATGGTTGCATTCTTCCCCCCTTCTCTTTGCCGTGGCCATCGACTGGTTCCATATGTGATGCCTGGTGTCAGACATGGTTGCATTCTTCCCCCCTTCTCTTTGCCGTGGCCATCGACTGGTTCCATATGTGATGCCTGGTGTCAGACAAGGTTGCATTCTTACCCCCTTCTCTTTGCCGTGGCCATCGACTGGTTCCATATGTGATGACTGGTGTATGATAAGGTTGCATTCTTCCCCCCTTCTCTTTGCCGTGGCCATCGACTGGTTCCATATGTGATGCCTGGTGTCAGACAAGGTTGCATTCTTTCCCCCTTCTCTTTGCCGAGGCCATCGACTGGTTCCATATGTGATGCCTGGTGTTAGACAAGGTTGCATTATTACCCCCTTCTCTTTGCCGTGGCCATCGACTGGTTCCATATGTGATGCCTGGTGTCAGACATGGTTGCATTCTTCCCCCTTCTCTTTGCCGTGGCCATCGACTGGTTCCATATGTGATGCCTGGTGTCAGACATGGTTGCATTCTTCCCCCTTCTCTTTGCCGTGGCCATCGACTGGTTCCATATGTGATGCCTGGTGTCAGACATGGTTGCATTCTTCCCCCCTTCTCTTTGCCGTGGCCATCGACTGGTTCCATATGTGATGCCTGGTGTCAGACGTGGTTGCATTCTTCCCCCCTTCTCTTTGCCGTGGCCATCGACTGGTTCCATATGTGATGCCTGGTGTCAGACGTGGTTGCATTCTTCCCCGCTTCTCTTTGCCGTGGGCATCGACTGGTTCTATATGTGATGCCTGGTGTCAGACGTGGTTGCATTCTTCCCCCTTCTCTTTGCCGTGGCCATCGACTGGTTCCATATGTGATGCCTGGTGTCAGACGTGGTTGCATTCTTCCCCCTTCTCTTTGCCGTGGCCATCGACTGGTGCCATATGTGATGCCTGGTGTCAGACAAGGTTGCATTCTTACCCCCTTCTCTTTGCCGTGGCCATCGACTGGTTCCATATGTGATGCCTGGTGTCAGACATGGTTGCATTCTTCCCCCCCCCCTTCTCTTTGCCGTGGCCATCGACTGGTTCCATATGTGATGCCTGGTGTCAGACATGGTTGCATTCTTCCCCCCTTCTCTTTGCCGTGGCCATCGACTGGTTCCATATGTGATGCCTGGTGTCAGACAAGGTTGCATTCTTACCCCCTTCTCTTTGCCGTGGCCATCGACTGGTTCCATATGTGATGCCTGGTGTCAGACGTGGTTGCATTCTTCCCCCCTACTCTTTGCCGTGGCCATCGACTGGTTCCATATGTGATGCCTGGTGTCAGACGTGGTTGCATTCTTCCCCCCTTCTCTTTGCCGTGGCCATCGACTGGTTCCATATGTGATGCCTGGTGTCAGACTTCGTTGCATTATTCCCCCCTTCTCTTTGCCGTGGCCATCGACTGGTTCCATATGTGATGCCTGGTGTCAGACAAGGTTGCATTCTTCCCCCCTTCTCTTTGCCGTGGCCATCGACTGGTTCCATATGTGATGCCTGGTGTCAGAAAAGGTTGCATTCTTACCCCCTTCTCTTTGCCGTGGCCATCGAATGGTTCCATATGTGATGCCTGGTGTCAGACATGGTTGCATTCTTCCCCCCTTCTCTTTGCCGTGGCCATCGACTGGTTCCATATGTGATGCCTGGTGTCAGACAAGGTTGCATTCTTCCCCCCTTCTCTTTGCCGTGGCCATCGACTGGTTCCATATGTGATGCCTGGTGTCAGACATGGTTGCATTCTTCCCCCCTTCTCTTTGCCGTGGCCATCGACTGGTTCCATATGTGATGCCTGGTGTCAGACATGGTTGCATTCTTCCCCCCTTCTCTTTGCCGTGGCCATCGACTGGTTCCATATGCGATGCCTGGTGTCAGACATGGTTGCATTCTTCCCCCCTTCTCTTTGCCGTGGCCATCGACTGGTTCCATATGCGATGCCTGTTGTCAGACATGGTTGCATTCTTCCCCCCTTCTCTTTGCCGTGGCCATCGACTGGTTCCATATGTGATGCCTGTTGTCAGACATGGTTGCATTCTTCCCCCCTTCTCTTTGCCGTGGCCATCGACTGGTTCCATATGTGATGCCTGGTGTCAGACAAGGTTGCATTCTTACCCCCTTCTCTTTGCCGTGGCCATCGACTGGGTTATGTGGATAGCAACCAGAGGCAATGAAGTGATTGTGTGGGTTAAGGAGGAGCGTTTATCAGACCTGGACTTTATTGATGATATTGCTGCCCTCTCAGACACCACCCAGGGCCTACAACGTCTCGTGGAGTCAGTCAGCAAATACGCTGATGGCTTGGGACTTGTCATCAGTGAAAAGAAGACGAAAACATGCTGACAGGGGAGCATAAACAACCCACACATGTTTGGATCAGCCAGAAAAAAATAGAAACAGTCGAAAACTTCACCTACCTTGGCAGCTCCATCAACAACCAACGAATCATCGATCATGAATTACATTGCAGAGTGGGGAAAGCGTCAAGCAACCTTCAACCAGCTGAGGAAAATTACCTTGAAATCTAAACTCCGCTTTTATAACTCAAACGTTATACCAACCCTCCTATATGAATATCAAACATGGCAACTAAAAACAAGCCAAGAAAACAAAATGTATGCATTCGACACTAAAATGCCTGCGACAGTTCTTAGGCATATACTGGAGCGACCATGTAGCGAACATAGATGTCCGGATACGATCAGGACAACCTCTGGCATTATCTATTATCTGCAGAAGATGAATAAGCTGGCTCGACCATGTCACAAGGCTTCCACTTACTAGACCCGCCAAACAAGGAACGACGTCAGAACACTAGCAAGCGACAGATCTATATGACGTGTTTTACTGCCTCGTGCGTATCTAGACGCGGGTGCCCCTAAGTCTAAGTAAGCGCTAAGGCCGTGTTCACATTGGGTCTGGTTCGCGTACCGGATTCTATCGTACCATTCGCGTCCGGTCGACTTGCTTCGGGTTGCGTTCAGACTATATTAACAATTGAGCCGACGCGAGCCGTTCGCCGCGTACACACTGCGTCTTGTTCGCGAATGGTTCTGACCCAAATACATGTAGGTGGCATGTCTTCTTTTCGAGTGATGTGTCAATTGCTCAAAGCGCAGTACAAGAATCTAATAACGTAAAACGTTAATTGTAGGTGATATATGAGCACAGTAAATATAAACCTAATATAATATATAATAATTTAAAAAAACAGTCAAGTAATTTAATTCATTAAAAAGAAAATAAAGCTACTATTTGAACATTATTAAAATATATGAGATAATTTATGTATATATAGAATAATAATATTACATTTATTCATACTAAAAATTTTACATTTCGACTAAGTCAATGCATATAAGTTACTGTGTACATAAAACAGTAAGGAATGAGCGCAGCTCGTCAATAGCTAAAAGGGAAGTGCTAACTGGTTAGAAAAGGATGTGCCAACATTATATATATCGGTACATTACCGGCCTATTCTACTGAAATGTGTACCAGATCCCAAAATCCATTCCATTGCTTGCAACTTGCAGCAGACATAATAGAATTTGGCACATCCAGTTTTTCCAGATCAAAAGGTATTTTAATAATTTTGCACCCATCACATGAGAGAGAATTTAACGGCAAATTTAACGGTAGAAGTCTCCCGACGATCGGACTGTAACTTTTGAAGTTATAACAAAATAAAGACTGCTTGACGATATAATTATTATATAGTCGAGGCGCTGCGCGAAAGTCCGTCACTCTGATCTGTCCGCTTTCGAAGGTCGGCGCTTCCTCAAATCAACGTATTGTAATATTTGTTGGCACACACGATTAAGAATTTAACGGCGATCGAGATAGGTGTCGAAATATGGGCGCCTGAACAATCGAACTGAGCGCGTGGCGTCATGTCTGCCCCGATTTCGACTTTGTACCCCATTCCCAATCGCGTTTGGATTGTTGAAAAATTGAACTGCGCATGTGGCGCAATCGGGATAGGGATGTGTTTCAAGATCGGGGCGCTTGCAGACACTCTCAAATTAATATTCATCGTGTAACTGTCTGTAGCCACAATTAAGTAGGGTTACAATGCAAATATAGCAGGGCGTCGTGTAAAAAAGGCAGGGCGTTCTTTTGGTCTTTTCTGGGAACCATGCAGGGCGTCACTGAAAAAGGGCAGGGCGTAACGCGACCTAGGCAGAACACTGGACTGGTAGTGGCCTTGAATCATACCATAACACTAATTAGAGTTCATTCTAAATAATGTCATGGCATCAAGTTTGAATTTTGACATTATCAGTATAGTTAAAACTTTTAGACATATGACCCACTATCTTGAAGGGCTAGATGAGAGAGCATTTTCAAACTGGAGTTACTGCATTTCAAGCAACTCTGCATAAATCGTACCATATTCGATTCATAATTTGAATCGGTAAACAGTCTGCTAAAAGTGGCACCATATTACAATGCGTGCAAACTGGTAGATAAAACAGTTTTCTGATACCTTTGCGCCACGTAGTATAAGACATATCAAGATGTTTGTTTTGTAAGTTCCACAGATATACACCATAGAAAGTTGTGCAGTACGACGTATATTATTGACGTTTTATGTTTATATTATAAAACTGTGCTGTTTGTGCCTTAGTGTCCTGCAGTGTATATGTCGTGGCTTTTTTAAAAACTTGTAATGCCGGCGCCAGTGGTAGGGCAGGGTGGGGCAGGGTGGGGCATGGAGCACCCCTTAAGAGAAAATGGGCATATTTAAGCATACAGTGAAAATGTTGAGGTTTTTGCGCTTGCACACGATTGCGGGGTACATATTCCATGTTTCACCAAAGGCATTCTGTCATCTGACGGCACTAACTGTTATGATCGTCAATTAAAACTCCTGCGGACGCCGTCGTTGGCGGCCGGGCCAGCAGTGGGCGGTGTCGGCCCAGCAGCGGATGGTGGCGGGCCAGTAGTTGGCGGTGTCGGCCCAGCAGTAGACGGTGGCGGGCCAGCAGTGGAAGATGGCGGGCCAGCAGTGGACAATTGCACTTTAGGCGATTGAAACCGACAGCCCTTGCAATGTTCGTACCCTGAGGCTACCGAATAGCCAGGTCAGGGTGGCGCTTGAAGAAGCCGTGAAGCCAGTCTCGGTCGGCCATCTTTGTTTCGGCGTTGAACGTGTGCGCAAGCCCCAGCTTCACCGCGAGATCGTACTCGAGGCGCCTGACGTCCACGGTCTTCAAGCCGTACAGGCACTTCTTCATATACGCGATGTGTTCGCGCAGCGTGCGTTCCTCGTCAGCCGATAGTACTGGTTGTCTTGGGCCGAGAGATAGCGATCCCACAGCGGCGACTTTCTTGTCGCGGTGTCTTCGCAGCGTCCTGACCGGGATGCCAAAACGCCAACTGACAGCCTTCATAGGCTGATTCTCCAGCGCTGCCAGTGCCTCCTTCAACACATCGTCCCCACAGGCACCCCGTTCCGACTTGCGCTTGTAAGTGCGGACCATTTCTACAGAAGAAGATATTAGTCAGTAGATGTTCAATCTGTCATAGGCCTATTGCAAATTTGCATTCAAACACATGCCGTATTTATTATTTATTGATTTATGCCTATTTATTTATATATTTATTTATTTGTTTATTGATTTATTTTGTTTAAACGTATTTATACAGGATAGACTAGTACATTCAGATTAAAATACAGTTTTTCACTGTAGCCCAGTGCTTATACATAAATTATACAAAAATACAGGAATAAAAAAGTAATATATATAAATACCATGTTGCAAATACACAGACAATAAAATAGGACAATTAATATAGCAATTACATAATAATATAATGCAATAATTATTGGTAATATAGAATGATATAAAACATAATATACAAATACTATAAATAAAATAATATTTCATTGTAGCTCTAAGGCTAGGTCTTGCACGTTAGCCTATGTTGCATGTGTAAACAAACAATAAAAAAACGTGGGGTAAGACGCCCCCCAAGGTGCAAGAAGCCCCCCGGGGCGTCTTGCCCCACGTCGTTGGGGCGCGTCTTGCCCCCAATAGGTTTCATGCAGACATGTGCCGATGGTCAAATTACATTTAATTATCGCCCGTTTTGCATGGTAATAATTGAAACTACTGACATAAACGATGCATAAAGTAACGACTATGTGATATCGCACATAATCTCTGTCTCATAATCATACATCTAGTATGTAAAATTTAAACGTCAAACAAGCCTAAAAACGTCAAATTCACTTTTTTTTACCCACCGTTGTTTTAGCGCTCTTGCGCGTTCGGGCGCAATGAATGCTAGGTGGCAGCATTGTTTTCATTCACCAGAGACAGGCAGCAAACGATCTAAATATTGAAATACCCAGGGGGGCGTCTTACCTCCAGTGGGCTTCTTACCCCACCCGACCCTAACGCCATTCTCCTTTTGTCTGAATTAGTATTTAACTCAAGGACTGACTACTCGTGATCAAAGAGTGCATCTGTAAATGAATCTTACCAATTTTAGGCATGACTATGACTTCATAATATTCTCTTGCAATATATGTGTTTAATTGAATAACGATAATATATGATAGTATGCTTACCATTTTATAATGTTTACTATTTTATAATGTATTTACTCTGACCCCATGTATTAGCCTGATTGTTTACAGTACATACTACTTGTAGGATAGACAGTTTCCTCCTGTGGTTTACTTGTTTACCTGTTTACTTATTTACTTATCTATTGTGGTTTACTTATCTATGTGTATGTGATCTATCGCTATATCCTGTCGTGCATATGATATGAGTATTATGTAATAACCTCGCTCTTAATACTTATATTAACCTTGTATACAAACATATGTTAGATAAACTTCTTACTCTATGTTTTACTCATTATATGAACAAGCCTAAAGAAAAGTGTATGCATTGTATTGTAAACTCAACATTAGCAGATAATGCATTTGCACGACATATAAAATCATGACACGTATCTTTTACTATAGCCTGGTGAATGTCAGGACCAATAATGTGGCCTAAAAGCAACCCTTTTTGACTGTTTCACTTTTAAATCATCAAAGTAAAATGGGCAGTCGGTACCACTGCCATATTTAATAAGTTGACATTATGCTGGGTTGAATTGTAAATCATATTCATATGCAAATTTTAGACATCTATCACACATTTTGTTCAATGCATATATTGATGAAGCTACCAAAGATATATCATCAACATAGCCAACAGCACCATAATATTATGACCAATCGTACAACCAAAACCAGACATGCAGAGTCTTGTTAACATTTCATCAATGTAGATAGAAAATAAAATGGGGGACAGCACCCAACCCTGCTTCACACCATTAGTAGTGGAGAAATACAATGACATGGAATTGTTCCATGATACATTTAAATGTTGATTAGTGTACATATAAAGTAAACATCTGATTAAAAGGGGATTCATTCCTCTTTCCATCAGTAAGTTTAACATAATTTACTTTATCAAATACTTTATCAGTAGCATCTAGTAATAACACGTAAACATCCGATTTGTTCTGCTGGAAATAGTTCACAGTCTCAATTAACGCAAATGTACATTTAGCTGTAGAGCTTTGAGGTTTTAAACCAAACTGTAAATCACTTGTTTTAAGAGCATCAGAACTTGTTATCATTATAACCCAATCAAAATATTTTCATTCAAAACATCATCTACGGCTGGTGAACTGGGTTGCAAAATCCGACAACATGGCTTGGATTTTCATATGTGCGCTGACGATACGCAGCTTTACACAACATTCAAGATCCCCGACACATCTGTTGCCATATCTCAGCTAGAAACATGCATTGCTGACAGCAACGGTTGGATGACAGCAAACAAACTTCAATTAAATGGTGACAAAACTGAAGTTCTGTTCACGGGATCAGAGGCGCTGCGCAGAAAGATACCTAAAAACAACAAAGATCAATTTTGGAGATGCCCAAGTGACCCCCAGTACATGTGTCAGAATTCTTGGGGTCATGTTCGATGCTGGACTTACAATGGATCAACACGTCAGTGCCATTTGTAGATCTTCTGGTCTACAAATCCGAAATATGGGTAAAATCATCAAATGTCTTACGCCAGGAGCTGCCGAACAAATCAACCATTCATTTATAACGTCTGGACTGGATGGTTGTAATTCGCTGCTGTTCGGAACTAACAAGTGTCAGCTACGTAGACTGCAGTGCATTCAGAACACGACTGCTCGTTTAATCACACGAACAAGGAAACACGAGCACGTAGCACCAGTCCTGAAATATCTCCATTGGCTTCCCATCCAAGAAAGAATTACGTTTAACATTCTCCTGATCACCTTCAAAGCACTCCACGGACTTGCACCGCAATACATTTTCGAGCTTCTTGTTGAATGTCAGTCCACACGCTCCCTCCGTTCGAATTCTGCTGGTCTGCTGACAATGCAACCACACGCTTCAAGTCTTCCGGAGTCCGTGCGTTCTCCAAAGCGGCCCCTGTACTTTGGAACAATCTGCCACGGTCAGTCAGATAGTGTGACACTATTGCGTCGTTTAAGACGGCGCTGAAGACACACGTTTTTAAAATCGCTTTCACTACCTAAATGAGTGACACATAATTGTGAACTTTTTGTAAAGCGCTTTGAACAGAACTAAGGACTGGATACAGCGCTATATAAGACCTTATTATTATTATTGTTCTTTGTAACTTAATTTATCCACGTCTTTCCAGAGGTTCCTATTTTATTTCGAAGTAAAGCTGGCGTCATACTTTCATTTTAACATTATTTTGATTACGTTTAATAAAACGAAATGCTCTGTGATATTGAGAGCGAGATATACGCATGACATCAGCAATAACAGCATTGCGAGGAGAGCCACAATCTTTCCACACATTATGCCAAAACATTGATGCTTCTCTGTATGGTTTAACGTGCTCATTCCAACCCGCTATCACCTTCGAATTTCCCTGTTTTTAAGTATGTTGAATGGAGGTTTGACAAGCTCTATAGCTTATACAACAATCCATTATTAAATCGTGAAATATCTGAATATATATGTATATATATATATATATATATATATAACATATATAATGAGTATAATATTTACATATATGCAATCATGCGTACATAAATAGAGTATGTGTTTAGCAGTAAATCACGTAGTGATAAATAATATCCAGTAGTTAAATATGCATGTTTCGTTTGTTGTCATTATATGAGCGTTATTGTTAGAGTACATAATTATAATTTGCTGTCTCAAATTTGTGACCAAGTAGGCTTATAAGGATAAATGAAAGCGCGACAGTCGTAGCTGATGCTAAATACATTCCCCTAGATATGCGCACGCACAGAAACGTCACCCGGATATTATTTAACGACTGGATAAATGTAAGCGCGACACCGTTCGCGTCCGCTGAGAACACATCGAGAGGTGGTCTGAGCCACTGACCAGTGGTCTGACAGACCCACCACAGCGGAACCAGTGTGTACACGGCCAACTGGACGCGAACCGTTCGCGAACTGTACGCGCGTCCGCTAAAATGACCAGTGTGAACACGGCCAAAGACCCAGATTTGACGGTGCTAAAATAAAGTTATTATTGTAGGATTGTTACCAAGATGTTACCGATGTGTCCCAAATGTATCCGCTAGATGTCACCACTGTAACATGATGAGGAAGTAAGGTACATATGCCCATTTTCGGAAAAGCAGAAAGTTCTTTTATCGCATCATACGTAAAATGCACTCCTTAACGTGGTACATCGATTTGTACGATGATTTTGTTGCATGATGAAGTCCCAAACTGTGTAAAACCTGACTTACTAAGCATTCCCGCGTTATAAAACATCAAGTCATGTGACCACGTCAAGCCGAAATGTGGGGCACGAAAGCGTAGACGTTCCAGACATTTGTTTTGGACGGAATCTCTACCATAACTTTATGAGTTCGCATTTATATTGCATATTTTGCATGGAGTTGGAGGAAGATGTCTTTGGTGGGTAAGAAGCTCACACAATTCAACTTTTCAAGAACTCGAAATCCGAAGAAAAAGCAAATAGAATCTCGGGTGAGTGTACACTCTAGTAGGCCGAGAGAAAGCCCGTCTGACCCCATAGACGTTGGCATTCCTCGATAACCTAGATACGTATCTTGATAGCCCTCTGGTACTTCCCACAGGGCGCTACCGTGGCACGATAGAACGCCTGTAATCTGCAGTGTTCCTGTTCTACGCTTCTACGAAAAACTGCTTAAGGCTAAGGCTGGTATTATCTAGTTCAGTTAGGTGCTGCCAAGAAATAAAATAATAATTAATAATAATTATATATCATGATTGACAAGTCAACAGCTAGGCGTGTGTGCCCTGGACTGCTTATAGCTGCTGCTATGCCAGTTCTGGCAACTTGAGGTGCAATATAGATTGTTGAATATGTAATTGTATTTTGTAGCAGACGTTTGTTTACACAAGTCGTGAGTAATGTGAGCGTGATCTTGCTGCAGCCTGTAGCCCTAGGCTAGAGGGAAGTGTTGTTGACGGCACAGGCACACAGCATCTCACTCTTGACAGCTGTCTCTGCGTAACACACTCCTGTAAATTACCCTCCACAGTCTTTCAGTTTTACTGCTGGCAAAACACTCACTCGACTGGCATTAATTATGTGAGTTTCAAGTTGCCAACTGGGTAGATATTTAGATACTTTTTTAAATAAAAAAAGTACAAATACTACAAATGTCCCATAAATGACCATCCATATCTTTCTGTTTGCCTACTGGCAAGACACTTACAGATCTAGTATTAATTATGTGAGTTTCAAGTTACCAACCTTACAATATTTTGAGACTTCAAGTTACCAATTTGACAGTATCAACTGCTCAGTATTGAGAGACTTTTAAGTTGTACGGTTGTTTCTGTTAGGATGAATTGGATCCAGTGTTGCTAGCGGCTCAGAGACACGACAGTTTGGAGGACGTATCGCTAAGTCTCAGCCTCAGTGCAGCCGTGATGCCTTCTCAGAGGATGACCAAGAGCAACTCTCTGGGCAGCATCAGCAACGAGCGATGTGACTCGGTATTCAATCACAATGACATTGAGCGACTCACACAGAATGTTCGCAGCTTCTCGGATGCACTCAACAGACTAAAGGATGTCTTCACAGCGGACGAAGGTAATACCTAACACAATCATCTTTGTCATCAAAGCAAACAAATTTGTCAACTTACTCTGTCTAGTTGAAACCATTTCATGATATCCCTAGGATGTGTAGGATTGTCCTGAAGGTGTTTGCCACTGCTTGGTTAACACATTTGCCTTGGCAAAACAGGTTTCTGCAAGTTGAAAATGGCAAAACTAGTAAACAGATTTGTAGTACTTTATTATTAGTAGTGTTACTAAGTTTGGCCAAATAAACTGAACATTGAAAATGGTGGTCATTATTGTAAATACTGAATACTTGATGAGCTCAGATTCCTGGGAACATAGGTGTTATAATAGAAGTTTATTATTATAATTTTTTATAAGTACTACTTCACTGTAGTGAAATTATTTTTGAAATCCTGATTTTCGACAGTTTTTCCAGTGTTTGTTGAGTTTCTGCCAGTTTTAGAAATAAAACAAATTGTTAACTACTAGTTTTTACTGATAGTCTAGGGATAAAATCTGTTTTGGCAGTAAAAAGCCTACTCTGACACATGAACCACAATGCCTTTAAGGCCACAAGCAGCTCCTCGATTTGTGTTTTTTCCAAATACCACAACTCATCAACAAATCATAAAATCTTTAAACGACATTATTTGAATTAAATGAAGGTAAAATAAAAATTAACTCATTTGAATATATATTGGCATATATTAGTTACCATGGTAATAGTAGCAAACTATGCAAAATGTGCATCAGTTTATAATACCACGGAAAATGTTTTAATAGTGTCTAGATAACTTTAAAAATACCAGTTATTTTTTAAATTGAATTGAGTGCACAATGAATTATGTTGAATATGCTATATGAAGTATAATGGTCTTGGTAACCATTAACTTAGATAGTAAAACAAATTAAAAACAACATTTACTCAATGTGGCCTTTTGCCTCCATATCAGCACACATATTAGATTATTTGGAACTAAAATATATTCACCAGGCACAATTACATTTCACCAATGTATTAAAAACGAAACTAAAAATAAAATGATGGCACACAACTTTCCGGGCCATTAATGCATGACACACGATTGTGTATATTAATTTGTGAACGCCCCGATCTCAACACGCATCCCTATCGTGCCACACGCGCGGTTAGATTGTTACCACCTGAGCGCATCCCGCAATCGGGAATGGATGCATCATGAGATTGGGGCGCTTGTAGATGATCGAGTGTCTGCGTATCCCGATTGCGCCACGCGGTCATTTCGACTGTTTTAGCGCCAAAATCTTGACTCCTATCCCGGTCGTCATTAAATTCTTAATCGTGTGTGCCAAAATATAAAATACGTTGATTTGAGAAGACGTCAAAAGTGGATAAACCAGAGCGACAGACGTTCGCGGTGCGCCTCGACTATACATATCGCCAAACATTCCTTATTTTGTTCGTATCTTCAAAAGTTAAATAAAATAGACTTCTAACGTTAGATTAGTTGTCAAATTCTTAATCACGTGATACTTGAAAAACGTATTAAAATACATTTTGATCCGAGGAGGCGCCAAACTTCGCAAGTCGGTAGACCAGCCTGTTCGCGACAGACTTTTGAAGCCGGCACGTGTGATTAGAAAATAATGTTTTATTCATAAACTCTATTTGTTAATGTACCGATATTTAATGATAAGTAATGACATTTAGTATAACATAGCTCAACAATAGTAGTGAATAATTGCGTATTGTCCGCGTTCAAAGAACCTGCTCCCCTCAATATGCAACGACCCGCCGGCACATGACGTTGCTCATGCTCGTTGCAAGGTGTGCCGTTTCTAGGTCACGACGTCACGTGTGTATGTAGTGGACTAGCCATGGGTGGTTGCTGGCAGCAAGCGTCTTCTTTTGCCAAAGTGTTTAGCAGCAGCTTCCTGTAATAATTATTATTTGGAGGGGTACCATTAAATAGTGGCTTCAAACTAGTAATAAATAATTTCGAAATTACTATGTTGCTTGGACATTTTTAATTTTCAAAATCGAACATATCTCAATTTATGTTAAACCTAGACCAAAGAAATTTGGCACACATATTACATGTATAATATTCTCTATGTATATTGAATATTATTCAGACTGATACAAATTAAAAAGTCATGTAAAACTAAATATTGTGTTTTGTTCTACAAATGGTTGCCCAAGCCAATATTATAATGCATAAATATATATATACACCTGTACACTTATGTAAGTAGTATGATATTAAACTACACGCTGTACACTGCTACTATGTCTTGTTAACTATTTAATTTAGTCGCATGTCACAAGTGCCTTTTTAACCATTGCTTACCATGCTCTACGTGCACTTCACTAAAATGGCACCCTGCCCTTTTGAAAACCTGGACAGAACATTGAATGATTTGTTGAAGGTTGTTGAGATATAGGTATGTACAGAAATTGTGGGGGAGCTTTGTGGCCTTCAAATATATTTTGTCAACATCACTGATCTAGGCTGATTCACAAATGAAGCCAGCATCTGACACTAATAGTGTCACCCTTCTCATCCAAACATGCCACTCTAATTTGCTTCATTTGTTATTAACAAACAATTACTAATTATTAAACAGAGCAACTAAAAAACTAAGATGGTCAGCCATACAAATGTGGGTAACCCCTATTAGCTAAATTGTAAATTTGTGACACAAATATGAACCCTTCTAAAGTGTAAACACTGTATGAATTCAGTGACTGCCCCCTCCAGCTGTGTCGTGAATGATGTCAATCATTGTTATTATCTGGTGTGATCAGTGAATGCTGTGCCAATCAAACAAAATCTCTAATACTACCTCTATGCACACATAGTTTCAAACATATTCATGCTGATACAATAAATTATAGTTTGTGTGCAAATGTTCCCAATTAACGTAGTTCAACACTTGTACCGATCCTAGTTGCATGACAGTGCATTACACTTTATGCAAACGTTTTTGTTAAAAATTAAATTAATAATAACAATTCTAATAAGAGACCCCCACATATTTTGAATGAACAGGGTCTTGTGAACAATTCTATTATGTCAGGTGATCTTCATTAATCATTTTGAGACCTTTCACACATTCCAGTCTGAAAATGTGGACTGATGTGAAATCTCCCAGTCCAGTAGGTCACTCACCCATGGCTGCTGTGTGTTATGTGTCTAAAGTGCTTCAGTGTTCCTTGGCTGTGTTCATTTATTATGTCAAAATTCTGTCAGCAACTGTTAGCAGCTACCAGCACCGTGCTTCATGCTAGCCATACTTTTATAAGGTGGCTGAGAACAGACAAGTTGACTCAGAACAAACAACACTGCCAAATGGCTAAACAAAAATATGTTACATATGAGTGATTTCTCAAAGTCCACAAAAATCTATCTGGTTTTGTATTGGTTAAAACTCCACCCTCCCCCAACCAACATGTCCAACTCCACCCACACCCAACCAACCTGTCCAACTCCACCCACCCCCAACCAAAATGTCCAACTCCACCCACCCCCAACCAACCTGTCCAACTCCACCCACCCCCAACCAACATGTCCAACTCCACCCACCCCCAACCAACATGTCCAACTCCACCCACCCCCCCAACCAATATGTCCAACTCCACCCACAAAAATCTGTCTGGTTTTGTATTGGTTCAAACTCCACCCACCCCCAACCAATGTGTGCTGTGGCACTTGCGATTTTGAGCGAACTGACGTGGCTGTCAAAACCACAACCAAGAGCTGCTAGATTCAACATGACGTGGTTTTCAAGACGATACCCGCCCAAATCTGATGAGTTTGATTTTTGAATATGACCTCAAGCAATGTGGTCAGTTCCAGACCTGGGGCGGAAGTACTCGGTCAGTTCACATAAAGCTGGGTGACAAGTCGCCTGATGACACATCAATAAATTGCTATGATATATGTCCACGATTCTAATTGTAGATCTATAGAATGAGACCTGAACGATTGGAGTCAGACCACATTATCTTCACTGCCTAAATGTTAAATAATGACAGTTTCTTAGTTTTTTTATATAATTTAGCTACAAGCTGTTTGTTAATATTGACAATGCCCTTTAGCGAGCTGTGTGACTCAGTTTTCTAGCGGTGTCTTGACCTATGCGAGTCGGCTGATGTCGCACTCAACTGACTTCCCCTGGAGCTCTGAAGTAACTACAAGTTACCTCAGACCTAGCTCAGCCATGGCTTTGCTTTTCTCACTGTCAGCCTGTCACTGTGTCAGCCTGTCACTGTGTCAGCATGTCACTATGTCAATCTGTTACTGTGTCAGTCTGTCACTGTGTCAGCATGTCACTATGTCAGCATGTCAGACTCAATGTTACAGCCTGTCATTATGTCACTGTGTCAGTCTGTCACTGTGTCAGTCTGTCGGCTTATCAGCCTGTCACTATCAGTCTGTTACTATGTCGGCCTGTCACTATGTCAACTGTGTCGGCCTGTTATGGTGTCAGCATGTCAGACTGTCAAAGTTACTGCCTGTCACTGTGTCAATCTGTCACTGTGTCAGTCTGTCACCGTGTCAGTCTGTCATTGCAGCAGCCTGTCCCTCTGTTAGCCTGTCACCGTAGTCCAGGTCTGTGTTGGCCTGAGCCAGTGTGTTGACTCAGTGTGGGTGGGTCTATTGACCAAATGTCTAGTGTAAATATCTAAGGTCATAAACAACACAGGAACACAATTAAAGACAATGGGTAATATTTATGCCGTGCTAAATATGTTGGATTGAGAGTGAAGGGTTCTAAATGTACATGAATGTGCATTATGGTGCTACAGAGTGAGTGGGCAACACTGCGGTGTGATGATTGTAAACATCACCTGGAGTGTTGTAAGTGACATTGGGATGTGCACTGTGGTGCTACAGAGTGAGTGGGCAACACTGCACTGTGATGATTGTAAACATCACCTGGAGTGTTGTAAGTGACATTGGGATGTGCACTGTGGTGCTACAGAGTGAGTGGGCAACACTGCACTGTGATGATTGTAAACATCACCTGGAGTGTTGTAAGTGACATTGGGATGTGCACTGTGGTGCTACAGAGTGAGTGGGCAACACTGCACTGTGATGATTGTAAACATCACCTGGAGTGTTGTAAGTGACATTGGGATGTGCACTGTGGTGCTACAGAGTGAGTGGGCAACACTGCACTGTGATGATTGTAAACATCACCTGGAGTGTTGTAAGTGACATTGGGATGTGCACTGTGGTGCTACAGAGTGAGTGGGCAACACTGCACTGTGATGATTGTAAACATCACCTGGAGTGTTGTAAGTGGCAGTGGGATGTGGCTTTGTGTTCCATGTGTTCATGACAGAGTTGTTGATATTTTGACTGTCTCCATCCATATCTACCAACTGACTCAATAGACACAATTTGACTGTCCTGGAGGTTGATGGTGGCCAGAGTCTTGTTTTTGCCAAAGTGTTTAGAAATATCTTCTTGTAATAATAATTATTCTGATTACTTCTTCTGTTTGTTGACTGATTGTTAAAAATTAGATTGTCTGTGGGTAGTTTTTCTGTAAATAAAATTGAATTTTCCAAATTAGCTATGCATGTCTATAATTATTTTAATGTTTGACATCACACTTTTTACTATTTGCGTTGCTATATATCTCAATTTCTGTTCAGCCTAGCCCAACAATATTTTGCATACCTGTTGCTTGTATAATAGTCTCTTGGAATATTAAATATTTTGTGGATTTATACATAAATTAAAGTATTATGTCTTGCTGAATATCGTGTTTTGTCTTAAAAAATCCTTTTATAAAAGTAAAGTTAAGACATGCCAATTTAACTCGATAGTAAGCATGTATTATATTACTATGAACATTGCTTGTACATTTTTTATTTTCAAAACCGAACATGACAATGTATTTCAATTTAAGTTAAACTTAGCCCAAAGAAATTTGGCACACATATTACCTGTAGAATATTCTCCATGTATGTTGAATATTATGCAGATTGACACAAATTAAAAAATTACCTAAAGCTGAATATTGTGTTGTGTTCTACAAATGCTTGCCCGAACCTAAATAATAATACATAAATATATAATAATGATGTATACACTGTGTACATATATGTATACACTGTGTACCATATATGTATACACTGTGTACCATATATGTATACACTGTGTACATATACCATATATGTAAGTAATATGATGTTAAACTACAAACCGTACACAGCTAGTACGTCTCATCTTAAGTATTTAATTTAGTTGTGTGTCGCAAGTGCCTTTCTAACCACTGCTCACCGCGATCTAGGAGCCCTTTTACTAAAATGTCACCCTGCCCTTTTGAAAACCTCAGGGGGAAAACACTGGTTTAAGCAACATCAACTAACCCTGTGTAATGTTCCGGCTTTGTGACAACTAGGGCAGAGACAGCAGGAGTCAGTTACAGTTGTGATGTAATTGTCTATAAACAACGGTAATAAGCACCATTTAGAAAATATTTCCCATGGGTAATGATGCGAAAACTTACCTTTTAGACTATGTAACTGAACTATGTATACATGTAGAATTATTGACTTCTTAATTTATTGTTAACAACGTAGCCATATTCACTTTAAAGCATTTGATGAAACTGCTTCTCCATTTTCAGCAGAAGAGAAGACTTTAGTTGTGACCTTGATCTGGGTCTATATGAAATGTGTCAGTGGTCGGTGGTAACTGTCTGGGTGCGGCCTCCCGCATGGGAGCTAGGCCCATGGTGCACTCCCAGACAGACAAGCACCATGTGAACTAGTGCTCCCCAGCCTCAGTCGGTCTCACTCCCTGCCAACTCACTTGTTACCTTACAGCTGGCTGGCTTCACTCCCAGTGACCAGGTGGGGACAGGCCAGTATTGCTGGCCTCACTCCCAGTGACCAGGTGGGGACAGACCAGTATTGCTGGCCTCACTCCCAGTGTCCAGGTGGGGACAGACCAGTATTGCTGGCAGTTACTGTAAGTAGGGGACATACTGGTATTGCTGGCCTCCCTCTCAGTGTTCAGGTGGGGACAGACCAGTATTGCTGGCCTTACTCTCAGTGTCCAGGTGGGGACAGACCAGTATTGCTAGCCTCACTCTCAGTGTCCAGGTGGGGACAGACCAGTATTGCTGGCCTCACTCCCAGTGTCCAGGTGGGGACAGACCAGTATTGCTGGCAGTTACTGTCAGTAGGGGACAGGCTGGTATTGCAGTATGACTGCCTTCAGGAACTGTTGGGGTATATGACTATGCCCTGTGGAACTGCTAGATGGTTTATGACTGCCTCCTGGAACAGCCAGTAAATATTAAAAATTCTAGGAATACCATACAAAAATAGTTTTTGATTAGACTGTGGCATTCTGAAAAATCAATATTTGTAATGAGTAATTGGTACTGGTTTGAACATGTTTTTGTCAAAACTACTGCCTAAATTGGAGTAGGCCTCGACATTAACACTGGCCCGATGGCCTGGTACCTTATTTGAAGCTGTCGGGCCAGTTCTGGCCACCAGTTCTTATATTTTACTGGTCCGACGGGCCACCGGTTTTCAGTTCTCGGATGCCGCCGAGACGAAGCGGCGGTCACGGCACGACCGCATCGGTTATCAGATGCAGTTCGCCAGAATTCTTAGACCCGACTCAGTTATAGGACATTGTAAACATAACGTAGATACTAATTCTGATCAATAATGAGTCCAAACTCCAACACTTATCATGCGGATGACGACGTGTAAAGCCATCAAATAAATTTTCTAACCACCGACAGCGCAAGTTTTTATGACGAGAGGCGCCATTTTTAAAGTCCCGCCGCGTCCCTTGGAGACACTTTGTACTGTGGTTGGAAGCTGCCTCGACTTTAGAATTATGCATGCTTTTTCTCTAGATATATAAAAGGAATACAGCTTAAATCCAAATTTAGCTAGTGGCTAAAGTGGCAGACACCAAATGTAACGCTGCATCAGCAAGGGCAAGGTGAAGGCCACCTATTTTGGGTTGTGCCACCTAGCGAATGAACTGTGAAATAGTCTAATGCCTTGATTGACCTGTACATGAAAGCAGCGTCAACTCAACTACCGACTGACTACCGGTAGCTGTCGTCACACTGGCCACACTTTATCTAAAATTGACAAATACTGTATATATGCATCTGAGTACACACTTGAATAATATTACAATATTATTAGCTTTGGACATCTCACTTTGAACAATTAATATGTGTATAGTAACTTCTAACAACTTTGTTGGTAAAATTATAAAAAAGACTAATAATGTTTTGCACCTCAATATCAGCGTATTTTTTACGGTAACACAAAATCCGGGCCAGTAACTTTCACAGGTGGGCCACTAACTTTTCAAATCTACTGGGCCAGTGGATTCAAAACCTTAATGTCAAGGCCTGGGAGTTGTGCATATTTGTCTCTTTCATTATGCTTTATTTCTTATGCTTGAATAAATATAAAGTTCTAATAAGGTATGACGATGTCAGTGTATTCCGTAATATTTTTAGTAGCAGGTTTTAATAATTGAGCTTCGCCACTGCGCGCCATAAGCGCGCCAACACTAGGGGGAAATTGTTTTATAAAATGATGCTATTTTGGTGGCTTCTGGTGCATTCTAATCATTTAATTAAATTTTTAGATGTTGCTTCAGTAGACAAAAATTATACCCATTTTGCTATGAATGTAATCTCACTCAGTATCCCAGGTAAGCTCATTATTTAAATGACAACACATTAATTTGGTACTATATCTCATTTACTCTTCATTATTTTGCAGTCTACAAGTAACAACCAATCTTTTATGCAAATGAAGTTATGGTTAATAATGCAACCAACAGCTAGATTCTCATGATGAAGCTACTCCATGTCTGTGCCATCCTCATCATCTTGACATGAGAAAATAATTATATGGGGTTGATTCCGTAGCCGGCGGTCTGATTAGCTGTTGTCGGCGATTCTATTGGCCGCTGAGGCTTCCGGAACAATTCAGTTGTAAGTGATCAATGTGTTTAGTGGTCAGTGTGTTCAGTGATCTGTGTGTAAGTGACCAATGTGTTTAGTGGTCAGTGTGTTCAGTAATCTGTGTGTAAGTGATCAATGTGTTTAATGGTCAGTGTGTTCAGTGATCTGTGTGTAAGTGATTAATGTGTTTAGTGGTCAGTGTCTTCAGTGGTCTGTGTGTAAGTGATCAATGTGTTTAGTGGTCGGTGTGTTCAGTGATCTTTGTGTATGTGACCAATGTGTAAATCACCTTTGAGTGACTTAAAAAAGAATTTACCCAGGAACAGGAAGTATCTCTTTGTTCCAAAACGATATAATAGAATAATTTTTACAAAAAACGTACACTATATTAAAATGAAGTAAACATGAAAACAAAAGTGGCAAGTGGGAAGGTTATGTCATAATAAGAGACGGGAGATTCCTAATAAGACTAAAATAAATATAGTCTATATAATGTCATAAAACTAGATGAAAAAAAATTGGACTAGTGTGTACAAAGTGATGTAATAAATGTGTAAGTGTACAAGTTATATACATGTAACCTTTGAACAGAAACTGGACAATACACTTCATAAAAACTTACTTGTAGGAGTTGTCTTTCGCTAACCTATTATAAGGCAGCATTAATGTTGTGATTGAACTTGTGAAATCATTGTACGTTGTCAGCCTGAAGAATGTGACCTACTTTAAACATAAGTGCTGTCAATGGCATTTAAGCAGACTAACACATGTTTATATTACATTAGCTGTTGAAGTAGACTAGGTGTGGATATAGGTGTCATACCTGGATGTCTGGTGGAATGTCACTTTCTGGGTGTGTGTTTGTTCAAGTGCTGATTCACTGTCATGAATACCCTCCACCTCTCAGCTATTCCTGTTTCTTGATAAAGGTTTTGTGAGCAGTGAAGAATTATTTTAACTTGAACTGGATTACCTGACTCATTTGTCCTGTATGTTGACTAAACACAGCCAAGACATTAGACCTAACATCATCACGGCTCACACCGTATTCTTCTACAGTCGCTTCCTTTAAATTTATTTAGTATGTGACAAATTAAATGTGTGGGTGTCTTTTAAACAGGAAGTAGCATTTATTGGAATACAATTGTGAAATAAGATTGATACCCTACATAAGCTATGTTGTCATTATTGATAATGTAATAATTAACTAGCTTATACCAACCCATGGAGCAATAAGCAGAGGCTACTGGTACCACCATTACTGGTACCACCATTACTGGTACCACCATTACTGGTATCACCTACTGGTACCACCATTACTGGTATCACCATTACTGGTATCACCATTACTGGTATCACCATTACTGGTACCACCATTACTGGTACCACCATTACTGGTACCACCATTACGGTATTTATTTGATTTTTTATTTGTTTCCGCTAATCACTTAAATTCTGCTAAATTATGGCAGAAAATAAGTACTGTAAACTAAATAACTCTAAATAACAACATTTCATACATAGCCAATTGGTACTTCAGAGATTAATGGTCTGAGGAAGTGCATGAACTTAGAAATAGGCACCTCGGCACCTGGGAGGGGATGCACAGACTGCTAACTAGCCCCCAAATTAGCATACATTGATATGTATAAATGTGTTTATTTATTAACCCACCAATTTTTCTGCACGCTGTACCTGTTCAGTTCTGTGGATGTGCCTGTTGTGTTGGTGTAGGAGTCTGTGGGGATATACGCAAGAATGCCCACGAGAGACTGGGAGCTCTGCTGTGTGAACTGAAGGGGGTGTTGCAGCGGTACCCCACCCTCCACACCATCGACATCCTCACCATGGCTGCCCTCCTCATCACCAAGATCAAAAGTACGTCAGTCCATGTGCGCGCATGTGTGTCATGTATGTGCACATGTGTCAGTGTCCATGTGGGCGCACGTGTGTCAGTGTCCATGTGTGCACATGTTTGTGAGTGTCCATGTGTGTGCACATGTATCAGTGTCCATGTGTGCACACGTGTTAGTGTCCATGTGTGCATACGTGTGTCAGTGTCCATGTGTGCGCACATGTGTCAGTGTCCAGGTGTGTGCACGTGTGTCAGTATCCATGTGGGCGCACGTGTGTCAGTGTCTGTGTGTATGCACGTGTGTCAGTGACCATGTGTGCGTACGTGTGTCAGTGTCCATGTGTGCGCACATGTGTCAGTGTCCAGGTGTGCGCACATGTGTCAGTGTCCATGTGTGCACAAGTTTGTGAATGTCCATGTGTGGGCCCGTGTGTGAGTGTCTGTGTGTATGCATGTGTGTGAGTGTTCATGTGCGCATATATGTGTGTGAGTGTCCAAGTGTGTGCACATGTGTAAATATGCACATTTGGCTGTCAAATACTATCAGTAATATTTTTTCACATTTACTTAGTATGGTTTCATACCAGCATTAGGAGTAAAATAGAAAATGATTACTCTAAATGTAAAATTGTGCAGGTGTACTTGTAACTGAGTAACTAGCACTGTGTTAGTTTGGCTGCAACATTATTGCATCAGTTAGTTTGTTGAGTGTTTTATTTATGCGTTATCTATTCACCTATCTCAGTCCACACCCTCACTGTAATGTAGGAAGGTCAAGATACATATATTGTTGAGTTGTAAGTTGTTGAGTTTTAAGTTACTGAGTTGTAAGTTGTTGAGTTGTGAGTTCAATTGTTGTTGCTGCATATTGTTGCAGGTTGTTGCTATGAGGAGCTGGAGTCAGACAATACACAGATGTTGTACAGCATTGACCAACTCGCCCTCGCATTCAGCAGCAGGTCAGTGCCAGGGTAACACATATGCCCCCCCACTCCCACACAAAGAAGGCTGTCACACCCTACATTGAGGGCTGTCACACCCTACAGTGAGGGCTGTCACTCCGTACAGTGAGTGCTGTCACACCCTACAGTGAAGGCTGTCATGACATATAGTGAGGGCTGTCACACCCTACAGTGTGGGCTGTCACACCTACATTGACAGCATACAATATTGAAGACAAAACACATTGACAGCATACAACATTGACAGTATACAACATTGACAGCATACAACATTGACAGCATACAACATTGGCAGCATACAACGTTGGCAGCATACAACATTGACAGCATACAACATTGGCAGCATACAACATTGGCAGCATACAACATTGGCAGCATACAACGTTGGCAGCATACAACGTTGACAGCATACAACGTTGACAGCATACAACGTTGACAGCATACAACGTTGACAGCATACGGCATTGACAGCATACGGCATTGACAGCATACAACGTTGACAGCATACAACGTTGACAGCATACAACATTGGCAGCATACGGCATTGACAGGATACAACATTGACAGCATACAACATTGACAGCATACAACATTGGCAGCATACAACATTGACAGCATACAACGTTGACAGCATACGGCATTGACAGCATACAACATTGACAGCATACAACGTTGACAGCATACAACGTTGACAGCATACAACATTGACAGCATACAACGTTGACAGCATACAACGTTGACAGCATACAACATTGGCAGCATACGGCATTGACAGCATACAACATTGACAGCATACAACATTGACAGCATACAACATTGACAGCATACAACATTGGCAGCATACAACATTGACAGCATACAACATTGACAGCATACAACGTTGACAGCATACAACGTTGACAGCATACGGCATTGACAGCATACAACATTGGCAGCATACAACTTTGACAGCATACGGCATTGACAGCATACAACGTTGACAGCGTACGACGTTGACAGCGTACGACATTGACAGCGTACGGCATTGACAGCGTACGGCATTGACAGCGTACGGCATTGACAGCGTACGACATTGACAGCTTACGACATTGTCAGCATACGACATTGACAGCTTACGACATTGACAGCATACGACATTGACAGCATACGACTTTGGCAGCATACGACATTGGCAGCATACGACATTGGCAGCATACGACATTGACAGCTTACGACATTGACAGCTTACGACATTGGCAGCATACGACATTGACAGCATACGACATTGACAGCAGACGACATTGACAGCATACGACATTGGCAGCATACGACATTGACAGCATACGACATTGACAGCATACGACATTGACAGCATACGACATTGACAGCAGACGACATTGACAGCATACGACATTGACAGCTCATACAGCATGTGCACTCTAGCCAAATATTATGTAGCTGAAGTATTGTACTTGATAATGTTAGAAATTTTGTTATCCCCATGCACGGCCACTTTACGTTTGTCATGTGATATTTGTTTTTGTTTGTGAAAAGCCTAGGGACAAGAAGGAACATTTGTATTATAAAGGATGAGACAGTTGAACACGTTGTGAGCAGTGGATACAAAAGCAGATTACACAATTTTTGTATTAGCCAAATAATGACAGTAAAACTGATCAAATTGTTATATTTTATAGATTTAATCTGAACTGGCAGATGGCTGTATAATAAATAAAAGCAGCGAAATAGTCGAGTGGTTGCCATGGTGACATAATGGATGTCAACTATTGTCATTGCAGCGTCTCGGAATACTTGATGGGAGACATCGACAATTACCCACTGCTCGGAAAGACAAAGGTTAGTGGTGTTGATCTGTCATCAGATATTGCAACTCCCCCCCCCCCCCATCAAAGGATAACTGACAATTCCTATCATTGAAACTTTCAATACCAAACAATGTATAAACACATTAACAGTTGGTCTGGATTGTATGTGTGTTTGAACTCTTGATTTGTGTGATTATATTGATACATATATTGATATGTCCCTGTGCCTGTTTACAAGGCTTACTGTACACATAACCTGTGTTTAGTGAGGCCTTTGTATACATGTCCATTGTACACTAGCATGTCCTTTGTATACATGTCCATTGTACACTAGCATGTCCTTTGTATATGTCCATTGTACACTAGCATGTCCTTTGTATACATGTCCATTGTATACTAGCATGTCATTTGTATACATGTCCATTGTACACTAGCATGTCCTTTGTATACATGTCCATTGTACACTAGCATGTCCTTTGTATACATGTCCATTGTATACTAGCATGTCATTTGTATACATGTCCATTGTACATTAGCATGTCCTTTGTATACATGTCTATTGTACATTAGCATGTCCTTTGTATACATGTCCATTGTACACTAGCATGTGCTTTGTATACATGTCCATTGTACACTAGCATGTCCTTTGTATACATCTACATTGTACACTAGCATTATACACATGTCAGTTGAACACAAGTATGTTATTCACAAGTATGTGTTATTCACAAGTACATTGTACACGGATATGTATACATAAGTGTTACACATGAATATGTTGTACACAAGTGTGTTCTATATTTGACACATGTATGTTGTTCATGAGTCTTGTACATGACTATGTTGTACACAAATATTTTGTATATAAGCCTGTTGTACATGAGTATATTGTACACATGTTGTACACTTACCAATTGTACATGGTTCTTGTATACATGTCAGTTGTACACAAGTGTTGTACATGTTTCTGTGGTACATGAGTGTTGTACATGTGTCTGTTAGACACAAGTGTTGTACATGCACATGTTATACACAAGTATACATCTGTTGTAAGCGAATATTGTACATGCGTCTGTTGTACATGTGTCAGTATGTTGCAGTCCCATGAGAACTTGCTGGCGGGAGACCTCAGTGGCAGTCGACCAGACTCAGTTGACCGAAGAGACGCAGGTATATCCACTCAGTGGTCAAGTTGTCACATTGTCATGAGTGGACAGGTCATCAGAAGCGTGGGTCATAGATTGAGGGCATGTCAGGAAGTGTGGAATTCAATTACAATGATACAGTTAGACAGCTTTAGAAAAGGCTGATTACTATGATAGTACTTCTTTGAAGGTCCGTTAAAAATAAGTGCTTAAAAAGTTAATTAATAGATTAAAAGTTTATATTGACCTTATCTGATCATTCAATATGGTTAATTCAGACATTCCTGCTGGCCCAGCTGAACTGAGTAAGCTCAGTTACAGTAACTCATTACACAGCCTCTTACACACTTACAGTAACTCATTACACAGCCTCTTACACACAGTAACTCATTACACAGCCTCTTACACACTTACAGTAACTCATTACACAGCCTCTTACACACAGTAACTCATTACACAGCCTCTTACACACTTACAGTAACTCATTACACAGCCTCTTACACACAGTAACTCATTACACAGTCTCTTACACACTTTGTTTCGATGTTCTAAACAATTACAGGTAATTCATTTTCAGATTGCACAATTCAAATTAAACCTGACTTTAATGTGAGGTAAAATTACAGTGTCATATGTCAGGTGACATGTTAGTGTTGTATATCATGTATGTATGACATGTCAGTTTTATGTCATTTCAGGCGACCTATAAAATTGTTATGTTATGTGAGGTGACATGTCAATGTTGTGAGGTGACGTGTCAGTGTCATATATTGTGAGGTGACATGTCAGTGTCATTTGTTGTGAGGTGACATGTTGGTGTCGTATGTTGTGAGGTGACATGTCATATGTCGTGAGGTGACTATCGGTGTCGTATGTCGTGAGGTGACGTGTCGATGTCGTGATGTGTCAGTGTCGCATGTTGTAAGGTGATATGTCAGTGTCGTATGTTGTGAGGTGACGTGTCAGTGTCATATGTCATGAGGTGACATGTCAGCATTGTATGTCGTAAGGTGACGTGTCGTATGTCATGAGGTGACCCTGGTGGTGTGTTGCAGCCCTGAGTCAGGAGGATATTGACACAGTGCTGCACAGACTAGACGATGGAGTAGACATCGCACTGCAGCGAGCCAAGGCATGGTCCAAGTATGCAAAGGAAATCCTCACGTACGTCGAGAAGAAGAACGCTCTTGGTGAGTAGCAGCTTATGCACTGCCTCAGGTCTCACTTAGTCAGCTTTAGTAGGATTGCTAGACTATTTGGTTTTATTGCTAATGTACTGTGCTACACATGCCTGACAAAGATGGCAAAGTTTGGTGTGATACACGAAAAGGCTAAGTAGCAGAGGCAGTTAGCAAGTTAGTTGAATATGTAAATTAAGGAGGCTTGAAAGCATATAATAATGTAATATATCTTAATTACATCCTAAGTCTGAGGGAAAGAAGAGATATAGATTAAAATAGTGTTGACTCAATGTTCCATTGTGGATATGGGATGCCTGAAGACTCGGTGAATGATTGCTAGAATAAATACTGGATCTGTGTGATTGTGTCAGAGAGTGTCTTCACAGCGCAGTCTTACATATCAGTGACAGTTCTCAATGCCACTTACTGCTGGGAAAGTTGACTAACAGCTTCTGTCAATCTGTCTTACAGAAGCTGACTATGCAAAGAGTGTAGCGAAGCTGGCAGGCAGCGTGCGGCACATGATTTCTGAAGACGTGAGTCTGTAACTGCATCTCTTTGTACTTGTGTAAATACAGCCCACCTCAACCCCCCCGGCCACTAAGAAACAAACATCACTCGTGTCATCAACAAACTTCACTCATGTCATCAACAAACATCACTTGTGTCATCAACAAACCTCACCCGTGTCATCAAAAGCCTCGCTCATGTTGTCAAGAACCGGCATTCGTGTCATCAGAAAGCTTCACTCGTACCATCAAGAAACCTCACTCTGTGTCATCAAGAAACCTCACTCTGTGTCATCAAGAAATCTCACTCAAGACTTGACAAGACTTCACTTTGCCATTGTTTTTCTTAAGTTTGCTGTGTAATGTCTTCTCTAATAATTATCTTGTTTGCTGCATCCGATGTCGTAGATATCTCTTTCAGTCACTCAGTCCAGCCCATTCATTCTTGTCTCTTGTCAGTGGCTGGTGACCAGCTACTTGTACTTTCTGAATAATCACAACACCTCTCAAGTCACTTGTCAGTGGCCCATGACCAGCTACTTGTACTTTGTGAATTGTCACAACACCTCTCCAGTCTCTTGTCAGTGGCCCATGACCAGCTACTTGTACTTTCTGAATAATCACAACACCTCTCAAGTCTCTTGTCAGTGGCCCGTGACCAGCTACTTGTACTTTCTGAATAATCACAACACCTCTCAAGTCACTTGTCAGTGGCCCGTGACCAGCTACTTGTACTTTCTGAATAATCACAACACCTCTCAAGTCTCTTGTCAGTGGCCCGTGACCAGCTACTTGTACTTTCTGAATAATCACAACACCTCTCAAGTCACTTGTCAGTGGCCCGTGACCAGCTACTTGTACTTTCTGAATAATCACAACACCTCTCAAGTCTCTTGTCAGTGGCCCGTGACCAGCTACTTGTACTTTCTGAATAATCACAACACCTCTCAAGTCTCTTGTCAGTGGCCCGTGACCAGCTACTTGTACTTTCTGAATAATCACAACACCTCTCAAGTCTCTTGTCAGTGGCCCGTGACCAGCTACTTGTACTTTCTGAATAATCACAACACCTCTCAAGTCTCTTGTCAGTGGCCCATGACCAGCTACTTGTACTTTCTGAATAATCACAACACCTCTCAAGTCTCTTGTCAGTGGCCCGTGACCAGCTACTTGTACTTTCTGAATAATCACAACACCTCTCAAGTCTCTTGTCAGTGGCCCGTGACCAGCTACTTGTACTTTCTGAATAATCACAACACCTCTCAAGTCACTTGTCAGTGGCCCGTGACCAGCTACTTGTACTTTCTGAATAATCACAACACCTCTCAAGTCTCTTGTCAGTGGCCCGTGACCAGCTACTTGTACTTTCTGAATAATCACAACACCTCAAGTCTCTTGTCAGTGGCCCGTGACCAGCTACTTGTACTTTCTGAATAAACACAACACCTCTCAAGTCACTTGTCAGTGGCCCGTGACCAGCTACTTGTACTTTCTGAATAATCACAACACCTCTCAAGTCTCTTGTCAGTGGCCCGTGACCAGCTACTTGTACTTTCTGAATAATCACAACACCTCTCAAGTCTCTTGTCAGTGGCCCGTGACCAGCTACTTGTACTTCTGAATAATCACAACACCTCAAGTCTCTTGTCAGTGGCCCGTGACCAGCTACTTGTACTTTCTGAATAATCACAACACCTCAAGTCTCTTGTCAGTGGCCCGTGACCAGCTACTTGTACTTTCTGAATAAACACAACACCTCTCAAGTCACTTGTCAGTGGCCCGTGACCAGCTACTTGTACTTTCTGAATAATCACAACACCTCTCAAGTCTCTTGTCAGTGGCCCGTGACCAGCTACTTGTACTTTCTGAATAATCACAACACCTCTCAAGTCACTTGTCAGTGGCCCGTGACCAGCTACTTGTACTTTCTGAATAATCACAACACCTCAAGTCTCTTGTCAGTGGCCCGTGACCAGCTACTTGTACTTTCTGAATAATCACAACACCTCTCAAGTCTCTTGTCAGTGGCCCGTGACCAGCTACTTGTACTTTCTGAATAATCACAACACCTCTCAAGTCTCTTGTCAGTGGCCCGTGACCAGCTACTTGTACTTTCTGAATAATCACAACACCTCTCAAGTCACTTGTCAGTGGCCCGTGACCAGCTACTTGTACTTTCTGAATAATCACAACACCTCTCAAGTCTCTTGTCAGTGGCCCGTGACCAGCTACTTGTACTTTCTGAATAATCACAACACCTCTCAAGTCTCTTGTCAGTGGCCCATGACCAGCTACTTGTACTTTCTGAATAATCACAACACCTCTCAAGTCTCTTGTCAGTGGCCCGTGACCAGCTACTTGTACTTTCTGAATAATCACAACACCTCTCAAGTCTCTTGTCAGTGGCCCGTGACCAGCTACTTGTACTTTCTGAATAATCACAACACCTCTCAAGTCTCTTGTCAGTGGCCCGTGACCAGCTACTTGTACTTTCTGAATAATCACAACACCTCTCAAGTCACTTGTCAGTGGCCCGTGACCAGCTACTTGTACTTTCTGAATAATCACAACACCTCTCAAGTCTCTTGTCAGTGGCCCGTGACCAGCTACTTGTACTTTCTGAATAATCACAACACCTCAAGTCTCTTGTCAGTGGCCCGTGACCAGCTACTTGTACTTTCTGAATAATCACAACACCTCTCAAGTCACTTGTCAGTGGCCCGTGACCAGCTACTTGTACTTTCTGAATAATCACAACACCTCTCAAGTCTCTTGTCAGTGGCCCGTGACCAGCTACTTGTACTTTCTGAATAATCACAACACCTCTCAAGTCACTTGTCAGTGGCCCGTGACCAGCTACTTGTACTTTCTGAATAATCACAACACCTCTCAAGTCTCTTGTCAGTGGCCCGTGACCAGCTACTTGTACTTTCTGAATAATCACAACACCTCAAGTCTCTTGTCAGTGGCCCGTGACCAGCTACTTGTACTTTCTGAATAATCACAACACCTCTCAAGTCTCTTGTCAGTGGCCCGTGACCAGCTACTTGTACTTTCTGAATAATCACAACACCTCTCAAGTCTCTTGTCAGTGGCCCGTGACCAGCTACTTGTACTTCGTAAATAGTCACAACACCTCTCAAGTCTCTCTATACTACTTAGTTGTATCCAGTGTTTCACTTATGCAATAACTAGAAAGGCAATATTTCACAATTGTATATACAATTAATAATGTCTTTCCTTTCAGAAATACCTCTTGTTCCAGTCCATATACTGCCTTGCGCTAGACCAGGTATGTGCAGTTGACAATCACAGGTGGTGTGTACTTTCACTCTCCCAAAAAAGCCTTGTGTTTCCTTTTAAGATGAGCTGTTTATTTATGAAAATATTACAATTATAGCACTGGAACAGTTGTATGCTATCTCATTTCATGTCCATGTTGTTTGTTATCTCATTTCATGTTCATGTTGTTTGTTATCTCATTTCATGTTCATGTTATTTGTTATCTCAATTCATGTAATTTACTAATTTTTTGTATGTCAAGTATTTATTGTATATGAAGTGTATTTTGGTAAAACAAAAAGTGTATGTGGTTTATTAGAAACAAGACTACCACCCCAGGCAAAATCCCAGATGACAGGTGTTGTATGTAGTGTGTGTTGTAGGAAGTGTGTAAAATGAGTTGGATGTAAAGTGTGTAGTGTGTAGTGTGTAAAGTGTGCTGTTTGTTGTCAGGATGGCGACTCGGCAAAGACCCACCAGTATACGTGTAATCTCATACAGACACAGAAGTTTGTACAGGTCAGTCTCATTGTCTCAAAGCCTATTTGTGCACCAATACACACAGGGTGATAAAAAAGTAGACTGGAGGGTGGCAGTGGGTTGTGGTTATTGGAGGGTGGCTGTGGGTTGTGGATACTGGAGGGTGGCAATGGGTTGTGGTTACTGGAGGGTGGCAGTGAGTTGTGGTTACTGGAGGGTGGCAATGGGTTGTGGTTACTGGAGGGTGGCAGTGGGTTGTGGTTACTGAAGGGTGGCGGTGGGTTGTGGTTAATGGAAGATGGCAATGGGTTGTGATTACTGGAGGGTGGCAGTAGGTTGTGGTTACTGGAGGGTGGCTGTGGGTTGTGATTACTGGAGGGTGGCAGTGTGTTGTGGTTACTGGAGGGTGGCAATGGGCTGTGGTTAATGGTGGGTGGCAATGGGCTGCGGTTTCTGGAGGGTGGCAATGGGCTGTGGTTAGTGGTGAGTGGCAATGGGCTGCTGTTACTGGAAGGTGGCAATTGGTTGCGGTTACTGGAGGGTGGCAATGGGCTGTGAATACTGGATGGTGGCAGTGGGTTGTGGTTACTGGAGGGTGGCAGTGTGTTGTGGTTACTGGAGGTTGGCAATGGGTTGTGGTTAATGGTGGGTGACAATGGGCTGTGGTTAGTGGCGGGTGGCAATGGGCTGTTGTTACTGGAGGGTGGCAATAGGCTGTGGTTACTGGAAAGTGGAAATGGGCTGTGGTTATTATTGGGTGGCAATGGACTGTGGTTATTGGCGTGTGGCAATGGGCTGTGCTTACATGACGGTGGCAATGGGCTGTGCTTACTGGAGGGTGGCAGTAGGCTGTGGTTAGTGGTGGGTGGCAATGGGTTGTGGTTAGTGGCGGGTGGCAATGGGTTGTCGTTATGGGTTGTCGTTACTGGAGGGTGGCAATTGGCTGTGGTAACTGGAGGGTGGCAATTGGCTGTGGTTACTGGAGGGTGACAATGGGCTGTGGTTACTGGAAAGTGGAAATGGGCTGTGGTTATTATTGGGTGGCAATGGGCTGTGGTTACTGGAGGGTGGCAATGGGCTGTGGTTACTGGAGAGTGGCAATGGGCTGTGGTTACTGAAGGGTGGCAATGGGCTGTGGTTACTAGAGGGTAGCAATGGGCTGTGGTTACTGGAGGGTGGCAATTGGCTGTGGTTACTGGAGGGTGGCAATTGGCTGTGGTTACTGGAGGGTTGCAATGGGCTGTGCTTACTGGAGGGTGGCACTGGGCTGTGCTTACTTGAGGGTGGCAATGGGCTGTGGTTACAAGAAGGTGGCAATGGGTTGTGCTTACTGGTTCATTGGGAAATATGTCTACTGCACATTTGGGGAGTTCAGGGTTTAAGTAATTAACTAACTACCAAACCTTTCTGTGCTTCACACAACTCTTCCCCACCCCATAGTTGCTTTGTTGCTCCCCCAACTGTACCATTCAGATCCCCTACCCTAGCCTTGCCCTACCCTACCTAACCCTACCCTACCTGACTAAAGATAACTGTTATGTTGTAGCCTCTTAACATGCGGCGGGTGGACCACGAGAAGACACGCAAGTCTCTCAAGGACACCTGGACGAAGGAACTCCGCAGAATGGTATGTAGTGTTCGTCCTTCACCCCAAAAAGGGATGGCCAGCCGGACCAGCAACTTCAAAAGGTTACTGGTTTGGCATCAAAGTTACTAGTCTGCATTTGATCAAGTTATGGCTAGGCGCGGGTCAAAATTATTTTTTTGATACTTTTTGGGTGTCGCCATTTTCGTACACTTTGATATCTTCGGCGGCCTGACTGAAAATTTTATTATAAAATACTGATTAGAAATACGCGAAAACGAGTACTTTGTTGCATGCCGCATGGTCCAGAATTTAAAAAAACATCACATAATCCGACTGATATGCACAAAACACGGCATGCATTTGTTTCGATTGTAACGCGAAGTGACGGTGCAATGCCACGATGTCGGGTATCACCAGACAACTAAAAGTCTCAACTCTGAGCCTGGACAGTCCCTGAATGTGTATAATGTTATACCTGATCCCATTCCCGCGTCAAAACTATGTAGAAACGCGCTTAAACACTCATTATCATAATGCATGCACTAGCTAGCGATTGAGCTGCTGTGTACACTCGCTGCAACCAATCGGTGGCGTTCCCGTGGGCCCCGCCCCAGAGACTGGCAGAGAAAACAATGCCGTCGTCTTGCACTTCGTTTGTTGAAGCCGATGAATTTGGTATTCAAAAGCATATTTGGAACATGACAGGAGCCAGTAAACCAGTGAAGACAGGTGTGTAAGTATGTATTAGTTAAGGTAAGATTAATTTAAATTTGCGTCAATGCATCAGTTACGGTCTCGTTTCTTTCATGTTCGTTCCATTGACACGTTAATGTTGACAATGACATTCACCTTGATGTTGACAATGACATTCACGTTGATGTTGTTGGTAATCAATTGATTACTGCTGGACCATTGTGGCAGATATTGCTATAAAAAGATACTACCTTGGGTCAGTTTAAAAGCAGAATTGAATTAAAACTAATGTAATGCTACACTAATTGGTTACGTGAGTAGAATGAAAACGAGAATGTAATATTTTAGGAATAGCTACGCCCACTGCAGTACTCACAGTGGTACGGTACTGTCATGGCATGGCCATGGGCCTAGCATGCAGTCATATGCAAGTTGTTATCAATAATATTTTTTTATTAAGACAAGTCGTGTTAACATTGTTGCGGCAGTCATTTCCCAAATTGAAAAACATCAGTTTTATTGATTAATTATTTAGTTTAAGTATATTTCTTCATTCAGTATATTTTTGTCACTGTCGTGTCATTCATAATTGAGTTGTGCAAGTTGTTTTGCACCACAGTTGGCCACAGGAACATTTAGTTACACTTGCTACATCAGTGAATTCTTGTTTCAGTTGTGAAGCCTGAGTTTGCAAGCAACCACTTGGTTATTGGACTGCACATGGATGAGAAGAGACTCGGGCACGTTGTCGACTAAAGGAGGAATTGAGGACGAGCCGCAAGAGTGGATAGTGGACATTGTATAAACTGTTGTATTCTGCATTACAATGCCAATTACATTACACTGCCAATTACATTGCAATGCTAATTACATTGCAGTACATTACTGCAAGTTTAAATATGTTTCTTGGAATACTGATATAATATTAACTTCAAGCGAGTCTTGCAGGTTTTATATCATAATTTCATAATTTCCATCCAATCTTGTGAATATTGTTGCGACAGAATATGTGATTGTGATATCTTTCAACTGATCAAAAGAAAAGCACATATTGAAATAAATACAATACAGCATTTCTATGGTAGTGAATAACATAATTTTCACACCCCAAAAAATACCAGTAATTATTTTTTTTAACATTTATCGACACTACTGACTAATTTTTAGCACATGTCAATTGTATAAACATTATTACAATAAAACTTAGATATACATGAATGGCATTTTCAGCAGTTATTCCCAGTATTGCAGTGCACACAATAAGATGTTTGATGGGTAGTTAATAATATAGGCCATAATGACACATCAACTTTACAAAACATGTTTTAGTGTTTTGTGTTTTTCTCAACATTGTATTTTCGGTATAAGTTCCGTACGGAAAAAACCTGAACAGGAAAACTATACAAGATACAGTCATGAAATTGTCAGCAACTGTTCCTCGTATTTTAAGACATACAATAAGGTGGTTGGGAATATTGTCAGGTTATATGGGGTGCTGGTATCCAGTGACAATGAAAAATGTGGGTCTTGCTAAAATATAAAATCATGTTACGTTTGGTTATAACTTGTTAAAAATACATAATCAGTCATCTAAAACACCCTTATTGTATACAATAACCATCCTAGTTGTCATATAATGCAAAATAACCAATGTGGAATTAATATTTTTCTCAGAATAGTGATTATTGGAAATGTATGTCAGTCGTTACAGGATTTTCGGTTACCATGGCAACCATTATGCAAATAAGCTGTGATTTCATATTTTGTCTTGTTTTCACTTAATGAACAAGTATAGCAAATTGAGTCATGATTTGTTGAATATTAAGGGAGATATGCCTCTTTTTTACCAGCCCATAGCCTTAATAAAAAACAACAGCAAAATGTGCAGGCACAAAAAGGCTGCAAAACAATATCGTAAAAGGTACAGTTGTATTGCCTGTGTCAGGTAGGAGTTATGCTCTAAGAATATTTGTTGGCAATTAAAACTATAACATTATAACCTGACCATCTGACAGAATTAATGGTTGATATACAACATAATGCTTCCTATGCACATTGGCATCCTGACAATGCCACCTTCTGCTATGATGTGGCAATAGTCTCTAAAGAATGGTCCAGTTTAAAACACCTTTATGGTAGAAGGTGTAGAAAATGCCCAGAAACACTGTGACTTGGTCGAAGAGCTTGAAATGCTTCATAGCCTTCTTGTATTTATAGGCCAACTCCAGACAGGCCACAAGACAGTCTATTGAAATTATATGATTGGATATGGTGTCATAACCCTCTTTGACATTAGTTCTCTCCAATGCAATCATGGCCAGCAAATAGTCTCCAAACAGACAGCTATGGAGTGCTATTGCATGTCAATCACAAAATAGTTTATCTTGCTTCTCAAAGACAAATTTGCTCATGGTTTGGATGGACTTTTGTAACAGTATTTCCCCGGCAGATATTGGTATTGGCGTCCTTTCCCCCAAAAAGAAGAGCATAGTATGTTATCGGCATGCTGATGGCACCACCAGTGATGATGCCTCGTTTTGATTTACCGGAATGAGTAAATTACCAGTGAGTGTAATGAGTGTAAAACGCATGTTTGTAAACACCTTTTTTGTTGAAATAGCATCATATGGTGGCCAGTTTTCACTATAACTGATATGTAGGGACCTATGCTGTTAAATGTTGCAATTTCCCCAGAAATGTAGGCGGTCACTCAGACTAGTAACTCAAAAAAGTTACTGACCACCGGGTAAGTGTATGTCTGTTATGTCTGTAGCATTGCCTGTGTTATGCCTGTAACACTGCCCTTGTTATGTCTGTAACACTGCCCGTGTTATGCCTGTAACAATACCTGTGTTATGTCTGTAACAATGCCCATGTTATGTCTGTAACACTGCCCGTGTTATGCCTGTAACAATGCCCGTGTTATGCCTGTAAAACTTCCCGTGTTATGCCTGTAACAATGCCTGTGTTATGTCTATAACAATGCCCGTGTTATGTCTGTAACACTGCCCGTGTTATGTCTGTAATACTGCCAGTGTTATGTCTGTAACACTGCCCGTATTATGTATGTAACACTGCCCGTGTTATGTCTGTAACACTGCCGTGTTATGTCTGTAAGACTGCCTGTGTTATGTCTGTAATACTGCCCGTGTTATGTCTGTAACACTGCCCGTGTTATGTCTGTAACACTGCCGTGTTATGTCTGTAAGACTGCCTGTGTTGTGTCTGTAATACTGCCCATGTTATGTCTGTAACACTGCCCGTGTTATGTCTGTAACACTGCCCGTGTTATGTCTGTAACAATGCTTTGTGTTATGTGTGTATTAAATGCACTGCTCAGACAGACAGACAGACAGACAGACAGACAGACAGACAGACAGAAATTCTTTATTAAGACCCATATACATATCACTAAATAAGTAAGTATGTAAAAGCATAAATATAGTAATCACATGGTGTACAAATTATCACGTGTGGGTCAGGGAGACTCCCACTAAGGCTAAAAAAAAACACTCTCGTGGGAGCCACTGCTCATGTGTGACTGTGTTTCAGCAAGAGGCTGTAGTGTGTCTGTGTGACTGTGTTTCAAAGAGAGGCTGTAGTGTGTCAGTGTGACTGTGTTTCAGCAAGAGGCTGTAGTGTGTCCCTGTGACTGTGTTTCAATGAGAGGCTGTAGTGTGCCAGTGTGACTGTGTTTCAGCAAGAGGCTGTAGTGTGTCAGTGTGACTGTGTTTCAGTAAGAGGCTATAGTGTTTCAGTGGGAGTGTGTTTCAACAAGAGGCTCTAGTGTGTCAATTTGTGTTTCAGTAAGAGACTAGTATGTCAGTGTGACTGTTTCAGCAAGAGGCTGTAGTGTGACTGTGTTTCAACAAGAGACTGTATTGTGTCAGTGTGACTGTGTTTCAGTAAGAGGCTATAGTGTGTCAGTGTGGCTGTGTTTCAACAAGAGACTATTGTTTCAGTGTGACTGTGTTTCAGTAAGAGGCTATAGTGTGTCAGTGTGGCTGTGTTTCAGCAAGAGACTGTAGTGTGTCAGTGTGACGTGTTTCAGCTAGAGACTGTAGTGTGTCAGTGTGACTGTTTCAGCAACAGGCTATAGTGTGTCAGTGGGACTGTGTTTCAGCAAGAAGCAGTAGTGTGTCAGTGTGACTGTGTTTTAACAAGAGACTAGTGAGTCAGCGTGACTGTGTTTCAGCAAGAGGCTGTAGTTTGTCAGTGTGACTGTTTCAGCAAGAATCTGCAGTGTGCCAGTATGAATGTTTCAGCAAGAGTCTGTAGTGTGTCAGTTTGACTTGGTTTCAGCAAAAGGCTGTGGTTTGTCAGTGTGACTGTGTTTCAGCAAGAGGCTATAACGTGTCAGTGTGACTGTTTCAGCAAGAGGCTGTAGTCTTGTTAGTGTGACTATGTTTCAGCAAGAGGTTGCAGTGTGTCAGTGTGACTGTGTTTCAGCAAGAGGCTATAACGTGTCAGTGTGACTGTTTCAGCAAGAGGCTGTAGTCTTGTTAGTGTGACTATGTTTCAGCAAGAGGTTGCAGTGTGTCAGTGTGACTGTGTTTCAATAAGAGGCTATAGTGTGTCAGTGTGACTGTGTTTCAACATGATACTGTAGTGTGTCAGTGTGACTGTGTTTCAGCAAGAAGCTGTAGTGTGTCAGTGGGACAGTGTTTCAGCAAGAGACTGTAGTGTGTCAGTGTGATTGTTTCAGCAAGAGGCTGTAGTGTGTCAGTGTGACTGTGTTTCAGCAAGAGGCTGTAGTGTGTCAGTGTGACTGTGTTTCAGCAAGAGGCTGTAGTGTGTCAGTGTGACTGTGTTTCAGCAAGAAGCTGTAGTGTGTCAGTGTGACTGTGTTTCAGCAAGAAGCTGTAGTGTGTCAGTGGGACAGTGTTTCAGCAAGAGACTGTAGTGTGTCAGTGTGATTGTTTCAGCAAGAGGCTGTAGTGTGTCAGTGTGACTGTGTTTAAGCAAGAGGCTGTAGTGTGTCAGTGGGACTGTGTTTCAGCAAAAGACTGTAGTGTGTCAGTGTGATTGTTTCAGCAAGAGGCTGTAGTGTGTCAGTGGGATTGTTTCAGCAAGAGGCTGTAGTGTGTCAGTGTGACTGTGTTTAAGCAAGAGGCTGTAGTGTGTCAGTGGGACTGTGTTTCAGCAAAAGCCTGTAGTGTGTCAGTGTGATTGTTTCAGCAAGAGGCTGTAGTGTGTCAGTGTGATTGTTTCAGCAAGAGGCTGTAGTGTGTCAGTGGGATTGTTTCAGCAAGAGGCTGTAGTGTGTCAGTGTGACTGTGTTTCAGCAAGAGGCTGTAGTGTGTCAGTGGGACTGTTTCAGCAAGAGGCTGTAGTGTGTCAGTGTGACTGTGTTTCAGCAAGAGGCTGTAGTGTGTCAGTGTGACTGTGTTTCAGCAAGAGGCTGTAGTGTGTCAGTGTGACTGTGTTTCAGCAAGAGGCTGTAGTGTGTCAGTGTGACTGTTTCAGCAAGAGGCTGTAGTGTGTCAGTGTGACTGTTTCAGCAAGAGGCTGTAGTGTGTCAGTGTGACTGTGTTTCAGCAAGAGGCTGTAGTGTGTCAGTGTGACTGTTTCAGCAAGAGGCTGTAGTGTGTCAGTGTGACTGTTTCAGCAAGAGGCTGTAGTGTGTCAGTGTGACTGTTTCAGCAAGAGGCTGTAGTGTGTCAGTGTGACTGTGTTTCAGCAAGAGGCTGTAGTGTGTCAGTGTGACTGTGTTTCAGCAAGAGGCTGTAGTGTGTCAGTGTGATTGTTTCAGCAAGAGGCTGTAGTGTGTCAGTGTGACTGTGTTTCAGCAAGAGGCTGTAGTGTGTCAGTGTGATTGTTTCAGCAAGAGGCTGTAGTGTGTCAGTGTGACTGTGTTTCAGCAAGAGGCTGTAGTGTGTCAGTGTGATTGTTTCAGCAAGAGGCTGTAGTGTGTCAGTGTGACTGTGTTTCAGCAAGAGGCTGTAGTGTGTCAGTGTGACTGTTTCAGCAAGAGGCTGTAGTGTGTCAGTGTGACTGTTTCAGCAAGAGGCTGTAGTGTGTCAGTGTGACTGTGTTTCAGCAAGAGGCTGTAGTGTGTCAGTGTGACTGTTTCAGCAAGAGGCTGTAGTGTGTCAGTGTGAATGTTTCAGCAAGAGGCTGTAGTGTGTCAGTGTGACTGTTTCAGCAAGAGGCTGTAGTGTGTCAGTGTGACTGTGTTTCAGCAAGAGGCTGTAGTGTGTCAGTGTGACTGTGTTTCAGCAAGAGGCTGTAGTGTGTCAGTGTGATTGTTTCAGCAAGAGGCTGTAGTGTGTCAGTGTGACTGTGTTTCAGCAAGAGGCTGTAGTGTGTCAGTGTGATTGTTTCAGCAAGAGGCTGTAGTGTGTCAGTGTGACTGTTTCAGCAAGAGGCTGTAGTGTGTCAGTGTGACTGTTTCAGCAAGAGGCTGTAGTGTGTCAGTGTGACTGTTTCAGCAAGAGGCTGTAGTGTGTCAGTGTGACTGTGTTTCAGCAAGAGGCTGTAGTGTGTCAGTGGGACTGTGTTTCAGCAAGAGGCTGTAGTGTGTCAGTGGGACTGTTTCAGCAAGAGGCTGTGGCAAACCTTAAGAAGGCGAAGACGATGTATGTGTCGCGACAACAGGAATACGAGAAGGCAAAGGACGTCGCCCAGAAGGCAGAGACAGAGAACCTCAGCTCCAGCGCCATCACCAAGGCCGAGAAGAAGAAGAAACAAGTGGATGACTCACTGCACAGGGTGAGTGGACGGTCCAGGTGTAATCAGTTCTCATCCTAGGAATGCAGCAGCAAAATATGAACTGGCCCACCTAATTTACAAACGGCATCAACACGTTTCCATTTTGACACATCCTTTATTCACATACGTGAATGTCTATCATTTCAGTTTAACTTGTATTGTAAGTACATAAGAAATTAAACAGTAATACTTTTAACATTAAATATGTACACTAACATAACATAACTTTACATTGCATATATACGTAAGTAAAACAAACATTAGGTCTGTACTCAAATGTACACACATGTGCAAGCACACTATAATAATAATATGCAAACTATAATTTAATAGTATTTTTATTTACCAAACTATAATAATAATAATAAATATTGTTCCAAGTAAATATCCTACTTATATTATTGTGATGTCCAAACCTAGTACTTCTATTGGTGTTTGATTGCGTAAGCTGTAAGCTACTGACAGGCTTGGATCAATGTCTCGTAGACAGAAAACATTAGATGGTCAACTAATCCTATCTTGTCTACGGAATGAACTAAACGACTGACCATTTGTGATATATGTGCCCTCATTGCTGCATTCAGGCGATGGAGGCAGAGACCACCTACAAGGCATGTGTTGTGGAGGCAAACAACAAACAAGCTGAACTTGAAAGGGTCAAGGTCAGTGTTTAAACTTGGTTGACCTTGGCTAACATTGTGTCTTATTCAAGCGAGGTTGCATTTAGCCCCTACCGTGCCATGGCACATTAGATGCAGTAGCAAAACTGTCCAGCCTCTGGATAGAACTACACACAGCACAGAAAATGGTTTCCCAAAGTATTTGTAGTTGTCGTTTAACCAACAACACAAATTTGATCATATTTTTGCAATGGTGCGTATATATTGTACAACTGCTACAATTTACATGAAACTTTCCCAGCTACTCGATGGACTGGTTCATAGCATGGAAGAATGACACAGAACATGGAAGAATGACACAGAACATGGAAGAATGACACAGAACATGGAAGAATGACACAGAACATGGAAGAATTACACAGAACATGGAAGAATGACACAGAACATGGAAGAATTACACAGAAAATGGAAGAATTACACAGAACATACATAGTGTTGTAAACAGTCATGTAACGTGCAGTATGAACCGTTTACAAGAGTTGTGTAACTTGTATTGCAGGCAGACATTCTGGCTCAGTTGAGAGAACTCATCTACACCAGCGACCAAACCATGAAACAGGCAAGTCCTTCTTTTGTTTCAAGTGATGGTTTATCTTTCAGCAAATACTAATCAAAAGTATTCATTTACAGTAGTTGTTCACTGCCTACAGCCAAGGAGCCATTTATACAACTGCGTGAACCAAGGCAATGTAGAGCTCAAGCTACTACCCTGGCTTCAAACAGCAGGGAGATGAATCACAGTCAACTGACTGTCCAACATGCTGGCTAAACTACCACAAACTACTGATAGCAACTTGCCAGCTGGAGTTGTGTTTACTGTTCACACCTGTAACACTTGACCCTGTGACATATGACACTCAACACTGACATATAACACTTGACACAGTGACATTTGACAATAATCAAATGTGAATGCTCTTCATTGTAGGTGACAGTTGACTACTTCCAGCTGTTGCACACAGTGACGGCCACATCACCCGTCAGGGTCAGTCCATCCTTCTGTCTCTGTCTGTCTGTGTGTCTCTGTCTGTCTGTGTGTCTCTGTCTGTCTGTCTGTCTGTCTGTCTGTCTGTCTGTCTGTCTGTCTGTCTGTCTGTCTGTCTGTCTGTCTGTCTGTCTGTCTGTCTGTCTGTCTGTCTGTCTGTCTTGATACGTACTACAGTTGTAGTAGGTTAATAAATAATGTTCAATGTGGTAACAAATGTCAGGCTGTATGTTACAACTTCCAGGCCCTATGTTACAACTGCAGGCTCTATGTTACAACTTTCAGGCCCTGTTTTACAGTTGCAGGCCCTATGTTACAACTTACATCTACAGGCCTTGTGTTACAACAGTAGGCCTTATGTTTCAACTGCAAGCCCTGTGTTACAGCTGCAGGCCATGTGTTACAGCTGCCGGCCTTGTGTTACAGCTGCAGACCTTATGTTGCAGCTGCAGACCCTATGTTACAGCTGCAGGCCCTATGTTACCGCTGCAGGCCCTGTGTTACAGCTGCATGCCCTATGTTACAGCTGCAGGCCCTGTGTGAGAGCTGCCAGAAGTATGAGCCGGGCACGCAGTATGCAGAGTTTGTCAGGAAACTGCCTTCATCAGCCACCTACGTCAGGAACACAGAGCCATTTGTGTTTGAGCCATACACGTCAGATACAGGGTGAGTCAGGGTTTGAGTTGGACACGTCAGATACAGGGTGAGTCAGTGTTAGAGTGTAGCACTGTGGTTCAGTGGCTAGAGCTTCGGAATTTCAACCGAGAGAACCCGGGTTCGAATCCTGTGCGGCGGGGTCGAACCTTGGGCAAGTTCGTTCACTATACGTTGCTCCAGTTCACTCAGCTGTATGAATGAGTACCTGGCTATAGACAGTGGTGGATATTTGTGTATGAATAGTCTTCGCGCATTAATTGCAGCGTGGCTGGATGCTTCCCAGATAAGTCGAGAAGGTGTTCGATTGAACAGGTCTGCCAGGGAGTAAAGTGTATAAGAACTTACCTTTTTAGAGTAGGACACGTCAGATACAGGGTGAGTCAGTGTTAGAGTTGGACACGTCAGATACAGGGTGAGTCAGTGTTAGAGTTGGACACGTCAGATACAGGGTGAGTCATTGCTTGAGTTGTACACTTCAGATTATTATGTTCGAGTTTAACACAACATGTGCTTCTAGCTTCAAAAGGAAGTGATGACTCTTTATTAAGAAATGGTAAAATAGCATGGTAGCATGGCAAGGTATAACCGACTCATTATAACGGTCTCCAGCTATAGTACAGTCTAAGATATCTCATTGTCTTTTCTTTTCTTAAATAACTTAAACGCATACAATTACAGCTCACAACTGTATAACGAATAAAACATCAACTTACACATGTATAACTCACAATAATGTAACAAACAAAATGTTCACTCTTCTTTTCGAGTTCAATGTCAGTTCATTCTGAAACAAAATTAATGGTTGTTGCAAACATGTACTTTCTTTTAGAGTTCAACATCAGTTTATTCTGAAACCAAAATACAAAAGTAATTACGCTGAACATGGACAATATCTCCTGGCCCGAGCGGTTTCAATGGCTTCGCACCACGATCGTAGTCCCTCTTGAACCATGCCTCTGGTTTGCAGATCAGTTTGGGCATTTCTACCCTCGGCTTTAGTGCAGATTTGGTTGCGGGGAGTTTTGACCACAGCATCCTACTCATCACCAGTTGTGCTGGTGCATATTTCAGTCCACTGTTCGGGGTGTTCCTGTTCTCTAGGAGAGCAATATAGGGGTTCCGCCTGTTCTCTAGGAGAGCAATATAGGGGTCCCGCCTGTTCTCTAGGAGATCAATATAGGGGTCCCGCCTGTTCTCTAGGAGAGCAATATAGGGGTCCCGCCTGTTCTCTAGGAGAGCAATATAGGGGTCCCGCCTGTTCTCTAGGAGAGCAATATAGGGGTCCCGCCTGTTCTCTAGGAGAGCAATATAGGGGTCCCGCCTGTTCTCTAGGAGAGCAATATAGGGGTCCCGCCTGTTCTCTAGGAGGGCAATATAGGGGTCCCGCCTGTTCTCTAGGAGAGCAATATAGGGGTCCCGACCTGCTTCATCAGCTTTCTTCAGCAATGACTTGAGTGTCTGGACTACTCGTTCAGCTTGTCTATTTGACTGAGGATAAGTTGGGCTGGTCGTGGACACTTTGATGCCCCAACTGTGTGCAAACTTGCGAAACTCAACTACTGAATGGTTGATTGTCTGTGATGATCTTGTCTGGTATGCCGTGTCGTGCACTGATACTCGACATGAGCTATCACAGATCCAGTCATCTTATTCTCCAGCCTGGCAATCTTGGGATATTTCCAGTATAGTTCACAACTACCAGATAATCGTGACCGTTGATTGTCACGATATACATTGCGACTTTCTGGAATGATCCGTCCGATATCTCGTGTGCAATCATGACTCCTTCTGACGACTTCTCTAGAATGTAGACATGTGTGACATTTTGCAACTGTGTCCTCGATGTCCTTAGACATCCCTGGCCAGAATATCACTGTCCTGGCTCTTGATTTTGTCTTCTCCATGCCCATGTGTGGCTCGTGAAGAACTTGCAACATTTCATACCACATTGCCTCGGGTATGATGACCCTCTCACCTGCGAACAGTAAGCCTTCATTTGCACTCAGCTAGTCACTCATATTCCAGTATCCTTTCAGGTCTGCTGGACTGGTTTCCATGAATCAGGCCAACCGTCCATCACGACTTGCTATAGCTGCTAGAGTGTTGCATCATCAGCTGTTGCTCTTCTGATTTTTTCCAGTCTTCCTGGTCTTGCCGGAAAGTCTCATGTCAAACTGTGGACCATTACTTCCACGTCGTCGATCAGCTGCTTGTCTGGCTCACCCTCTACGTATGCTGGTGAGAGACCACCAGCAACATGTAGATGTCTCCCAGGCACATTCACCACATGCAGTGTATATCGCTGCAGTTTTAGCATCATTCTTTGCACTCGAGCTGTCGCATATCCGATCGATTTCTTCATGATTATTTCAAGTGGCTTGTGGTCTGTTTGGGCCTCAACATCTTTGCCATAGATGTATTGGTAAAACTTGCTCGTTGCAACCACTACAGCAAAAATTTCCTTCTCCCGCTGAGTATAGTGTAATTCTGGGACCACGAGTGCCCCAGGACGAACAAGCAATTACTTGCCCTTCCTGCAGCAGACGTGCTCCCGGGCCACTCTGTGAAGACATGCTCCCAGGCCACTCTGTGAAGACATGCTCCCAGGCCACTCTGTGAAAACATGCTCCCAGGCCACTCTGTGAAGACATTCTCCCAGGCCACTCTGAAGATATGCTCCCAGGCCACTCTGTGAAGACATGCTCCCAGGCCACTCTGTGAAGACATGCTCCCAGGCCACTCTGTGAAGACATGCTCCCAGGCCACTCTGTGAAGACATGCTCCCGGGCCACTCTGCGAAGCATCTGACTGCAGTGTCACTGGTTTGCGTACATCGTAGAACTTTAGCACCGGCATGCTGCTGAGCAGTCCTTTCAATTTGTTCACAGCATCTGTGTGCTCTGGCTGCCAACACTACACTGCATCCTCCTTCAACAGTGCTCACAGCGGTGCAGCAATGTGCGACTCTCCAGGAATGAACTTTCCCTGGTACTTGATCATCTTCAAGAACCTGAGCAGTGAACACTTGTCAGTAGGAAGTGGCATGCCCACAATAGCTTCCACCTTGCTCGGGTCTGGGCTGAGGCGTTCAGACACTACATGTCCCAAGTAGAGCACCTTGTTCACTTTCAGTTGTACCTTGGAGGCGTTGAACTTTTCATTCCTCTCTCTGGCCCTTCTCAGTACCCTGAGCCTGATAGCATCATGACCTCATTCGTCATCCCCAGCGGTGATAATGTCATCTGTGATGATATAGGCTCCATCGATGTCGTTGAAAGTGTATTGCATAAGCTTCTGTAGGACTTTGGTTGCCGAACTGACGCCGTGACATGTTGATAACTGAGAACACTTTCTTGCCTGCCAAATGTGCTATTTTGGTCAACGGTTTCTCACGTGATACGTCATTGATGCTTTTCCCAAGTCCCAACTTCTCGCATGTTTGACAACCAAGTGGCGTCTTGGTGTGGTTAGTAACATAGAATTTAATGAACGTTGGTTTCTCTGAATTCTCTGGAATGCACTGTAGTGTCACAGTGCCCACTGGCCTGACATTGACACTGTAGTGTCACAGTGCCCACTGGCCTGACATTGACACTGTAGTGTCACAGTGCCCACTGGCCTGACATTTACACTGTAGTGTCACAGTGCCCACTGGCCTGACATTGACACTAGTGTCACAGTGCCCACTGGCCTGACATTGACACTGTAGTGTCACAGTGCCCACTGGCCTGACATTGACACTACTGATGAATTTTGACAATACCATCTGTTTGGGCTGCATCGGTATTCTTGGCATTATCTTGTCATATGTGACAGGGGAAGCATGTTTGCTTGAGCACCAGTGTCCAGCTTGAAGCTTACTCTGGTTGTGTACCATCATTTCTGTTGTCCAGTCTTCATCAGAAGGATTGTGAGTTGTAGCACATGTCAGATACAGGGTGAGTCATTGTTTGAGTTGTACACGTCAGACACAGCTTGAGTCATTGTCACAAAGTAACAGTGATGTAGAGTTGTCATAGAATGACGGTCGCAAAGTAACAGTGATGTAGAGCTGTCGTGGATTGACAGTCACAAAGTAACAGTGATGTAGAGCTGTCATAGCATGACAGTCACAAAGTAACAGTGATGTAGAGCTGTCATGGAATGAGGGTCACAAAATAACAGTGACGTGGAACTGTCTCAGAATGACGGTCACGAAGTAACAGTGATGTAGAGCTGTTATAGAATGACGGTCATAAAGTAACAGTGATATAGAGCTGTCATAGAATGACAGTCACAAATTAACTGTGATGTAGAGCTGTCATAGAATGACAGTCACAAAGTAACAGTGATGTAGAGCTGTCATAGAATGACAGTCACAATGTAACAGTGATGTAGAGCTGTCATAGAATGACAGTCACAAAGTAATGGTGATGTAGAACTGTCATAGAATGACAGTCACAAAGTAACGGTGATGTAGAGCTGTCATAGAATGACAGTCACAATGTAACGGTGATGTAGAGCTGTCATAAAATGACAGTCACAAAGTAACAGTGATGTAGAGCTGTCATCAAATTATGGTCACAAAGTAACAGTGATGTAGAGCTGTCATAGAATGACGGTCACAAAGTAACAGTGATGTAGAGCTGTCATAAAATGATGGTCACAAAGTAACAGTGATGTAGAGCTGTCATAAAATGACGGTCACAAAGTAACAGCGGTCCTACATGAGGTAGTAGACTCAATATATCAGATTGTTCGTGTATCATTAAAATATGTTTCGTTTTGATTGCTACTTCTTTAGGGATGCTCTCATGTGGTAACAAATTTAAAAAGTGATGTAACAGTGTGTTGTGATATGTGAGTGTGTTTATGTTTGACAATGTTTTATGTTGTTGGTGCGTGTGCATGTGTGTGTGTTATTGGTGTGTGACAGTGTTGTTGGTGTGAATGTGTTGTGTAAGTGTGTTGATGTGTGACTGTTGTTGATGTGACAGTGTTGTTGGTGTGAGTGTGTTATGTAAGTGTGTTGATGTGTGACTGTCGTTGATGTGACAGTGTTGTTGGTGTGAGTGTGTTGTGTAAGTGTGTTGATGTGTGACTGTCGTTGATGTGACAGTGTTGTTGGTGTGAATGTGTTGTGTAAGTGTGTTGATGTGTGACTGTCGTTGATGTGACAGTGTTGTTGGTGTGAGTGTGTTGTGTAAGTGTGTTGATGTGTGACTGTCGTTGATGTGACAGTGTTGTTGGTGTGAGTGTGTTGTGTAAGTGTGTTGATGTGTGACTGTCGTTGATGTGACAGTGTTGTTGGTGTGAGTGTGTTGTGTAAGTGTGTTGATGTGTGACTATCGTTGATGTGACAGTGTTGTTGGTGTGAATGTGTTGTGTAAGTGTGTTGATGTGTGACTGTCGTTGATGTGACAGTGTTGTTGGTGTGAGTGTGTTGTGTAAGTGTGTTGATGTGTGACTGTTCTTTAGGGATGGTCTCATGTGGTAACAAATTTAAAAAGTGATGTAACAGTGTGTTGTGATAGGTGAGTGTGTTGTTGGTGTGAGTGTGTTTATGTTTGGCAATGTTTTGTGTTGTCGGTGTGTGTGCATGTGTGTGTGTTATTGGTGTGTGACAGTGTTGTTGGTGTGAATGTGTTTATGTTTGGCAATGTTTTGTGTTGTCGGTGTGTGTGCATGTGTGTGTGTTATTGGTGTGTGACAGTGTTGTTGGTGTGAATGTGTTGTGTAAGTGTGTTGATGTGTGACTGTTGTTGATGTGACAGTGTTGTTGGTGTGAGTGTGTTGTGTAAGTGTGTTGATGTGTGACTGTCGTTGATGTGACAGTGTTGTTGGTGTGAGTGTGTTGTGTAAGTGTGTTGATGTGTGACTGTCGTTGATGTGACAGTGTTGTTGGTGTGAGTGTGTTGTGTAAGTGTGTTGATGTATGACTGTCGTTGATGTGACAGTGTTGTTGGTGTGAGTGTGTTGTGTAAGTGTGTTGATGTGTGACTGTCGTTGATGTGACAGTGTTGTTGGTGTGAGTGTGTTGTGTAAGTGTGTTGATGTGTGACTGTCGTTGATGTGACAGTGTTGTTGGTGTGAGTGTGTTGTGTAAGTGTGTTGATGTGTGACTATCGTTGATGTGACAGTGTTGTTGGTGTGAGTGTGTTGTGTAAGTGTGTTGATGTGTGACTGTCGTTGATGTGACAGTGTTGTTGGTGTGAGTGTGTTGTGTAAGTGTGTTGATGTGTGACTGTCGTTGATGTGACAGTGTTGTTGGTGTGAGTGTGTTGTGTAAGTGTGTTGATGTGTGACTGTCATTGATGTGACAGTGTTGTTGGTGTGAGTGTGTTGTGTAAGTGTGTTGATGTGTGACTGTCGTTGATGTGACAGTGTTGTTGGTGTGAGTGTGTTGTGTAAGTGTGTTGATGTGTGACTGTCATTGATGTGACAGTGTTGTTGGTGTGAGTGTGTTGTGTAAGTGTGTTGATGTGTGACTATCGTTGATGTGACAGTGTTGTTGGTGTGAGTGTGTTGTGTAAGTGTGTTGATGTGTGACTGTCGTTGATGTGACAGTGTTGTTGGTGTGAGTGTGTTGTGTAAGTGTGTTGATGTGTGACTGTCATTGATGTGACAGTGTTGTTGGTGTGAGTGTGTTGTGTAAGTGTGTTGATGTGTGACTGTCGTTGATGTGACAGTGTTGTTGGTGTGAGTGTGTTGTGTAAGTGTGTTGATGTGTGACTGTCGTTGATGTGACAGTGTTGTTGGTGTGAGTGTGTTGTGTAAGTGTGTTGATGTGTGACTGTCGTTGATGTGACAGTGTTGTTGGTGTGAGTGTGTTGTGTAAGTGTGTTGATGTGATAGTGTTGTTGTCCACAGGTTGTGTGACCAGCGCAAGGCAAGTCAGTCATCAGGCTCCGGCTCAGACATCCCTATCATTGGAGGTGAGTGGACACTAATGGACACAGGGTCCTCTACCATGCTGGGTCCACCCATGTGACTGGACACTCAGAGGACTCATACGTCACATGACAAACATGTTTTAAACTATTTAAACAATTACATCTAAATCACTTTTATTCTTGGGTAAAACATGGCTCTAACACATAGTCTACCGATTTGATACAGATATGATAGATTGCAACAATCTGGAAGTAAACATGACAAGCTCATCTCGTTGTTTTGTTGTGTTCTGCATAATCTAAAATCTGTCTGAAATGTTGGTATGTCCAGTGTGTTGGTGTAATGTACTCGGTTGGTCTTGCCTCTCTCCATCCATTGTTACCCTCTGTCCCACTCATTGTTAACCCTCTGCTTCAACACAATGTTAACCCACTCTTCTCCACTGGCCCATCCAATCATTGTTAACTCTGTCACACACATTGTTAACCCTGTCTCACACACTGTTAACCCTGTCTCACACACTGTTAACCCTGTCTCACACACTGCTAACCCTGTCTCACACATTGTTAACCTTAACCCTGTCTCATACAATGTTAACCCTGGCTCACACACTGTTAACCCTGTCTCATACACTGTTAACCCTGTCTCACACATTGTTAATGCTGTCTCACACTTTGTTAACCCTGTCTCAAACACTGTTAACCCTGTCTCACACATTGTTAACCCTGTCTCACAAACTTATCCCTGTCCCACACACTGCTAACCCTGTCTCACACACTGTTAACCCTGTCTCACACACTGTTAACCCTGTCTCACACACTGTTAACCCTGTCTCACACACTGTTAACCCTGTCTCACACACTGCTAACCCTGTCTCACACACTGCTAACCGTGTCTCACACACTGTTAAGCCTCTCTCATACATTGTTAACCCTGTCTCACACACTGTTAACCCTGTCTCACACACTGCTAACCCTGTCTCACACACTGCTAACCCTGTCTCACACACTGTTAACCCTGTCTCACACACTGTTAACCCTGTCTCACACAATGTTAATGCTGTCTCACACACTGTTAACCCTGTGTGCCCCAGATGCCGGTGGTGACCAGGACGACTCAGACAGTATGAGTGGCAGTAGCTCCAAGTCTGTTGAGTCATCTCCGTCAGCGAGTCCATGTCAGACTCACCGTGCCATCATCAACTGCTCCTCTATGGGAGAGCTCCTCCCCGGTGAAGCGGAACACACCGACTCAAGTAAGTCAGGGTTCACTGAACACACAGACTCAAGTAAGTCATGGCTCATTGAACAAACATATTCATGTAAGTCATGGCTCATTGAACACACAGACTCAAGTAAGTCATGGCTAATTGAACACACAGACTCAAGTAAGTCATGGCTAATTGAACACACAGACTCAAGTAAGTCACGGTTCACTGAACACACAGACTCAAGTAAGTCATGGTTCACTAAACACACAGACTCAAGTAAGTCATGGCTCATTGAACACACATATTCATGTAAGTCAGGGTTCACTGAACACACAGACTCAAGTAAGTCATGGCTCATTGAACACACATATTCATGTAAGTCATGGCTCATTGAACACACAGACTCAAGTAAGTCATGGCTAATTGAACACACAGGCTCACGTAAGTCATGGTTCACTGAACACACAGACTCAAGTAAGTCACGGTTCACTGAACACACAGACTCAAGTAAGTCGTGACTCGTTGAACACACAGACTCAAGTAAGTCACGGTTCACTGAACACACAGACTCAAGTAAGTCACGGTTCACAGAACACAGACTCGCGTAAGTGAGGGATGACACATTTCGCTGGTTTCTCCTTTTTGTGGCTTACAAGTATTAATGTGGCAGGTTTTGTGATATCATAAATTGCCAAGGCGTGTTTATTTTGAGACATTGACTGTATTCAGAATGTGATTTGGTTCAACAAAAAGTGTTTGAAATTTTCATTTATTCCATCTATTTGTGTTTCTGCATCTTTGTCTTGTCTGAGTGACTAATGTTGATTGAACCATTAGAAAAGTGACAACAAGTGTAATGACTGATGTTGGTTGAGTCATTACAATATTATAATTACACCTGTTACAATGGTAACAACAGGTGTAGTGACTGATATTGGTTGAACCACTATAATAGTGATAACAAGTATAATTACAGATACTGGTTAAACCATTACAATGGTAACTACAAGTGTAATGACTGATCTTGGTTGAACCATTACAATGGTAACAACAAATGTAACAACTGATGTTGGTTGAACCATCACAATGGTAACAATAGTATGGGATCGGGCAAGCATTTTTAAATAAAAATGCCATTTGTGGCAAAAATGCCATTTGTGACCTAATACAAGTTTTTAATTAATAGATTGAAGCTCATGATATCACACGGGTTCAAGGACAACAACATATACAATAAGTGTGCAAACTATGAGTTGGTGAGAACGATAGTTTTCAAGGTATCATGTTTTGAAAATGAGGAAGTGTGTTGTTTGGACAGTTTAGCTCCTGGCAAGAGACAAGCACACAATAAAAAATATAACTTAGGCAAATAAAATATGAAAAATGGAAGATAAATTTTAATTTCATTTCAATAAGTTTCATTAAGCTGCATCATATTGTTTGGTTTTTGTTTGACTTTTTGTGACTGGTTTTCCATTTCCCGATCACCGTGGGTCAGGGAAAAATATCAAAACACCACTGTATTCTCGCCGTACCGATATATGCGTAGTAGTGTGTTTGCCGACATTCCTTTTATTGACTCATTCCTCTTATTGACTCATTCCTCTTATTGACTCGCTCCTCTTATTGACTCGCTCCTCTTATTGACTCGCTCCTCTTATTGACTCGCTCCTCTTATTGACTCGCTCCTCTTATTGACTCGCTCCTCTTATTGACTCGCTCCTCTTATTGACTCGCTCCTCTTAATGACTCGCTCCTCTTATTGACTCGCTCCTCTTATTGACTCATTTACTATATTTCGTTATTCATTAACTCATACATGTTTCAATATTTAAGGCATCTTAGGAATAACAAGCAGCGAAAATGTCATATACTATGTTTAGCAAACATCAAGTTTACGACGGGAGTCATGTGCCCCTCGCACCAAAGGTCAACTAATTCAACCGTCCACTGTGAACGTGATGTGGATTATCCTATTTTGTCGTAATGGGGAGATCCATGTTCAACAATAAACAAATACTCAAATTATTCACTACCATTTATCAATATAATACAATGTGTTATGTTGATTGTATTTGTTTGCAATTAAATACAACAAGATGCGAAAATAGCTTACCCCGGGGGTACAAACGCATAGAATAAAACATTAGTCACTTACATAATGGTAAGTGTACCGAGCTATCGAAGACTCGCTAAGCGTCCATACTTTTTTGTGAAATAGTGACGTTTTTACTAAAAGCATGACCGCCCGCAAAGGCTTGTGTTTACATGTGAGGGGCGGTATCTGCTGAAGCCATGCTAATCGTCGATACTCAGGGAAAGTTTCAAAGCTTTTTAGTGAGTTGCGGCCTCAAATCAAATGTAATATTCATGAAACAACATCCATTTTATTGCAAATTTCATTCTGAATCAATTGTTTCTATACACTAGACTTACGTTTGTGAAATGGTGAAGTTTTTACTAAAAACATGACCGCCACGCATGTTTACATGCATGTTTACATGCATGTTTACATGCATGTTTGCAGTCGATTTTGTATTAATTCAGATTAGTGTATCTCTGATTTTTAGAGCAATTATTTTTTGTTAATAAACTTTATTCTGATTGAATTGAACAGAAATTGACACCGCGCAAGGTCTATGAAGATAGCATAATTTTAGCGAAATTTGTCAATCTGTTCGAAATGCGCAGCGTTACGGTCAGCACCAGCATAACAACACAGCATCTTAGAACAAGCAGCAGGTCGCCACGGCCAGTTAATCGTGGTTTCATACATTTCTTTGAAAGCTTGCTGAATGCATAAATTTGGAGTTATCGGAAAGAAATTTAACATATGAACAGACCATACAATAACGTTTGTTGAGAGGTAAATTTTACATATGAACAGACCATATAATAACGTTTGTTGAAAGGTAAATTTGATTCCAGTGCATTTTTCACCAGTGTCTGGTGGTCAGTCAGAACTAAATGGCAATTTCAGTGAGAAATCCTTTCCCAAGCCTAAATAGTAACAACAGATGTAATGACTGATGTTGGTTGAACCGTTACAATAGGAACAAATGTAATGACTGGTGTTTATGGAACCATTACAGCAGTAACAACAAGTGTAACAACTGGCATGGGTTGATTAATTACAGTAGTAACAACAAGTGTAATGGCAGGTTTGGGTTGAGCCATTACAGTAGTAACAACAAGTGTAATGGCTGGTCTGGGTTGAGCCATTATACTAGTAACAACAAGTGTAACAACTGGTATGGGTTGAGGCATTACAGTAGTAACAGCTAGTGTAACAACTGGTCTGGGTTGAGCAATTACAGTAGTAACACGTGTAATGGCTGGTCTGGGTTGATCCATTACACTAGTAACAACAAGTGTAATGGCTGGTCAGGGTTGGGCCATTACACTAGTAACAACAAGTGTAATGGCTGGTCAGGGTTGGGCCATTACACTAGTAACAACAAGTGTAATGGCTGGTTTGAGTTGAGCTATTACAGTAGTAACAACAATGTTTGTTGTGTTTCAGGACACAACGTATCGGTAAGTTCTGACGGGGGCATGACGTTCCGTGGTGTGTCGCTTTCTCGCCCCGCCCAGACGCATGTCTTTCGCAGGCTGCGAACTCCCTCGAGATGCCGCGAGTGTGAAACCTATGTGTACTTTCAGGGGGCCGAGTGTCGCAAGGTTAGTTGCCCCCTCACTAACACCATTACCCCTCACTAACAACTAACAAGATAATCCCAATGAAACCTGTAACCCCCTCACTAACAACATTTCCCCCACTAATAACATTGCCCCCTGATTAACAACATATGCCCCCTGTGAAACTTGTAACCTGGACTGTAACAGCCGTGTGAAATGACTAACAACATAAGTACCGTGTGAAATATTTACCCCATAACTAACCCTTCACTAATAACAAACCTCCTGTGAAACTTACTGCCCCTTCACTAACAACATAAGCAACCTATGAAACCACTTATTACCCCCTCATAACATTACCCCACTCAACTACATTATCCACCCCTTACTAACAAAAGTGTTTGTGTGTGCATACACGTGTGTGCATGTGTGTGTGAAATGTTTATATATGCATGTGATTTTGTATGTATGTGCTTATGTCATATTGTGTAGGTACTGTGAAACATACCTGAATTGTTTGTGTGCATTTGTGTGTTTGTGCATGTGTGTTTGTGATTGTGTGTTTGTGCATGTATGTTTGTGAATGTGTGTTTGTGATTGTGTGTGTTTTTATGCATGTGTGTTTGTGTGTGCGTGTTTTTGATTGTGTGTTTGTGTATCTGTGTGTTGATGTGCTTAAATTAGGCTATATTTTTGTGGTACAGCTTAACATTTATTTGTATTGGTCATACCAGAATGAGTTTGAACACGTTTGACATTATATAAGTTGAAGACATTAAATCTGATGGTTTCATGTGATATATCAAGGCATTTTAAGTAATAGTCGCAAGTGTGATGTAAAGACATGTTAAGTAATGATTACAAGTGTGATGTGAAGGCATATTAATACATGTTTTTTAAATGTGACGTCAAAGCATGTTGTGTCATGTTTTTAGTTGTGATGTCAAAGCATGTTAAGTTATGATTTCAAGTGTCAAATATGTTGTCAAAATGTCTTATGTGATGTAGTTTGAAATGTAATGTGAATGCGTGTTAAATGTATTGCAAGGATGATGTCAAAGCATGTTAACTGTAATGCTTTCAAGTGTTATATCAAGGCATAGCAAGGGTTGTTTTGAGTTACTAGTGTCATAGCATTAGATGGATTTAATGTATGTGCTTGTGCATTGACAGTGTACATTTGTTGAGCTGAAAGTGTATGTGTACACAGTGTGTGTTGAGTGTACACGTGTCGTGTTTTGCCCGTATGTGTTGAGTGTGCACGTGTCATGTTTTGCCAGTATGTGTTGAGTGTACACGTGTGTTGCCAGTGTGTGTTGAGTGTACACGTGTGTTGCAAGTGTGTGTTGAATGTACACGCGTGTTGCCAGTGTGTGTTGAATGTACACATGTGTTGCAAGTGTGTGTTGAATGTACACGCGTGTTGCCAGTGTGTGTTGAATGTACACATGTGTTGCCAGTGTGTGTTGAAAGTACACGTGTGTTGCAAGTGTGTGTTGAATGTACATGCATGTTGCCAGTGTGTGTTGAATATACACATGTGTGGCCAGTGTGTGTTGAAAGACCACGTGTGTTGCCAGTGTGTGTTGAATGTACACGTATGTTGCCAGTGTGTGTCGAATGTACACGTGTGTTGCCAGTGTGTGTTGAGTCTACATGTGTGTTGCGTGTACACATGTTTTGCCAGTGTGTGTTGAGTGTACACACGTGTGTTGCCAGTGTGTGTTGAGTCTACATGTGTGTTGCCAGTGTGTGTTGAGTGTATACACACGTGTGTTGCCAGTGCATGTTGAGTCTACATGTGTTTTGCCAGTGTGTGTTGAGTATACATGTGTTTTGCCAGTGTGTGTTGAGTGTATACATGTGTTTTGCCAGTGTGTGTTGAGTATACATGTGTTTTTCCAGTGTGTGTTGAGTGTATACATGTGTTTTGCCAGTGTGTGTTGAGTCTACATGTGTTTTGCCAGTGTGTGTTGAGTGTATACATGTGTGTTGCCAGTGTGTGTTGAGTCTACATGTGTTTTGCCAGTGTGCGTTGAGTGTATACATGTGTTTTGCCAGTGTGTGTTGAGTCTACATGTGTTTTGCCAGTGTGTGTTGAGTGTATACATGTGTGTTGTCAGTGTGTGTTGAGTGTACACACACGTGTTGCCAGTGTATGTTGAGTCTACTAGTGTGTTGCCAGTGTGTGTTGAGTATACATGTGTGTTGCCAGTGTGGTCTGGCGAGCCACAAGAAATGTCTGGAGGTGCTACACCTGGGCTGTGGATCCAAGCACCATATACCGCGACGGATGACAACATTTGGCGTTGACTTCACGGCCCATGTGGAGGAGACACGCACGCAGATACCATACCTCGTGAGGAGGTGTGCTCGTGAGGTCGATGAGAGGGGCCTTGACCTCAGGGTGAGTGACTCTTGACTTCAGTGTCAATTATCTTTGATCTTAGGGTTAGTGACCTATGTTTATACTAATATTTTGCAAGGCTCAGAATAAGGTCACTTAATGTAATGGTCAGTGAAAGAATAATGTCTGAAATTTGAAGGAAACTTCACTTTGCAGGTAGTACTTTATTAGAAAATGTATAAGTTAAGCATGTGTATGCACAGTATAAATTGCTTCTTTAAGACACCCTTGTGTTGGATCTGTCACTGTTTATGTAGTCCATGTTGAGATATTCCATATAGTGTGTTGTGTTGTGTCCAAGGGATGTTCTACAGTGTGTTGTGTTGTGTCCAGGATATGTTCTACAGTGTGTTGTGTTGAGTCCAGGATATGTTCTACAGTGTGTTGTGTTGTGTCCAGGGGATGTTCTACAGTGTGTTGTATTGTGTCCAGGGGATGTTCTACAGTGTGTTGTGTTGTGTCCAGGGGATGTTCTACAGTGTGTTGTATTGTGTCCAGGAGAAGTTCTACAGTGTGTTGTGTTGTGTCCAGGGGATGTTCTACAGTGTGTTGTGTTTTGTCCAGAAGATGTTCTACAGTGTGTTGTGTTGAGTCCAGGAGATGTTCTACAGTGTGTTGTGTTGTGTCCAGGAGAAGTTCTACAGTGTGTTGTGTTGAGTCCAGGAGATGTACTTTAGTGTGTTGTGTCCAGGATATGTTCTACAGTGTGTTGTGTTGTGTCCATGAGATGTTCTACAGTGTGTTGTGTTGTGTCCAGGAGATGTTCTACAGTGTGTTGTGTTGTGTCCAGGGGATGTTCTACAGTGTGTTGTGTTGTATCCAGGAGATGTTCTACAGTGTGTTGTGTTGTGTCCAGGGGATGTTCTACAGTGTGTTGTGTTGTGTCCAGGAGAAGTTCTACAGTGTGTTGTGTTGAGTCAAGGATATGTACTTTAGTGTGTTGTGTCCAGGATATGTTCTACAGTGTGTTGTGTTGTGTCCAGGATATGTTCTACAGTGTGTTGTGTTGTGTCCAGAATATGTTCTACAGTGTGTTGTGTTGTGTCCAGGATATGTTCTACAGTGTGTTGTATTGTGTCCAGGAGAAGTTCTACAGTGTGTTGTGTTGAGTCAAGGGTATGTACTTTAGTGTGTTGTGTCCAGGATATGTTCTACAGTGTGTTGTGTTGTGTCCAGGATATGTTCTACAGTGTGTTGTGTTGTGTCCAGGGGATGTTCTACAGTGTGTTGTGTTGTGTCCAGGGGATGTTCTACAGTGTGTTGTATTGTGTCCAGGAGAAGTTCTACAGTGTGTTGTGTTAAGTCCAGGATATGTACTTTAGTGTGTTGTGTCCAGGAGATGTTCTACAGTGTGTTGTGTTGTGTCCAGGAGATGTTCTACATTGTATTGTGTTGTGTGCAGGATATGTTCTACAGTGTGTTGTGTTGTGTCCAGGAGATGTTCTACATTGTATTGTGTTGTGTGCAGGATATGTTCTACAGTATGTTGTGTTGTGTCCAGGAGATGTTCTACAGTGTGTTGTGTTGAGTCCAGGAGATGTTCTACAGTGTGTTGTGTCCAGGAGATGTTCTACAGTGTGTTGTGTCCAGGAGATGTTCTACAGTGTGTTGTGTCCAGGAGATGTTCTACAGTGTGTTGTGTCCAGGAGATGTTCTACAGTGTGTTGTGTGCAGGAGATGTTCTACAGTGTGTTGTGTTGAGTCCAGGAGATGTACTTTAGTGTGTTGTGTCCAGGAGATGTTCTACAGTGTGTTGTGTCCAGGAGATGTTTTACAATGTGTTGTTTCCAGGAGATGTTCTACAGTGTATTGTGTCCAGGAGATGTTCTACAGAGTGTTGTGTTGTGTCCAGGAGATGTTCTACAGAGTGTTGTGTTGTGTCCAGGAGATGTTCTACAGAGTGTTGTGTCCAGGAGATGTTCTACAGTGTGTTGTGTCCAGGAGATGTTCTACAGTGTGTTGTGTTGAGTCCTGGAGATGTACTTCAGTGTGTTGTGTCCAGGAGATGTTCTACAGTGTGTTGTGTCCAGGAGATGTTCTACAGTGTGTTGTGTTGAGTCCAGGAGATGTACTTCAGTGTGTTGTGTCCAGGAGATGTTTTACAGTGTGTTGTGTCCAGGAGATGTTCTACAGTGTGTTGTGTTGTGTTGTGTCCAGGAGATGTTCTACAGTGTGTTGTGTTGTGTCCAGGAGATGTTCTACAGTGTGTTGTGTTGTGTCCAGGATATGTTCTACAATGTGTTGTGTTGTGTCCAGGATATGTTCTACAGTGTGTTGTGTTGTCCCAGGGAATCTACCGGGTGTCCGCCGTCAAGTCAAAGGTGGAGCGACTGTGTCAGAGTTTCGAGACAGACTGTGAAGAAGTTGATCTCAGTGAACACCATCCGAATGTCATAGCCAATGTCCTCAAACTCTACCTTCGTCAGGTAACTACATTGTGAACAACATCCTAATGTCATTGCTAATGTCTTCAAGCTCTACCTGCTTCAGGTAACTACACAACATCCTAATGTCATAGCCAATGTCCTCAAACTCTACCTGCGTCAGGTAACTACACCGTGAACAACATCCTAATGTCATTGCTAATGTCTTGAAACTCTACCTGCGTCAGGTAACTACACAGTGAACAACATCCTAATGTCATTGCTAATGTCTTCAAACTCTACCTGCATCAGGTAACTACACAGTGAACAACATCCTAATGTCATAGCCAATGTCCTCAAACTCTACCTGCGTCAGGTAACTACACAGTGAACAACATCCTAATGTCATAGCCAATGTCCTCAAACTCTACCTGCGTCAGGTAACTATACAGTGAACAACATCCTAATGTCATTGCTAATGTCTTCAAACTCTACCTGCGTCAGGTAACTACACAGTGAACAACATCCTAATGTCAATGCTAATGTCTTCAAACTCTACCTGCGTCAGGTAACTACACAGTGAACAACATCCTAATGTCATTACTAATGTATTCATACTCTACCTGCATCAGGTAACTACACAGTGAACAACATCCTAATGTCATTGCTAATGTCTTCAAACTCTACCTGCGTCAGGTAACTACACAGTGAACAACATCCTAATGTCATAGCCAATGTCCTCAAACTCTACCTGCGTCAGGTAACTACACAGTGAACAACATCCTAATGTCATTGCTAATGTCTTTAAACTCTACCTGCGTCAGGTAACTACACAGTGAACAACATCCTAATGTCATTGCTAATGTCTTCAAACTCTACCTGCGTCAGGTAACTACACAGTGAACAACATCCTAATGTCATTGCTAATGTCTTCAAACTCTACCTGCGTCAGGTAACTACACAGTGAACAACATCCTAATGTCATTGCTAATGTCTTTAAACTCTACCTGCGTCAGGTAACTACACAGTGAACAACATCCTAATGTCATTGCTAATGTCTTCAAACTCTACCTGCGTCAGGTAACTACACAGTGAACAACATCCTAATGTCATTGCTAATGTCTTTAAACTCTACCTGCGTCAGGTAACTACACAGTGAACAACATCCTAATGTCATTGCTAATGTCTTCAAACTCTACCTGCGTCAGGTAACTACACAGTGAACAACATCCTAATGTCATTGCTAATGTCTTTAAACTCTACCTGCGTCAGGTAACTACACATTGAACAACATCCTAATGTCATTGCTAATGTCTTTAAACTCTACCTGCGTCAGGTAACTACACAGTGAACAACATCCTAATGTCATTGCTAATGTCTTCAAACTCTACCTGCGTCAGGTACTGTGTAGATATCTACCTTAATAGTGATTGTGGAACATTGACATGTAAACTGTGTCATGGGAATGGTTGAGAGTTGTCTACATCACTACTGCCAATGTCTTGTGTGGCTGACCATCAGGGGTCAGTTCAGAATCAACAGAAGCAGCTGACCCTATGTAGACAGGAGCCTCTGCCATTGTCCTAGACATCCATTGTCCACACTAGGTGTTTAGTCCGGGCTTCAGTAACTTTATCTTTGATTTTCCATAGACATGTTATGTGGTAGTGCCAATGTACACAAGAACTCTGAATTTGATTGAATCATTCTAAGGGCACTTCAGGACCCCCAAAATGAGATGTTATGTAGTGTGTTTGTCACACATTGGACTGGTTGCTAAAAGACAAGTGTCCTTAAGAGACTGCAACCCTAGTAGACACTACACAGGCTGCATGCCATGGCATTGGCCAGATTAATGATGTGTCATTGAGGGGCACTGGATTCTGCCTTAAGAACTGATGTACTGTAGTAAACAGGCAGTTGCTGAAATAAAGTAGCCCAGTGAACTAGTACCACTGTGTTGAGTATTGCCTTCATTGTTACTGTATGATACAGCGTTACTGCGTAGCAAGTGACTATGTAACACTAATAGTAATGAATATTTTGTTAAACCATGTTGAATTTTGTTTTCATGTGAAGGATGACTCTCGACTTTAAAATGGACTTTTCTCCATAACTAATTCATGACTTGTGCCCTGTTTAAATTCTTATAACTTTGGTTATAGTGTGAATATTTCAGTAACTTTGTCTCTGGTTTTGCATAGACATTTCATGTGGTAGTGCCACTATACACAAGAAAACTGTATTTCATTGAATCATTCTACCCCCAGGACCCCCAGAACTCCAAAGGACTTCAGTTCAGGGCCTCTTGGCCCATTTTTAGTCCTTTGGCTGAAGGTCCAAGGAACTATTGCCATTGCCATCACTCTGCGTCCGCCATCCGACGTCCACTGTCCATCATTAGCTGCCGTATCTCAGAAACCGTTCAGTAACTTTTTCTCTAATTTTGCATAGACATAACTTAGGGCACTGCTACTATGCACGAGAAATCTGTATTTAATGTAATCATTCTAAGGGCTCCCTAGGGCCTCCAAGGACCCCAAAACTGGTAAAAATGTTACGTTTTGCCTATTTTTTCAAAAACTGTTCAGCAACTTTTTCTCTAATTTTGCATATACATTTCACGTGGTAGTGTCACTGTACACAAGAAATCTGTATTTGATTGAATCATTCTAAGGGCACCTAATGACCCCCCAAAAAGGACCCAAAAACTTGTAAATGTTCACATTTTGCCTATTTTTTCAAAAACTCTTAAGTACCTTTTTCTCTAATTTTGCATAAACATTTCATGTGGTAGTGCCACTATACACAAGAAATCTGTATTTGACTTAATCATTCTAAGGGTATCAAAGGTCCACTAAAATACTAAATTTGCCAACTAAATTGTCCTCTACAGCAGCAGCTCTATTTATAACTTGATGGCAAACCCTTTTCCAACAACATCTATCACATGCATAGTCTGTGTCCTGCATGGATCAGAGGTTGTCTTTTCTGTTATTTCAAAAACTGTTCAGTAAGTTTTTCTCTAATTTTGCATAGACGTCTCTTAGGGTAGTGTCACTGTACACAAGAAATTTGTAGTTGATTGAATAATTCTAAGGGAATCTCAGGGCCTCCCAAAAAGCTAAACCCTTTTCCAACAACATCCCACCCCACAGCAGCTAAGATTCTCTGGCTGCTATTGTTTGATGGAAACTGTGACTAATCTGTAATTGGTCACTGGCAGAGGCTTGTGTCAACAGACAGATGCACTAGACCCCTGTTAACCCATTAGCACTCAGCATGTTACTTCTATACAGTATGTGTTTCCTCAGAAACCTAGATTCCAAAAAAGATGCATGGTAGTTTTATAATTTTCTATAATTACAAGTAAGTGTTATTTTGAAGAGCATTGAATTCTCTACATGATGATACCTTTTAATATGTTGTTGCAATGAAATATGTTGACCATACTGAGCTTGTTACATTTTGCCTATTTTTTCAAAAACTGTTCAGCAATGTTTTTTTCTAATTTTGCATAGATGTATAGGTGTGCTGCCACTATACACAAGAAATCTGTATTTGATTTAATCATTCTAAGGGCACCTCAGGGCCCCCAAAGTGCAAAAGTTTTACATTATCTAGTGATGTGGTTTTGAGTAGGGCCCTTGAGACCACCCCCTACAGTAGATGTTGTGTATTGTGCCAAAAAATGTGCCTGGCCTCACTCCACTCTGCATTGTTCCATTGAGACCTTAACAAATCATTAATTGGTCACAGGCAGAGCAGACACATTTGACCCCTGTTAAACTCATTTGCCTGCAGCTTGTAAACTGTATCTTCAAAACTATTTAATTTCTATAATTGCAAGTTGTGTTTATTTTGATGTTCATTTAATTATTATATCCTACACTTTATTGATATCAAATGCATTCTACTGTTCTGTTTACACTTGCCATGCCTTGTGTAGACATGGTACTATGTAAATCAATTGTATCAATATAGACTAATAATTACAGATTCACAATATAGTTGACATCTGAAACAACCAAATATCAACCATTAGAAGAGTTGACATAGTTCCGCTATACACAAGAAATCTGTATTTGATTGAATCATTCTAGTGTCATCAGCATATAGTAGAACATACATTTTCAAGAAAATTATTGTCTACATCATCATCACTAAGATTGTAAATTTCACCAGCTGCCATGTCAAGTCCCTTATAATTATGATTAACAGTGTTCAAAATTCAGGTAAATAGCAAATAACAAAGGAGACAAGTTTTCACCTTCCTTTACCTCTACATTACATGAGAAGAAGGCTGACACAGCCTGGCCCTGTTTTTTTAAGTATTCATTTATAACATTATCAATACCACATGCCTTTTTGTTTTTGAGTTTTTTTATTTGCATTAGTACCTCATTTTGCATGAATGATCTGTTTATGTGTTTGTTTGACTGGGAAATCTTTCTTGGATCAAAGGTATCTCACTAGCTGCAGTTTCACTTTCAGTTTTTCAAAGTGGTTCATATACTTATCCAGTGAAATATTTCCACATTGTTCACTGCTGTTACTTGCTTTATTAAGTATATCCCAGTATTCTGCAGGCTTGCTATGTTTTAGGTTGCGCAAGTTTTCAAGTAAATGTTTATGGTAGCATTTTGATATTTGTTATAAAGCATTTATACCCATTGGCAAATTCTCTTAACTCTGCATTAGCTTCGTCATTTTTAATTTTCTTTAGTCTACCTTTTGCTCTCAAATAATCTGTCCTTAGTTTTACACATAAAGACATAATCTGGCATAACTTGCTACATCTTTGTAGCAGCACATTTGTACTTTTAGTGTATCATTGCATCATAACATACATACTGTGTGCCACATTTGAATGTCATGCATGTAATATTTCCATGCAATCCATTTGCATACATAATATAAAACTTCAACAGCCGTTTTCTCCATTTTCACTTTTTGACCCTTACCATGTTCAATGCTCCATAACTTCGCAAATTTTTGTAGCAGTCATAATTTTGGAAACTGTATAAAGCACCCTACCAAACCTTTACAAGGATGTAAGAAAACAAAGTTACAATTTTTCCAACTATCACTCATTTGGTCAGCCGGGGTCACATATCAACTTCATGGCCTCTTGGCCCATTTTTATTTGTTGCTCATCATTTCTAGCAGTGTCTTTTTGACACCTATATTGAAGTCATCCTCTATGTTCCAGCTGCCGGAGCCGCTGCTTACTTTCCAGTTGTACCCAGACTTCATTCAACTTTCCAAAGTAAGTTTTGCAGCTGATGTCCTCATCGTTTGCTTTGTGCTGCCGCAGGTTCAGTTCTTGAATAATTGTTGCACTCTCTCGGATTTAATTGTAAATCTTTGAGATAGACATGCCTCAAACTAGCACTTGAGATGTCCCTGGTAGTATGTCATCTCAAACAGCGTGATACAATATCTTGCTATGTTTCGCTGTGGGGTGCTATGTGGTGCTGTGTTGTCCTATGTGGTGCTGTGTGGTGCTATGTATGCTGGGTGGTGCCCTGTAGTAATATGTATGGTGAGTGGTGGAGTGGTGCCATGTCGTGCCATGTCATACTATGTGGTGCCATTTGGTGCTGTGTGGTGCTATGTATACTATGTGGTGCTATGTACACCATGTGGTGCTATATGATGTTATCTATGCTGTGTGTTATAGGATGAGCTGAGTGGTCTGCTGCCTGCCGCCAGTCCCCAGTTCCTTGTGGCCCTCAAGAACCTGGCCTATCAGCTGCCCACACCAAACTTCCGCACCTGTGGCCTGCTCATGCAGCACCTGCACAGGTGGGTCAACTATAGTCTCGCATGCATGGCCACACCAGCCTGGGCCACACCAGCCTGGGCCACACCAGCCTGGGCCACACTGGCCTGGGCCACACCGGCCTGGGCTAAACCGGCCTGGACCACACTGGCCTGGGTCACACCGGCCTGGGCCACACCAGACTTGGCCACACCACCCTGGGCCATATCAGCCTATGCCACACCAGCCTGGGCCACTCTGGCCTGCCCCACATCAGCCTGGGCCACACCAACCCGGACCATGCAGCAACATAAGATTGTTATTTGCCCATTGGGTTGTATTCATTGCATTTAATACCACATCTGTCAACAGGTGATTTTAGATGATTTGCCTAAATAAAATAGCAGGCAGTTTCTGCCTGAGGAAGTATAAGAGGGTTTCCATATTTTTAGAGACTTTGTGTTCACACATTGCAAGAGGTCCTGTTCATTGACATTTTTTATTTACAAGTAATATTTTGGACATAGCCCTCCTTAAAGGTTATGAATATATCATATTAAAACATTTATCACTTCTGGTATATCAATAGATGTAGACTGAAACGTCAAGTGTCACTCCATAACGCAAAGTTACTATGTCCCAGTACAAGTTCTCAACTTAGTCAACGTTTATTTAGACAATTTCAAAATTAAGAATTGATTCAAATGTGTCCTGTTTGAGTAATCAATGTATTTACTTTAATAAAGAACAACCATTGAAACATAAATTTGTCTTTTAATTGTTACAGCTATAAATAACATTGTCCCAGTGATTTGTGTCACTCCATGCCATTGTACTACAATTGGCCGTTGCAACGGGCTTATAAGTGTTGTTGAAGCAGGCTGATGATGCTCCCTTTTCCCTAACACATACTGCTGGCCGTGAAACATGGTAAGATGGTGTGCAGTAAAAACTGTTGGATCTATCCGATATAATGTGCTAGAATACTAATGCATGTGTTAATTCGTTGTCACCTCAGTGATATCCACTCCCCACTTCCCAGTAAACTTATCTGCCTGACATTACCAATCATAAAAAGAGTAATTAAACCATTTGACTGTTCTGTGATATGGCTGATAAAAGACACATTTTGCTGCATGTTTTGAAGTGGAATACATGAATGTGTCTCTCCATGTCATGAACTTGTCATGGAGTGACTGTTGTGTCATGGAGTTAATGAATAGAACAATTACTTTAATTTCTTGTTAGTGTTTAGGGTGTATGTACCTTTAAATATGTTCTTACACGCAGAAACACCATAACATATATTGCGTGCGCAATGACATTCATTTCATGGCCATTTGATTGCAAGTGGTTGTCGTGGAGTTCCCCTCCATGACACCAGTTAAGTGTAGGTTGCTTTCTTATCTCCACAAGTCTACTAATGCCAATTGATAAAACATTATCACCAATCAAATATATTGACCTGCAAGGACTACGTATTGATTTAAAGTTTTGCACGTATTCTAGAGAGAAAATAGTGGATCACACCAGATGAAAAAACTGGTAAACAAAAATCTGGGGTGCAAGGCCAAAAGGAGTATACGGACAGGATAAGTCAAACATTGAGATATATATATATGAAGATTTTAAAGAAAAGGATAGACACCGTTGGCATCATAAACAGACAAAATTGAGGTAAGCAACAGGGATGTGAGACAGCCGAGACAAAGATGGTGAGAGTCAACTGAGTGTTCTCAAACAAAGAAAAAGGCCCATCATTTACTTCAGCAGAACACCCCAACAACATCACCCGAACAAGATGACAGTAGTGCTAATGCAGATGCAGCAAACAAGATGCAGCAAACACGCCAGAAGGAATCACTACAGAAGCAATGTGGTTGTCAACATGTGCGTCGGAACAGAAGCAAGTTTTACAAGACAATGAAGAAATTGGACCAAAAAATGGAGAAATCAAACCGTAGAACAGAAAAATACAAAAAAAGATTACAGCACCTTAAATCACAACAAATGGGCAAGTCAACACCAACAAGTCAAGGGGCAGCTGATGCAATAGGCGGTGTCATGAAGCGTGCATCAGACACAGCAATCAACACCGACAAAGTCATTACAGATTTCCAGTCATTCTGGTTTCCCGTCGGACAAAGATAAAATTGTTTGTCATAACTGAAGCTGACATTGTCAAGAAAGATCGCCACCTTCAGAGGTTTTCTGGCATGAAAGCAATCACAGGAATTATGAACTGCACCAGTTACAGACCGTGTCACCATCAGTACTCATTGTTCGAAAAATCTGTTCCTGCAGCGCCTGTCTACAGGCGCTACTGGAACAACAGTGGAGATGGAAGCAAAGGATGGAACAGCACTGGAGATGGAAGCAAAGAATGGAACAACAATGGAGATGGAAGCAAAGAATGGAACAGCACTGGAGATGGAAGCAAAGAATGGGACAGCACTGGAGATGGAAGCAAAGAATGGGGCAACAATGGAGATGGAAGCAAAGAATGAGACAGCACTGGAAATGGAAGCAGAGGATGGGACAGCATTGGAGATGGAAGCAAAGAATGGGACAGCAATGGAGATGGAAGCAAAGAATGGGGCAACAATGGAGATGGAAGCAAAGAATGAGACAGCACTGGAAATGGAAGCAGAGGATGGGACAGCATTGGAGATGGAAGCAAAGAATGGGACAGCAATGGAGATGGAAGCAAAGAATGGGGCAACAATGGAGATGGAAGCAAAGAATGGGACAGCACTGGAAATGGAAGCAGAGGATGGGACAGCATTGGAGATGGAAGCAAAGAATGGGACAGCAATGGAGATGGAAGCAAAGAATGGGGCAACAATGGAGATGGAAGCAAAGAATGGGACAGCACTGGAAATGGAAGCAGAGGATGGGACAGCATTGGAGATGGAAGCAAAGAATGGGGCAACAATGGAGATGGAAGCAAAGAATGGGACAGCACTGGTGATGGAAGCAAAGAATGGAACAACAATGGAGATGGAAGCAGAGAATGGAACAGCAACGAAAATGGAAGCACAGAATGGACCAGCACTGCAGATGGAAGCAAAGAATGGGACAGCACTGGAGGTGGAAGCAAAGAATGGGACAGCACTGGTGATGGAAGCAAAGAATGGAACAACAATGGAAATGGAAGCAGAGGATGGGACAGTATTGGAGATGGAAGCAAAGAATGGGGCAACAATGGAGATGGACGCAAAGAATGGGACAGCACTGGTGATGGAAGCAAAGAATGGAACAACAATGGAGATGGAAGCAAAGAATGGAACAACAATGGAGATGGAAGCAAAGAATGGAACAACAATGGAGATGGAAGCAGAGGATGGGACAGCATTGGAGATGGAAGCAAAGAATGGGGCAACAATGGAGATGGAAGCAAAGAATGGAACAACAATGGAAATGGAAGCAAAGAATGGGGCAACAATGGAAATGGAAGCAGAGGATGGGACAGCATTGGAGATGGAAGCAGAGGATGGGACAGCATTGGAGATGGAAGCAAAGAATGGGGCAACAATGGATATGGAAGCAAAGAATGGGGAAACAATGGAGATGGAAGCAAAGAATGGAACAACAATGGAAATGGAAGCAGAGGATGGGACAGCATTGGAGATGGAAACAAAGAATGGGGCAACAATGGAGATGGAAGCAAAGAATGGAACAACAATGGAAATGGAAGCAGAGGATGGGACAGCATTGGAGATGGAAGCAAAGAATGGGGCAACAATGGAGATGGAAGCAGAGGATGGGACAGCATTGGAGATGGAAGCAAAGAATGGGGCAACAATGGAGATGGAAGCAAAGAATGGGACAGCACTGGTGATGGAAGCAAAGAATGGGACAGCATTGGAGATGGAAGCAAAGAATGGAACAACAATGGAGATGGAAGCAAAGAATGGAACAACAATGGAGGTGGAAGCAAAGAATGGAACAACAATGGAGATGGAAGCAAAGAATGGAAATGGAAGCAGAGGATGGGACAGCATTGGAGATGGAAGCAAAGAATGGAACAACAATGGAGATGGAAGCAAAGAATGGAACAACAATGGAGATGGAAGCAAAGAATGGAACAACAATGGAAATGGAAGCAGAGGATGGAACAGCATTTGAGATGGAAGCAAAGAATGGAACAACAATGGAGATGGAAGCAAAGAATGGAACAACAATGGAAATGGAAGCAGAGGATGGGACAGCATTGGAGATGGAAGCAAAGAATGGAACAACAATGGAGATGGAAGCAAAGAATGGAACAACAATGGAGATGGAAGCAAAGAATGGAACAACAATGGAAATGGAAGCAGAGGATGGGACAGCATTGGAGATGGAAGCAAAGAATGGAACAACAATGGAAATGGAAGCAGAGGATGGGACAGCATTGGAGATGGAAGCAAAGAATGGGGCAACAATGGAGATGGAAGCAAAGAATGGGACAGCACTGGTGATGGAAGCAAAGAATGGGACAGCATTGGAGATGGAAGCAAAGAATGGAACAACAATGGAGATGGAAGCAAAGAATGGAACAACAATGGAGGTGGAAGCAAAGAATGGAACAACAATGGAGATGGAAGCAAAGAATGGAACAACAATGGAAATGGAAGCAGAGGATGGGACAGCATTGGAGATGGAAGCAAAGAATGGAACAACAATGGAGATGGAAGCAAAGAATGGAACAACAATGGAGATGGAAGCAAAGAATGGAACAACAATGGAAATGGAAGCAGAGGATGGAACAGCATTTGAGATGGAAGCAAAGAATGGGGCAACAATGGAGATGGAAGCAAAGAATGGGACAGCATTGGAGATGGAAGCAAAGAATGGAACAACAATGGAGATGGAAGCAAAGAATGGAACAACAATGGAGATGGAAGCAAAGAATGGGACAGCAATGGAGATGGAAGCACAGAATGGACCAGCACTGGAGATGGAAGCAGAGAATGGGACAGCACTGGAGATGGAAGCAAAGAATGGGACAGCACTGGAGATGGAAGCAAAGAATGGAACAGCATTGGAGATGGAAGCAAAGAATGGGACAGCACTGGAGATGGAAGCAGAGAATGGAACAGCATTGGAGATGGAAGCAGAGAATGGGACAGGACTGGAGATGGAAGCAAAGAATGGGACAGCATTGGAGATGGAAGCAAAGAATGGAACAGCATTGGAGATGGAAGCAAAGAATGGGACAGCACTGGAGATGGAACAAAACTTTCAGCCAGATGCGTTTGTGGAGGTAGAACTTCCATGTTGTACAAAAAAAACTTGTTTTTCTACAATACAGACTCATCTGAAATAGAGAGACACCTAGTATCCTGTGCTAGCTTATAAATGTAAACATTTGCATGCATTTAATTATTGTATGCTACATATGCCTGTCTCAGTATTATTGAGATCACGGCAGATCTACATCACAGCAGAAACGGTAACAATAAGAAATACATGCCATTGAGAGGCAGACATGTTCTTTTTATAGAAAACGTAAGTTTTTTTTCTGTACCTGTCTACATATGTTAACCATTTGTCCGCCGTGCTCACAATAAACAAGAAACATCACATGAATGATAAAAGGAAGATCACTGCCACTTAACTTGTGGATTATTATTATAAAACTGCTCTGCTATTGCTTTGTAGACAGTTAATTAGTGGCTCAAGTTCAAATATGTCATGATGTTTTACACACGTGCATGGTAGTTTAGGCACAGTAGTGTGCTGGCAGCCACTAAACCTATAGGCTTGTGTGAAAAGGATAGTTGGCAGAAGAACTAACTTCAAAGCAAAGCCTGGAGTAACTAGAGGAATCTACTTTTCCTTGTAAATAATTAAATACCCTGATCAAAGAAGCATAATGCAAATTAAGCTTTTGCAAGAGTTTCATTGAACTTCAATACTACTGTATGGTTTACATCCTTGCTGAGAACCACATGATCTGCTTCTTGCCAACTTACTGCCATTCTCTTCAACAGGCAATAAATGCTCCCAAATGCTGTCCTTTGGCCTATCACCTTAAAACATGGTTACAACACAGCAGATATCTCGAATTTTTACATAATTTAGTCAGTGTTATGTCATTAATTGCTACTATGTTCAAGTCAAAATGCACACTATGTAGATGTACCTTGTGAACAAATACAGGTTTATTATAGTTCATCTCTTTCTTCTTTCCATTCTGGTGGAGGGTGGTAGGGACAAAATGAGAACAGAAAATGTGTGCACATTTTCTTAAACAACCTTTAACTGTGCTAAATGCGAGATTTTGCAGCTCATCAACTCTCCTGCAAGGTTTCTACAACCACTGGAAATCAGCCTAAATAGCAGAGTATCGGGATCAAATTCAACAATATTTTTAATAACACATTAACTAATATATACAATCTTCACGAAATGGTCTACTCGAATATTTTATTTCCAGGTATCTTCACTGACATGCATATAGTCACTACTAAACATGTCAACATTTTACTTCCATCATAACTCTTAATGATTTGTAACTATGCTTCACCAAAAACCATTTCATTAATAATTACAAAATCACAATATAGTCCAAAGGACTTCAGGGCCACTTGGCCCATTTTTTAGGTAATACTACAAAATTGTTCTTAAAATCATTTGGCTGTTTGTATATATAGTGTTGCATAATGGGATATTTAACTTTTGCGCTGTGTTCCAGGGTGACTGTACTGTTGCATAATGGGAATGTTTGCACTGTGTTCCATTGTGACTGTATTGGTGCATGATGGGAATGTTTGCACTGTGTTCCATTGTGACTGTATTGGTGCATGATGGGAATGTTTGCGCTTTGTTCCAGGGTTGCTGATCAGGAGGAGGAGAATCAGATGGGAGCCAGTAACCTTGGCATAGTGTTTGGGCCAACCCTCCTTAAACCCAGGTTTGTGCTCCTAACCTGCCTCTCTATACACTATTTGTGAGATCATAATTACCTTTGCTTTACTATGTGGATGACGGTGGCACAAAGACATTGCATTCTCATTCAAGAACATCTCAATTTGAATCCTCTTGCCGCCGTTTCAAATCATTGGCAATTCTGTTTTACTCCATATTGCTTCAGTTCATTCACCTGTATCAATGAGTACCTGGCTATAGACAGTGGTGGATGTATGTGACAGGTCGTGATGGTTCAGACTTCAAATATACAATTTGGTGCTACGTCATTTTAACCATTCAACTTTTTTTTTAATTGCATGAGATTCATCAGTGGTTCAGCACGCTTCCCGTGTCTCAGTGTGCTGTCTTGGATTTTGACATCAGAAGTTGGGGGGTGATGCTGAAGATTTTAAGTGAAAATTCTGGAGATTTGCCTGTTACCAGTAGACTGCAAGATACACCCAAATTCAAGGAGAATCCTGGGCAACATTTAAGGCTTGTGTGGCAGTTATCGTGTCAGTTGATTTCTTTACTTTTTTCTTCATAGAAAATTTAGTAGTTGTTAGTATGGACATATGTACTACAAAAGAAAACATGGCATTAATGCCATATGCCACCAGTCCGTCCTTTAAAAACTACTACTTTATGTGTCTCAGTGGAATTCCTCTTCAAATTCTTGGAAACTATAATCACGTTTCTATGGAAACAATGACGTCAGTTTCACGCCAGCGCAGATGTCCACGAATGTAAATTCGCTCGCCGTGAACGCATATCACATAGTCTGGTTATTCTGGTACCAGTATCCTGTTTTATGAAAATTACATAATTACATCGCAATGTTAAATAACTAATGCTGGGGGTAATCTTCTTGTTTTGTGACTGAGCGCAGTTCCATGCTCGACAACGCCACCATTTGTCAGTAACCCAGGGTTGACTACTGACCAATCAGGTTCCACCAAAACACAGACTAGCACGTGCAGCCATAGACCAGTCATAAACACAAGGTCGTTCAACATTTAGTCATTACAAATATAGATTGCTGGGCTTAGTTGGCGAATATCTAAAAAACAGATGTCTCCCGTCAATTTTTATTAAAAATAAACTGCTTGCCCATTAAAAAACGTCACATTTTATGCAAAACCCATCTATCCCATGACATGTCTGTTATCAATGACAACCAGGAAGCATTACTTAATGTAATTCTTTTAAACTGCAATAGTTATGAAGCTATAACTTGGCATGCAAGCAGGCCTTGCATGTGTGCCAAATTGCACATGATTGTTTTACGATCATTCAACATTGTAACATTTTTATGAAGCTGTAGTATGCATTTGTTCACAAAACAAACCTGTATGAATGTCAATATATTTATGCTTACAAACATACAAATATTTCTTTCAGGGTATTTCTCAAAATGAAATAAAATGCCATTTTGAGTTGATTTTTGACATATTTTTTAATTGTTTTTAAAAGCATGGAAATGTCACTAAACCTAGAAACTTAATTTTGGACTAGAGTTTTGCTTGATGTCTTAGGCAGAGAGAACAAATTGTTAAGTAAATTTGTTACGAGGTGTTCACCCAATCACCCCTCTCTCACACTCCGCTTGTGTCTACTTGTAGTGAGGGTGTGCACCCAGTCACCCCTCTCTCTCTTACCCTACTTGTGTGTACTTGCAGTGAGGGTGTGCACCCAATCATCCCTCTCTCACCTTACTTATGTCTGCTTGCAGTGAGGGGGCGGCGTCCCTCGACTCTCTCATGGACACGCCCCACCAGACCCACATGGTGGAGCTGCTTATTGTCAATGTTCAGGTGAGAAAGACAGCACTCTACAGACAGCATTGACACGTCTACATCACACTATTGACACAGCAACATCACATTGCACTCTACAGACAGCATTGACACGTCTACATCACACTATTGACACAGCAAGATGACATTGCACTCTACAGACAGCATTGACACGTCTACATCACACTATTGACACAGCAAGATCACATTGCACTCTACAGACAGCATTGACACGTCTACATCACACTATTGACACAGCAAGATCACATTGCACTCTACAGACAGCATTGACACGTCTACATCACACTATTGACACAGCAAGATCACATTGCACTCTACAGACAGCATTGACACGTCTACATCACACTATTGACACAGCAAGATCACATTGCACTCTACAGACAGCATTGACACGTCTACATCACACTATTGACACAGCAAGATCACATTGCACTCTACAGACAGCATTGACACCTCTACATCACACTATTGACACAGCAAGATCACATTGCACTCTACAGACAGCATTGACACGTCTACATCACAATATTGACACAGAAACATCACATTCCACTCTACAGACAGCATTGACACGTCTACATCACACTATTGACTCAGCAACATCACATTGCACTCTACAGACAGCATTGACACGTCTACATCATACTATTGACACAGCAACATCACATTGCACTCTACGGACAGCATTGACACGTCTACATCACACTATTGACTCAGCAACATCACATTGCACTCTACGGACAGTATTGACACGTCTACATCACACTATTGACACAGCAACATCACATTGCACTCTACAGATATGTCAACATTAAGCTCAACTAGCAGCTCATACTACCATTTTAGACAATTTGTTTAATGGACATATTCGTGTGGGAGTGACACGTTCACCTTATAAATTAGTTTAATGGACATATTCGTCTGGGAGTGACTCGTTCACCTTATAAATTAGTTTAATGGACATATTCGTCTGGGAGTGACACGTTCACCTTATAAATTAGTTTAATGGACATATTCGTCTGGGAGTGACACGTTCACCTTATAAATGGTCTGTAGCTAACTATCGAGCTAGTGTGTATGTGTGTTGTACTGATTGTTAATGTTTTCTACCCCCTCACTGCCAGATACCCCCACCACTCTCTTATGTTCTCTACACACGAGTGCCTGTAATGTGTCGGGTATTGCCTCAGCACATGTTGTCTTGTAGGAGGTCTTCTTCCCGGAGATAGAAACAAAGAAAGCGAGCGAGGACAAGACTGAGGGCGTGGAGCTGACCAAAGTAGAGGCTCTCACTGACCAGAATGACCAGCCAATTCAAACAGATGGTACGGTGACACACAGTCTCTCTGGATCCTGTTGTCAGCCTCTCTTCTCTCTGTCTTCTATAGTCTCTCTTGATCCTTTTGTCAGCCTCTCTTCTCTCTGTCTTCTATAGTCTCTCTTGATCCTGTTGTAGTCTCTCTTGTCTCTGTCTTCTACAGTCTCTCTTGATCCTGCTGTCAGTTTCTGTGCTGTCTGTATTCTACAGTCGCTCTTGATCCTGTTGTCAGCATCTCTTCTCTCTGTCTTCATTAGACACGCATTAGACACAACATAGTTGAGACAGTTAACAATACACCAAGTATTATCATTAATAAAATTTACATCCACAGTCTGTATGGTTTTTCAACATACACAACAAACTTTCTTATTTTAAATTATGAATCCTGTTGTCGTATTCATAATTGCTTTATATGTAATTCATAATACGTATTGAAATGTATACCTAAGTGTCCATATGTACGTCAATTTGTACAAGAGTACATTTAATCTCCTTGTATTATGTATGTATGTTGATACACTGAGTAATTATCAACTGTAAAACAAGGCATATGCTATTCTGATTTGTGACATGTAAATTTTGATGTTGATTATATTGATGGGGTGGCTCCTGTGCTAGCGATATTGTATATCTTAATGGGAGTCTCCCGACCTTATCTAGTATTCATGTTATTCATTGTGTATATATCGTATATATAGGTCAAATAAACTGATTCTGAGTTCTTCTACAGTCTCTCTTGATCCTGCTGTCAGTTTCTGTGCTCTCCGTATTCTACAATCGCTCTTGATCCTGTTGTCAGCATCTCTTCTCTCTGTCTTCTACAGTCTCTCTTGATCCTGCTGTCAGTTTATGTGGTCTCTGTCTTCTACAGTCTCTCTTGATCCTGCTGTCAGTTTATGTGGTCTCTGTCTTCTACAGTCTCTCTTGATCCTGTTGTCAGCATCTCTTCTCTCTGTCTTCTACAGTCTCTCTTGATCCTGTTGTCAGCATCTCTTCTCTCTGTCTTCTACAGTCTCTCTTGATCCTGTTGTCAGCATCTCTTCTCTTTGTCTTCTACAATCTCTCTTGATCCTGCTGTCAGTTTATGTGCCCTGTGTCTTCTACAGTCTGTCTTGATCCTGTTGTCAGCATCTCTTCTCTCTGTCTTCTACAGTCTCTCTTGATCCTGTTGTCAGCATCTCTTCTCTTTGTCTTCTACAATCTCTCTTGATCCTGCTGTCAGTTTATGTGCCCTGTGTCTTCTACTGTCTCTCTTGATCCTGTTGTCAGTCTCTCTTCTCTCTGTCTTCTACAGTCGCTCTTGATCCTGTTGTCATTCTCTGTGCTCTCTGTCTTCTACAGTCTCTCTTCATCCTGTTGTCAGTCTCTGCACTCTCTGTCTTCTACATTCTTTCTTGATACCGTTGTCAGTCTCTGTGCTCTCTGTCTTCTACAATCTCTTGATCCTGTTGTCAGTCCCTCTGCTCTCTGTCTTCTATAGTCTCTTGATACTGTTGTCAGTCTCTGTGCTTTCTGTCTTCTACAGTCTCTTGATGCTGTTGTCAGTCTCTGTGCTCTCTGTCTTCTACAGTCTTTCTTGATCCTGTTGTCAGTCTCTGTGCTCTCTGTCATCTATAGTCTCTCATGATCCTGTTGTCAGTCTCTGTGCTCTTTGTCTTCTATGGTCTCTCTTGAACCTGCTGACAGTTTCTTTGCTCTCTTTCTTCTATGGTCTTTCTTGATCCTGTTGTCAGTCTCTGTGCTCTCTGTCTTCTACAGTCTTTCCTGATCCTACTGTCAGTCTCTGTGCTCTCTTTCATCTATGGTCTCTCTTGATCCTGCTGTCAGTCTCTGTGCTCTCTGTCTTCTATGGTCTCTCGTGATCCTGTTGTCAGTGTCTATGCTCTCTGTCTTCTACATTCTTTCCTGATCCTACTGTCAGTCTCTGTGCTCTCTGTCTTCTATGGTCTCCATTGATCCTGCTGTCAGTGTCTGTGGTCTCTTTCTTCTATGGTCTCTCTTGATCATGCTGTCAATCTCTGTGCTCTCTGTCTTCTACAGTCTTTCCTCATCCTACTGTCAGTCTCTGTGCTCTCTGTCTTCTATGGTCTCTCATGATCCTGTTGTCAGTCTCTGTGCTCTCTTTCTTCTATGGTCTCTCTTGATCCTGCTGTCAGTCTGTCTTCTATGGTCTCCCTTGATCCTGCTGTCAGTGTCTGTGGTCTCTTTCGTCTATGGTCTCTCTTGATCATGCTGTCAGTCTCTGTGCTCTCTGTCTTCTACAGTCTTTCCTCATCCTACTGTCAGTCTCTGTTCTCTCTTTCTTCTATGGTCTTTCTTGATCCTGTTGTCAGTCTCTGTGCTCTCTGTCTTCTATGGTCTCTCTTGATCCTACTGTCAGTCTCTGTTCTCTCTTTCTTCTATGGTCTTTCTTGATCCTGTTGTCAGTCTCTGTGCTCTCTGTCTTCTACAGTCTTTCCTGATCCTACTGTCAGTCTCTGTGCTCTCTTTCATCTATGGTCTCTCTTGATCCTGCTGTCAGTCTCTGTGCTCTCTGTCTTCTATGGTCTCTCGTGATCCTGTTGTCAGTGTCTGTGCTCTCTGTCTTCTACATTCTTTCCTGATCCTACTGTCAGTCTCTGTGCTCTCTGTCTTCTATGGTCTCCATTGATCCTGCTGTCAGTGTCTGTGGTCTCTTTCTTCTGTGGTCTCTCTTGATCATGCTGTCAATCTCTGTGCTCTCTGTCTTCTACAGTCTTTCCTCATCCTACTGTCAGTCTCTGTTCTCTCTTTCTTCTATGGTCTCTCTTGATCCTACTGTCAGTCCCTGTGCTCTCTGTCTTCTATGGTCTCTCGTGATCCTGTTGTCAGTCTCTGTGCTCTCTGTCTTCTACAGTCTTTCCTCATCCTACTGTCAATCTCTGTGCTCTCTGTCTTCTATGATCTCTCATGATCCTGTTGTCAGTCTCTGTGCTCTCTTTCTTCTATGGTCTCTCTTGATCCTGCTGTCAGTCTGTCTTCTATGGTCTCCCTTGATCCTGCTGTCAGTGTCTGTGGTCTCTTTCTTCTATGGTCTCTCTTGATCATGCTGTCAGTCTCTGTGCTCTCTGTCTTCTACAGTCTTTCCTCATCCTACTGTCAGTCTCTGTTCTCTCTTTCTTCTATGGTCTCTCTTGATCATGTTGTCAGTCTCTGTACTCTCTTTCTTCTATGGTCTCTCGTGATCCTGTTGTCAGTCTCTGTGCTCTCTGTCTTCTACAGTCTTTCCTGATCCTACTGTCAGTCTGTGTGCTCTCTTTCTTCTATGGTCTCTCTTGATCCTGCTGTCAGTCTCTGTGCTCTCTTTCTTCTATGGTCTCTCGTGATCCTGTTGTCAGTCTCTGTGCTCTCTGTCTTCTACAGTCTTTCCTGATCCTACTGTCAGTCTCTGTGCTCTCTTTCTTCTATGGTCTCTCTTGATCCTGCTGTCAGTCTCTGTGCTCTCTTTCTTCTATGGTCTCTCTTGATCCTGCTGTCAGTCTCTGTGCTCTCTGTCTTCTACAGTCTTTCCTGATCCTACTGTCAGTATCTGTGCTCTCTTTCTTCTATGGTCTCTCCTGATCCTACTGTCAGTCTCTGTGCTCTCTTTCTTCTATGGTCTCTCTTGATCCTGCTGACAGTTTCTTTGCTCTCTTTCTTCTATGGTCTCCCTTGATCCTGCTGTCATTCTATGTGCTCTCTTTCTTCTATGGTCTCTCGTGATCCTGTTGTCAGTCTCTGTGCTCTCTGTCTTCTACAGTCTTTCCTGATCCTACTGTCAATCCCTGTGCTCTCTTTCTTCTATGGTCTCTCGTGATCCTACTGTCAGTCTCTGTGCTCTCTGTCTTCTATGGTCTTTCTTGATCCTACTGTCAGTCCCTGTGCTCTCTGTCTTCTATGGTCTCTCATGATCCTGTTGTCAGTCTCTGTGCTCTCTGTCTTCTATGGTCTTTCTTGATCCTACTGTCAGTCCCTGTGCTCTCTGTCTTCTATGGTCTCTCATGATCCTGTTGTCAGTCTCTGTGCTCTCTGTCTTCTACAGTCTTTCCTGATCCTACTGTCAGTCTCTGTGCTCTCTTTGTTCTATGGTCTCTCTTGATCCTGTTAGTCTCTGTTTTCTCAGTCCTCTACAATTTGACTCGTTTTTGTGTTGTAGAAGAAACACTTGGTGTAACTGACGGGTCAGCAGAAACAAGTGTGTCAGCATCACATGTCAGCGATACATCAGCGCCAGCTGATGTGTGAGTGTCACCTTTAACTGATATGACAATACAATCTCATATCAACATTTCCCATGTCAAGGTATTACAGTGTCTATTACAATGCCCCATAGTGATGTGTCTCTCGACATGTCATTGAATGCATCAGTCACAGTCTGTTATAGTTGACAGTGTGACAGAGCATGTCAGTGATGTGTGTTATTGTTGACAGTGTGATAGATTATGTCATTGATCTGTGTTATTGTTGACAGTGTGACAGAGCATGTCAGTGATGTGTGTTATTGTTGACAGTGTGACAGAGCATGCTAGTGATGTGTGTTATTGTTGACAGTGTGACAGCGCATGTCAGTGATGTGTGTTATTGTTGACAGTGTGACAGAGTATGTCAGTGATGTGAGTTATTGTTGACAGTGTGATAGATTATGTCATTGATCTGTGTTATTGTTGACAGTGTGACAGAGCATGTCAGTGATGTGTGTTATTGTTGACAGTGTGACAGAGCATGCTAGTGATGTGTGTTATTGTTGACAGTGTGACAGCGCATGTCAGTGATGTGTGTTATTGTTGACAGTGTGACAGAGTATGTCAGTGATCTGTGTTATTGTTGACAGTGTGACAGAGTATGTCAGTGATCTGTGTTATTGTTGACAGTTGACAGAGCATATCAGTAGTGTGTTATTGTTGACAGTGTGACAGCGCATGTCAGTGATGTGTGTTATTGTTGACAGTGTGACAGAGTATGTCAGTGATCTGTGTTATTGTTGACAGTGTGACAGAGCATGTCAGTGATGTGTGTTATTGTTGACAGTGTGACAGAACATGTCAGTGATGTGTGTTATTGTTGACAGTGTGACAGAGCATGTCAATGATGTGTGTTATTGTTGACAGTGTGACAGAGCATGCTAGTGATGTGTGTTATTGTTGACAGTGTGACAGAGCATGCTAGTGATGTGTGTTATTGTTGACAGTGTGACAGAGCATGTCAGTGATGTGTTATTGTTGACAGTGTGACAGAACATGTCAGTGATGTGTGTTATTGTTGACAGTGTGACAGAGCATGTCAGTGATGTGTGTTATTGTTGACAGTGTGACAGAGCATGTCAGTGATGTGTGTTATTGTTGACAGTGTGACAGAGCATGTCATTGATGTGTGTTATTGTTGACAGTGTGACAGAGCATGTCAGTGATGTGTGTTATTGTTGACAGTGTGACAGAACATGTCATTGACAGTCTGAGTCTGTTATTGTTGACAGTGTGACAGAGCATGTCATTGACAGTCTGTTATTGTTGACAGTGTGACAGAGCGCAGTGACAGTCTACTGGATGAGCTGGCGAAGGAAGATCCACGTTTCCAACAGGTCAGTGGCCACCACATTGTGACAGATTGGCACAGTACTCTCATTGGTACAGTACACTGGGACAGTACTCTCACTGACACAGTACTCACACTGGGACAGTACTCACACTGGGACAGTACTCACACTGGAACAGTACTCACACTGGGACAGTACTCACACTGAAACAGTACTCACACTGGAACAGTACTCACACTGGGACAGTACTCACACAGGGACAGTACTCACACTGGGACAGTACTCACACAGGGACAGTACTCACACTGGGACAGTACTCACACTGGGACAGTACTCACACTGGGACAGTACTCACGCTGGGACAGTACTCACACTTGGACAGTACTCACACTGGGACAGTACTCACACAGGGACAGTACTCACACTGGAACAGTACTCACACTGGGACAGTACTCACACAGGGACAGTACTCACACTGGGACAGTACTCACACAAGGACAGTACTCACATTGGGACAGTACTCACACTGGGACAGTACTCACACTGGGACAGTACTCACACAGGGACAGTACTCACACTGGGACAGTACTCACACTGGGACAGTACTCGCACTGGGATAGTACTCTCACTGGGACAGTACTCACACTGGGACAGTACTCGCACTGGGACAGTACTCGCTCTGGAACAGTACTCGCACTGGGACAGTACTCGCACTGGGACAGTACTCGCACTGGGACAGTACTCAAACTGGAACAGTACTCACACTGTGACAGTACTCACACAGGGACAGCACTCACACTGGGACAGCACTCACACTGGGACATCACTCACACTGGGACAGCACTCACACTGGAACAGCACTCACACTGGGACAGTACTCACACAGAGACAGTACTCACACTGGGACAGTACTCACACTGGGACAGTACTCTCATGGGGACAGTACTCACACTGGAACAGTACTCACACTGGAACAGTACTCACACGGGGACAGTACTCACACGGGGACAGTACTCACATGGGGACAGTACTCACACTGGAACAGTACTCACACAGGGACAGTACTCACATGGGGACAGTACTCACACTGGAACAGTACTCACACAGGGACAGTACTCACATGGGGACAGTACTCACACTGGAACAGTACTCACACAGGGACAGTACTCACATGGGGACAGTACTCACACTGGAACAGTACTCACACAGGGACAGTACTCACATGGGGACAGTACTCACACTGGAACAGTACTCACACAGGGACAGTACTCACACTGGGACAGTACTCACACAGGGACAGTACTCACACGGGGACAGTACTCACATGGGGACAGTACTCACACTGGAACAGTACTCACACAGGGACAGTACTCACATGGGGACAGTACTCACACTGGAACAGTACTCACACAGGGACAGTACTCACACTGGGACAGTACTCACACAGGGACAGTACTCACACGGGGACAGTACTCACATGGGGACAGTACTCACACTGGAACAGTACTCACACAGGGACAGTACTCACATGGGGACAGTACTCACACTGGAACAGTACTCACACAGGGACAGTACTCACATGGGGACAGTACTCACACTGGAACAGTACTCACACAGGGACAGTACTCACACTGGGACAGTACTCACACAGGGACAGTACTCACACGGGGACAGTACTCACATGGGGACAGTACTCACACTGGAACAGTACTCACACAGGGACAGTACTCACACTGGGACAGTACTCACACAGGGACAGTACTCACACGGGGACAGTACTCACATGGGGACAGTACTCACACTGGAACAGTACTCACACAGGGACAGTACTCACATGGGGACAGTACTCACACTGGAACAGTACTCACACAGGGACAGTACTCACACTGGGACAGTACTCACACAGGGACAGTACTCACACGGGGACAGTACTCACATGGGGACAGTACTCACACTGGAACAGTACTCACACAGGGACAGTACTCACATGGGGACAGTACTCACACTGGAACAGTACTCACACAGGGACAGTACTCACATGGGGACAGTACTGTACTCTCACTGGGACAATAGGCTTAGTACTCAATGTTGTATTGTTCAGAGAAAGTAGATATGATGTGTCATGACATCGTACAATACACTGTGTCAATGTTGATGTCATGTCATATTTGACATGTGTGTCAGTATAGCTGACAGTACACTGTAAATGTCATGTCATATTTGACATGTGTGTCACTATAACTGACAGTACACTGTAAATGTCATATTTGACATGTGTGTCACTATAGCTGACAGTACACTGTAAATGTCATGTCATATTTTACATGTGTGTCAATACAGCTGTTAGTACAATGTGTAAGTTATACGTTCATGATATGTGATGTGTGTCACTATAATTAAACATAAGTTTCTCAGTACTACGTTGTGTGTTGAGGTGACGCAGCCTGCAGTGACATTGCCTGGCAGTACAGTGACATTGCCTGGCAGTACAGTGACATTGCCTGACAGTACAATGACATTGCCTGACAGTACAGTGGCACTACCTGGAAGTACAGTTGATGACACAGGAGCTGGTAATACATCGAGCGCCGAAGCACTAGGTCAGTGACTCAATATTGACACTGAAATGAGAGCAACAGATCCATTGTTGTCACGCTCTGAAGTGTGAAGATTCAGCGAGTTACTAAGAATAGTTTTGCTAGGATATATATATATATATATATATTAGTTGGTCACACTGGTACCGCCGGCATGTGACAGTCTAATGACCAGTTTAGTTGGGTATCAGTTACATATATACATAGCAGTGGCTGTCATGTATTCATGGCTAGATTACACTGGTTTGTCACCAGTGTAATCTTAGCCCTGCTAAGGTTTGAGTGTTCTTTCAGAGAGACAAACGCTCACTGCCTGTTTCCAGTCTCATCTGTCTTACCCCCAGAATCATTGACAACGTTGTCTACCCATGTAGTGATGTACCTGGTAGTGCTTTGTGCTACATGTCTTGTATATGCACAGGGTGGGTGACTACCATAGCTGCTGCTGTGGGTCTCAATGGTTATACAAGTTATCACTGTTGCTAAGGGTATCCATGGTAACAAAAGTCAACATGACTCTATTTCTAAGGTTCTCCATGGTAACTGAAGTCAAACAGGCACTGTTGCTAAGGGTCTCTATGGTAACTGAAGTAAACATGTCACTGTTGCTGAAGGTGTCCAAGGTAACGGAAATCGACTGTGTAATAGAACAAATACAAAACAAATGTGGTAGTGTCTACCTTTGCCCTCCAGGGTGTCCTACTTTGTCCAGTAGGGTATCTTCTCGTACCGTCCAGGGTATCTTCCCTTCCAGGGTGCTACAAGCCCCCTCCCTCTCTGTACCACTGACTTTGTGTAGAAATTATTTGAATTACATTTTCAGAAAGAGAAAGCCTTTTGCAAGTTGAGCAGCCTAACTGAAGCAAGTATCAGTGTGCGCTGATAGACCTGGGCATGTTGTGTGTGATAGAGTCATTTGTTCCAGTCACTGGTGCTAAGTGTTTCAGTTTCTTTTTTCATTTGACCATGTGTGAAGGTCTTCTGGTTAGACTAGGTGCTGCTCTGGGGTCTTCTGGTTGGACTAGGGGCTGCTCTAGGGTCTTCTGGTTGAACTAGGGGCTGCTCCAGGGTCTTCTGGTTGAACTAGGGGGCTGCTCCAGGGTCTTCTGGTTGAACTAGGTGATGCTCCAGGGTCTTCTGGTTGGACATGGGGCAGCTCTGGGTTCTTCTGGTTGAACTAGGTGCTGCTCCGGGTTCATCTGGTTGGACTAGGTGCTGCCCAGGTTCTTCTGGTTGGACTAGGTGCTGCTCCGGGTTCTTCTTGTTGGACTAGGTGCTGCTCCGGGTTCTTCTTGTTGGACTAGGTGCTGCTCCGGGTTCTTCTTGTTGGACTAGGTGTTGCTCCGGATTCTTCTTGTTGAACTAGGTGCTGCTCCGGGTTCTTCTGGTTGGACTAGGTGCTGCTCCGGGTTCTTCTTGTTGGACTAGGTGCTGCTCCGGGTTCTTCTTGTTGGACTAGGTGCTGCTCCGGGTTCTTCTGGTTGGATTAGGTGCTGCTCCAGGTTCTTCTGGTTGGACTAGGTGCTGCTCTGGGTGTGGAACGATGTGGAGTTGGACACTGGCTGTAGCTGTGCTAACTGCATGCATGTTTGGCAGCAGTGTAGAGCACTTCATCATTTGTATCTAAATGTAGATGCGTAGTAGATTGTGTTTGCATGGTGCATGGATGTATGTGTTTTGTGTATGTGCAGATATGCGTGCGTGCGCCTGTGTCTGTGCAGTGTGACGTCCATTGTTAGAACTAACCAGTGCTTAAACTGGTAGTGAGATTGTCACAGAGCTGATGTCTTAGTCAGTGTGTTGACAGTAACTTAGATGTCACACTGGAGAGGATTCAAAGGAGTTGTACATACTCCAGTCACTGTACACACTTAAGTCAATGAACATTTTAGCAGATTGTACATATGTGAGTCATTGTACTAAATTCATTGTACAGATGTGTTTGTTCATAATTCCTCATTGTACATACATTTGTTGTACATGCTTGAGTTATTGTACAGACTTGACTCATTGTACAGACTTCAGTTATTGTGCAGACATGAGTTATTGTTCACATTTCACTCATTGTACAAGCTTGATTCATTATACATATGTATACACTTGAGTCAATGTACATGTTTGAGTCATTGTACATGTTCGAGTCAATGTGCTTATTTGAGTCGTTCTACAGATTTGAGTCATTGTACATACATGAGTCATTGTATAGAGTTGAATCATTGTATATACTTGGGTCAATGTACATACTTGAGTATTTCTAAAGATGAGTCATTGTACAGACTTGAGTCATTGAACAGATATGTGTTGCGGCATCATGGAAATAAATCAAGGTGACTGTCAAACCATGACATAGATATTAATTATTAGTTTAGTTAACAACAATGTCATTAAGCTAGTTCTCTTTAGTTTCTCATTACAGTTGATCTGTACAAAAACAAAGTAGAATAACCAGTAGGCTTTTAAAATATACAAGTGCCACTGCAGTGTTGGGCCATAGTGCCTTGGGCTGTAGTGCCTTTGGCCGTAGTGTCTTGGGCGGTAGTGTCTTGGGCCGTAGTGCCTTGGGCCGTAGAGCCTTGGGCCATAATACCTTGGGCTGTAGCAGGGCCGCCTATCATTACTGATTTCCTGTAATCATTGCGGAAATAGACCTCAGATTACAACATTACATAAACTGCTGCAATATTACAGAGTGGACTACAGAAAATGATACAAACTTATTAGATGTTGCAAAACAACCATCCTTTGAAGTGCGAACCCACAACCTTAAGTGTGGACAGAAATGACAGTGTAGCAACAGAATGTGTTGAAACAAAGTACCATGGAACCTGCTATTAAGGTCACCCTTGAGATTGGACAAAGGTGACCTGAATAGCGAGATGACTGTATTAATGGGACTAATATCCTATTCTTTACTGTATGTGGAACTAATTTGGGACTGTTCTAGGGTGACCTTAATTGCAAGGTGGCTGTATTACGGAGGTGGCTGTAAAGCAAGGTTCCACAGCACATAATATTGTTGATGAAATGAGTAACTTCCTGGATGTAACAGCCTTCCCAGGCACCGTGGGCTGCCATGTCGCTGTGTCTACTTGAGAGATAGGCGTGATTGGCCAGCGTGGGCTGCCATGTCGCTGTGTCTACTTGAGAGATAGGCGTGATTGGCCAGCGTGGGCTGCCATGTCGCTGTGTCTACTTGAGAGATAGGCGTGATTGGCCAGCGTGGGCTGCCATGTCGCTGTGTCTACTTGAGAGATAGGCGTGATTGGCCAGCGTGGGCTGCCATGTCGCTGTGTCTACTTGAGAGATAGGCGTGATTGGCCAGCGTGGGCTGCCATGTCGCTGTGTCTACTTGAGAGATAGGCGTGATTGGCCAGCGTGGGCTGCCATGTCGCTGTGTCTACTTGAGAGATAGGCGTGATTGGCCAGCGTGGGCTGCCATGTCGCTGTGTCTACTTGAGAGATAGGCGTGATTGGCCAGCGTGGGCTGCCATGTCGCTGTGTCTACTTGAGAGATAGGCGTGATTGGCCAGCGTGGGCTGCCATGTCGCTGTGTCTACTTGAGAGATAGGCGTGATTGGCCAGCGTGGGCTGCCATGTCGCTGTGTCTACTTGAGAGATAGGCGTGATTGGCCAGCGTGGGCTGCCATGTCGCTGTGTCTACTTGAGAGATAGGCGTGATTGGCCAGCGTTGGCTGCCATGTCGCTGTGTCTACTTGAGAGATAGGCGTGATTGGCCAGCGTGGGCTGCCATGTCGCTGTGTCTACTTGAGAGATAGGCGTGATTGGCCAGCGTGGGCTGCCATGTCGCTGTGTCTACTTGAGAGATAGGCGTGATTGGCCAGCGTGGGCTGCCATGTCGCTGTGTCTACTTGAGAGATAGGCGTGATTGGCCAGCGTGGGCTGCCATGTCGCTGTGTCTACTTGAGAGATAGGCGTGATTGGCCAGCGTGGGCTGCCATGTCGCTGTGTCTACTTGAGAGATAGGCGTGATTGGCCAGCGTGGGCTGCCATGTCGCTGTGTCTACTTGAGAGATAGGCGTGATTGGCCAGCGTGGGCTGCCATGTCGCTGTGTCTACTTGAGAGATAGGCGTGATTGGCCAGCGTGGGCTGCCATGTCGCTGTGTCTACTTGAGAGATAGGCGTGATTGGCCAGCGTGGGCTGCCATGTCGCTGTGTCTACTTGAGAGATAGGCGTGATTGGCCAGCGTGGGCTGCCATGTCGCTGTGTCTACTTGAGAGATAGGCGTGATTGGCCAGCGGGGCTGCCATGTCGCTGTGTCTACTTGAGAGATAGGCGTGATTGGCCAGCGGGGCTGCCATGTCGCTGTGTCTACTTGAGAGATAGGCGTGATTGGCCAGCGTGGGCTGCCATGTCGCTGTGTCTACTTGAGAGATAGGCGTGATTGGCCAGCGTGGGCTGCCATGTCGCTGTGTCTACTTGAGAGATAGGCGTGATTGGCCAGCGTGGGCTGCCATGTCGCTGTGTCTACTTGAGAGATAGGCGTGATTGGCCAGCGTGGGCTGCCATGTCGCTGTGTCTACTTGAGAGATAGGCGTGATTGGCCAGCGTGGGCTGCCATGTCGCTGTGTCTACTTGAGAGATAGGCGTGATTGGCCAGCGGGGCTGCCATGTCGCTGTGTCTACTTGAGAGATAGGCGTGATTGGCCAGCGGGGCTGCCATGTCGCTGTGTCTACTTGAGAGATAGGCGTGATTGGCCAGCGTGGGCTGCCATGTCGCTGTGTCTACTTGAGAGATAGGCGTGATTGGCCAGCGTGGGCTGCCATGTCGCTGTGTCTACTTGAGAGATAGGCGTGATTGGCCAGCGTGGGCTGCCATGTCGCTGTGTCTACTTGAGAGATAGGCGTGATTGGCCAGCGTGGGCTGCCATGTCGCTGTGTCTACTTGAGAGATAGGCGTGATTGGCCAGCGTGGGCTGCCATGTCGCTGTGTCTACTTGAGAGATAGGCGTGATTGGCCAGCGTGGGCTGCCATGTCGCTGTGCAACCATTGAGGTTTTAGTTGGGAACTTGGGGGGTCATTACGGAAATTGTTTTTGTCAAGTAGGCAGTCCTATTGTAGTGCCTTGGGCTGTCTGTACTGTCATCAGCCCTGTTGTAGTGCTTTGGGCTGTCAGTACAGTCATCAGCCCTATTGTAGTGCCTTGGCCTGTCAATACAGTCATCAGCCCTGTTGTACTAGTAGTGCCTTGGGTTGTCAGTACAGTCATCAGCCCTGTTGTATTACCTTGGGCTGTCAGTACAGTCATCAGCTCTATTATAGTGCCTTGGCCGGTCAGTACAGTCATCAGCCCTGTTGTAGTGCCTTGGGCTGTCAGTAAAGCCATCAGCCCTGTTGTAGTGCCTTGGACTGTCAGTACAGTCATCAGCCCTGTTGTAGTGCCTTGGGCTGTCAGTACAGTCATCAGCCCTGTTGTAATGCCTTGGGCTGTCAGTACAGCCATCAGCCCTGTTGTAGTGCCTTGGGCTGTCAGTACAGTCATCAGCCCTGTTGTAGTGCCTTGGGCTGTCAGTACAGTGATCAGCCCTGTTGTAGTGCCTTGGGCTGTCAGTACAGCCATCAGCCCTGTTGTAGTGCCTTGGGCTGTCAGTACAGTCATCAGCCCTGTTGTAGTGCCTTGGGCTGTCAGAACAGTCATCAACCCTGTTGTAGTGCCTTGGGCTGTCAGTACAGTCATCAGCCCTGTTGTAGTGCTTTGGGCTGTCAGTACAGTCATCAGCCCTATTGTAGTGCCTTGGCCTGTCAGAACAGTCATCAAGCCCTGCTGTAGTGCGTTGGCATATCAGTACAGTCATCAGCCTGTGAGACCAGTCAGTATTGACTGTGTCTGACAGGTCCATTAGTGGTTGTGCACTCATGCGGGACGTGATCACTCAGCTGTGGCATAACCCATTTGTCATCTTGTCATTGCAACCATTAACTCATCCTTGGCTGGATGCAAATCCAATTTCTAATCTAACACTGACTAACAGCTATAGAGCTTAGGCTTCATGCTAAACCTGTGATTGGGATTACTTCAGGGTTGTTCATGCTAAACCTATCATGTGATTGGAATCAGGGTGGATCATGCTAACCCTATATGTCATTGGGGTAGGGTTCATGACATGATCTTGTAGTAAGGCTGTTTCTGTATAATACCGAACAATACTGGCTGATGTGATATAGAAATTATTGTGTTTATTACACTGCCATCCCGTGAAATGAATCTGGTGTGGAAGTTCATTGTAGAGCCTTTGGCACTGGGATGTGACAACCAGGTGAAAGTTCAGTGTAGAGCCTTTGGCACCGGGATGTGACAACCAGGTGAAAGTTCATTGTAGAGCCTTTAGCACCGGGATGTGACAACCAGGTGAAAGTTCATTGTAAAGCCTTTGGCACCGGGATGTGACAACCAGGTGAAATTTCACTGTAGAGCCTTTAGCACCGGGATGTGACAACCAGGTGAAAGTTCACTGTAGAACCTTTAGCACCGGGATGTGACAACCAGGTGAAAGTTCACTGTAGAGCCTTTGGCACCGGGATGTGACAACCAGGTGAAAGTTCACTGTAGAGCCTTTGGCACCGGGATGTGACAATCAGGTGAAAGTTCACTGTAGAGCCTTTAGCACCGGGATGTGACAACCAGGTGAAAGTTCACTGTAGAGCCTTTGGCACCGGGATGTGACAATCAGGTGAAAGTTCACTGTAGAGCCTTTAGCACCGGGATGTGACAACCAGGTGAAAGTTCAGTGTAGAGCCTTTGGCACCGGGATGTGACAATCAGGTGAAAGTTCATTGTAGAGCCTTTAGCACTGGGATGTGACAACCAGGTGAAAGTTCACTGTAGAGCCTTTAGCACCGGGATGTGACAATCAGGTGAAAGTTCACTGTAGAGCCTTTAGCACCGGGATGTGACAACCAGGTGAAAGTTCACTGTAGAGCCTTTGGCACTGGGATGTGACAACCAGGTGAAAGTTCACTGTAGAGCCTTTGGCACCGGGATGTGACAACCAGGTGAAAGTTCACTGTAGAGCCTTTGGCACCGGGATGTGACAATCAGGTGAAAGTTCACTGTAGAGCCTTTAGCACCGGGATGTGACAACCAGGTGAAAGTTCACTGTAGAGCCTTTGGCACCGGGATGTGACAATCAGGTGAAAGTTCACTGTAGAGCCTTTGGCACCGGGATGTGACAACCAGGTGAAAGTTCAGTGTAGAGCCTTTGGCACCGGGATGTGACAATCAGGTGAAAGTTCATTGTAGAGCCTTTAGCACCGGGATGTGACAACCAGGTGAAAGTTCACTGTAGAGCCTTTAGCACCGGGATGTGACAATCAGGTGAAAGTTCACTGTAGAGCCTTTAGCACCGGGATGTGACAACCAGGTGAAAGTTCACTGTAGAGCCTTTGGCACTGGGATGTGACAACCAGGTGAAAGTTCACTGTAGAGCCTTTGGCACTGGGATGTGACAACCAGGTGAAAGTTCACTGTAGAGCCTTTGGCACTGGGATGTGACAACCAGGTGAAAGTTCACTGTAGAGCCTTTGGCACTGGGATGTGACAACCAGGAAGAACCAAGAACTAGAACTACACATGACACAAATAGTTAGTCCTTGTAGGTACTGGCCTGTCAGTGGCAGTGATAAACACATAAATACAGAGTCTTGGCTACTTGACTTGTAAATCATCAACTTTTGTTTCATCCAGTGATATACACTTGATGTGTCACCTTCATCTACCCTCGTTCTTCTTTCAACTCTCCTGCCATCTTTCATGTTATTCATGAAATATTGCTCTATTTTAGTTTTTGTTCTGTTCCCCGCTAGATTGGGGTGAATAGTCTTCACACAGTAAGTGCATTGTGGCTGAATTCTTCCCAGAGAAGTCAAGGTGTGGGGACTGGATGCCATTCTTTATAAGGTCTGGGTAAATTGGGTAAAAGAATGGCTCATTTTTATACTTTAACTGAGACTGAATCTGATAATGTACTTTCAGATGTGCATGACGTCATCAACAGAAATTCTTATGTTGGAAAATTAAAGTGTAAAATTGTCAGGAGTGTAACACATTTATTGTGACATTTTAAAAATGCATCATTTTGAAATTGCAGTAAAAAAAAATGCCAACAGCAAACTATACAAACATATAGTTTTATTAATGTAGGATTATTAAAGAAACATTTGCTAGCTGTTGGGTAATGTGGTTTCATTTGTGACCAGTATATGTGATTCTATACACATATAAACACATTGTTTACAAACAAAGAAGCTCCTGTTGGATTAAGGTCCTATAAAACAAAACACACAAACAATGTGTTTTCACCTGGTGTTATTGATGTTTGCTAATTATATATCCTGATGTTTTTTGTATAATGATTCCTTATATATTTATATTGAAACTACAGGACTGTATTCCCATTACCCCCCACATTTGTCAGGAGGGTAACATTGCTGAGAGTTAAGGCTGCTAGAGTTAGACACATTGTTTTAGAATTACTGGTTGACATGTTCAGTCATTGTAGCTCCCATGTCTGTTACATGAATGAGATAAAACATGATAATATGTATTTAACAAGATTTAACAAGATTGCCAACCAGAAAATTACTCTGGATGGCAGTTGGACAAGGAAGCCTTTTGGCTTATCGAGAGTCCAATACTTTTTATCTACATGTATCCCGCCTTTTTAAGGTGTGTGTCGATTTTATTTTTAAACATATTCACGCTACTAGCACCAACACAATCAGGAGATAATCTGTTCCATTCATTTACAGTCCTTTGTGAGAATGAGAACTTTCTTATATCTAATCTACAGTGCTCCTTTACTAATGTAGCTTCATGTCCTCTGGTCCTTCTATCTTTCTTAACTGAGAAAAAAATGTTTCTATCAATATTTTCATAACCATTCAATATTTTAAACACTTCTATGTGATCTCCTCTCAATCTCCTGGTCTCTAGTGTTGTTAAACCACATTCTTTTAGGCGTATTTCGTAACTAAGATCCCTCAGATTTGGTATCATTTTAGTCACTCTCCTCTGTACTCTTTCTAGCATATCTATGTCCTTCTTGCGATATGGCCTCCATGCTTGTATACAATATTCTAAATGAGGCCTCACTATTGTTTTGTACAGCGGTACTATGAATTCTTTTTTCTTATACGCTATATTTCGCCTAATTAATCCAAGGATTTGATTTCCCTTTGATGCTGCAATTCCGCACTGCTCTGAAACCTTCATATCAGCACTAATGGTTAACCCTAAGTCCTTTTCTTTTACAGTAGTACTTAGAACAGTACCCCCCATTTTATATTTTACCTCTTCATTCCCATGACCTGTGTGGAGGCATTTACATTTCCCAAAATTGAACAGCATTTGCCACTTTTCAGACCATTTGATCAACCTATCAAGATCATCTTGTAAATGCTGTCTGTCTCCATCACTTTTAATCCTTCTAAACACTTTTGTATCATCCGCAAATTTTAACACCTTGCTTGTTATATCATCGTCCAAATCGTTGATATATATTAAGAATAATATAGGTCCTAGTACTGATCCCTGTGGTACCCCACTCAATACCGATTTCCAGTTTGAAGCCTCCCCATCAACTACTACACGTTGTCTTCTGTCATTCAGCCATTTTTCTATCCAGTTTATTATACCATTTCCTATGCCATGGGCCTTTAGCTTAAGGAGTAATCTTTGATGTGGTACTTTGTCGAAAGCTTTTTGAAAATCTAAATAGATGATATCTACTGGTGATCCCTCATCTACCCACCTAGTGATGTCTTCCAAAAAACATAACATATTTGTTAAGCATGACCTCGCTTTTAAAAACCCATGTTGAGATGGGTTTATCAAGTTATGTTTAACAAGAAAATCCACCATGTGATCTTTAATTAGTCTTTCTAATAATTTGCAAATCACTGATGTTAAACTCACTGGTCTATAGTTCTCTGACTTGTTTCTCGAACCTTTTTTAAATAATGGTATAATGTTTCCCTCTTTCCATTCTAAAGGAACCACTCCCTCTTCTAATGACAAATTGAAAACTGTTGCAAGCGGTGCGCTAATTTGTTCTACAATTTCCAATAGTAGTTTGGGCGGAATCCCGTCCACTCCAGGTGATTTATTATCCTTCATAGCCCTTATTTTCTTAGCTACCATTTCCGAGGTTACAACTAACTGTCCTAAATAGTCTGAATCTGCCCCCTTGAACTTAGCCTCTGGTACTGGCAGTGAACTAATATCTTCCCTGGTAAACACTGAACTAAAATACTCATTCAGGTCTTCTGCCATTAAGAATCCCTCTGATATTGTATTTCCAGCAGTATCTTCTAGAGGACCGACCTTATCCTGAACTTTCTTTTTGCTTCGAATATACGCATAAAAACTCTTACTGTCATGTTTTATATTAATAGCTAAATTTTTTTCATAGCTTCTCTTTGAATTTCTAATTTCAGCTGTAGCTTGATTAAGTGCTTCTTTATAAATGTTGTAGTCTTCATCATTTCCAGTACATCTATATGACTTCCACATCATTTGTTTATACTTAATTTTTCTAATGGCTTCTTTCGACAAGTGTTTATTTTTAGACCGTTTCCCTTGTTTTTTGAAAGGTACAAATTTATCGACTATGCACTTAATTTCACTATTTAAGATATTCCAGCATTCGGTTGCTGTCTTATTCTTCAGTGTGTTATTCCAGTCTATCTTTGCTAAATATTTCCTTATGTCCTTATACCTTCCTTTGTGGAAAATTCTCCTATACTGCTTTTTGCTATTCCTTTCTGATTTTACTTTGATGGTAAAATGTATCTGGTTGTGATCACTACTCCCCAGTGGCTCACATATCTTGACATTGTCAACTAATTCTTTCTGTGAGGACAAAACTAAGTCTAACACATTCTCTCCCCTGGTTGGTTCTAGCACATGTTGAGAAAGGAAACTATCTTGTACTAAAACTAAAAACTTGTGGTCCTCACTCCCCATACTCTGTAGAGATTTCCATTGTATATGCCCATGGTTAAAGTCCCCCATAATAATACAGTTCCGTTTGCTTACTTCCCTTATAGCGTTTTGTATTTTTTCATTCTCTTCTATGCTTATGTTTGGACTTCGATAAACTAACCCAACTGTTAACGTTGAGTTTCCTGTAACTATGTTACACCAAACAGCTTCTCCGCAATCTGCTTCTCTTTCTAATTTTATTTCATAAGCCTGGATAGATTCTTTAATATATAAAATAACTCCACCTCCCTTTCTTCCTATTCTATCTTTCCTAAACATTACATATCCTGTTAGTCCCAATTCAGCATCTGATATATCAGTGGTGGCCCACGATTCGGTTATACCTATTATGTGAGGGTCAATATCTTCTACCATAATGTTTAGTTCACTTCTTTTGTTTACTATGCTCCTTGCATTTAAACAAATGCATTTATATCCTGATTCAGAACAGTTTTCCAGGCTGTTCTTTGCCGATTTATTTCTGCTGTCTTTATCTATGCCTCCAGTTTCAGGCTTCTCTGTGAATCCCCCCTGCGAATCTAGTTTAAATAGATGCAGCCTGTCCCACTGTCAACAGATTGCAGCAAGTTCTCTGAGAAAACTGCTGCCCCCTTTCCACTTAGATGTAGGCCATCTCTCATGTACATATCTTCCCTCCCAACAAAGTATCCCCATAAATCTACGAATCCCACCCCCTCTTCTTTACACATCTGCTCAACTAGTGCGTTGATCGCCATCCTCTTGCAGTTTCTATATGTCGGCCCCCTTCCTCCCATTACTGGCAAAATTCCTGAGAGGATAATCTGTTCTACTCTTGTCTTCTTTAACTTCTTCACTAACTGTCTGTACTTCTGAACTATCCCAGTTGTTCCCTCCCTCTCTGCGTTATTTGTCCCTACATGTACTAGTACAGACCCTCCCTTGCCATGCCCCAGTACCTTCTCTACCCTTTCAGTTACATGTTCTATCCTAGCCCCCGGTAGACAAACAACGATGTCCTCCCCCTCGCTTAGTCTTATCTGTCTTTCTCATAATCGAATCGCCCATAAACACCCTACCCTCTCTTTCCTCATTGCCCCCTCAATCACTGCCTCAGTGTAGCTCTTTCTACGGTTTGCATCTGTCTGGTTGTAATCTTGTTCCCCTGTCTTCTGCTCTCCCGTCACAATCTCGTCCGTTCCATTCTTTCCTGACGCTGTTTCTCTTGTTACCTTTCTTCCTGTCATCGTCCCTCCCGACTTCTCTTCTGTCACATGTACTCTCACTTCCTTTCTTCCCGTCATCTTTCCTCCCATTGCATTTCCTTCTCTCCTCTCCCGTCTCTTTTTCCCTCCTACCTCTTTCTCTACGGTCACTTTCTCTCCTGCCACCTTCACACCTGTCACATTTCCTGCCGTCGATCCTCCACTTTCTTCCCCTCCGATCACCTTCCCTCCTCTCCTTTCCTCGGTCTTGTTGCCACTACTCTGCTCCTTCAGTTTCACAGTATTCCCAACTTTATCCCTGTCGTCTCTCTCCATTCCGTCTGTCTCCTTGCTGATTCTCATCTCCATCCCCTTCACAATATCTACCAACCTAGCTACCTCTTTCTCCAGACATTTCACCTTCCAACACCCCACGCACTGAAAGGTGAATCCCTCTTCCTTGGTTTCTGTCCATGACTTCGTACAGCCGGATAAGGCAAAATCTACCCAACTGTGGCAGTCGTCGCACACCAAGTGTCTCTTTGCCTTGACTTGCCGCTTGCAAGGCGCCATATCAGAATTTATTTAATAATAATAATCTAATTAGCTATTTAAAATAGTTTTGTCAACTGTGTTTACACCATTCACTGTCTATGTAGTCTTTAAGAAGACTGTTTTCTGTGCACAAATGTTACACTTTTCGTAAGATTGCGTACGCTAGACTGCCTTATTTATTTAGGTTATACAGCGCCCTAGCGAATAAGAGAGACACTAGCTAAATAAACTTAGTTCGCCCGATTATCGCAAATGCTTAATTTTAACAACAAAGCTACCTTATCAAAATGTCTAGCAGGTACTGACTTACACAGATATTATCTTATGTAGGTAGTTTATGGTTGTTACTTTATCACCTATATATTCTACCACATAACGAGGTTTGTTAAATCTTGTTTACAAACTTATCGTAGCCGTAAGCTAACGTACCCTATTATCACTCATTAGACTAAAGTGTCCTAAAATACTTTATCTAACTAACTTTAAGCACAACTGCTACTCAATATATGTTTACTGCTACTTTATGAATGATATTAAGGCAAGAATAATACTTATCAATCAGTAATTCCACTTGCTTATGAACTTTGATACACCACCAATTTCAACGATCTATCTCCGCCAAATATAGCCTCAAAAGGTGGTGTATCAAATATTGGTGGTAGCTGACCTAATAGTCTTGTCAGGAGTGTAACATTTTTAGTGGAATTCTAAGTCTGTATTAATTAGACAGCAGCATTGCCATTGGTGTATTTGTTTACATAAAGTATCACTTTGCCATAATAATACAATAAAAATGAATAGTTTGAGAGCTGCACAGGAGTTTAGATGTTCAAAATTGACTCTAAATATATATAAATCAGATATTTTAAAAATTATCTTCTATTACACAAATAACATGTTTGAACCAATAAAAATTGGCTTAATTTGGGGTATGCACATTTTAAAGCAATCACAATATGTTAGATTTCAATCACATTTAATTTGAAAACTTTACAAATATAATGTCAGGAGTGTAACGGATTTTGTGCCAATATATGATGTTAATTCAATTGCTCAATGTGTCCACACAAGTTGTACAACTGGTTCAGAATTGTTTATGGAAGTTTCCTTGTTACCACGCTGGGTTCCATACTAGTTAAGATGTTCAAGATTGATTATTATATTGATTAAATACTTGAAAAATTATCTTCTATTGCACCAAAAGTGTTTGAACCAATATAAATTGGTTTAATTTGTGGTAGGCACATTTAAAAAACACATGATTTGTGCCATACTCAGGCATTTAGTGTACATGCTGCATTGTAGAAAATAATCACAGTTTGTTTGATTTCAATTACATTTAGGTTTAAAACTTTACAAATATAATGTCAGGAGTGGAACGGGTTTGGAGCCAATATACTAAGTAAATTGAAATGCTCAACGTGTAAAGACAAGTTATACAACTTGTTTAACATTGTTTGTAGAAGTTTCCTTGTTACAAAGGAGGGCTCCATACTAGTTAAGATGTTCAATATTGATTGTACTATTGATCAGGTACTAGAAAACTGATCTTCTGTTACACCAATAACATGTTTGAACCAACAGAAAATGGCTTAATTTGTGGTAGGCACATTTTAAATACCCATGATTTGTACCATTCTTAGGCACTTAGTATGTTGCATCAGAGAAAACAATCACAGTTTGTTTAATTTCAATCACATTTAACTTTAAAACAAGACAGATATAATGTCTGGGGTGTAACAAATTTGGTACCTATGTCCATTCAAATGCTTAATGACAAATTGTCCAACTGGTTTGACATTTTTTTAGAAGTTTGTTATATTAAAAAAAAAAAATTTAAACAGACGTTTTGACCCCATAAAAATTAGATTATTTGAGAATTATCACATTCATACGCCCAAAAGTGGTATCAAAGTTAAGTACTAAATGTTTGTTATCATGGAAGAACAAACAAAAAGTGCTTAATTTGATTACATGGGTTTGTATAGGTGGTAATCAAAATTTCTTAGAGTTGAGATTTTTGTTGAGTCATTGCCAATAAAGTAAACAACAGATTTTTATAAGTTGATTTTTCACCCCTTATGTCACACATGATGAGCCATTTTATGGACACAGGCCATACAAACTTTAGGTTAAACTGAACTAGTGATGGTGCACAAATATGTTTATCTAGTTTAAAACTGAACTAGTGATGGTGCACAAATGTGTCTCTTTAGTTTAAAACTGAACTAATGATGGTGTACAAATGTGTCTCTTTAGTTTAAAACTGAACTAGTGATGGTGCACAAATGTGTCTCTTTAGTTTAAAACTGTACTAGTGATGGTGCACAAATGTGTCTCTAGTTTAAAACTTAAATAGTGATGGTGCATAAATGTGTCTCTTTAGTTTAAAACTGAACTAGTGATGGTGCACAAATGTGTCTCTTTAGTTTAAAACTGAACTAGTGATGGTGCACAAATGTGTCTCTTTAGTTTAAAACTGAACTAGTGATGGTGCACAAATGTGTCTCTAGTTTAAAACTGAACTAGTGATGGTGCACAAATGTGTCTCTTTAGTTTAAAACTGAACTAGTGATGGTGCACAAATGTGTCTCTTTAGTTTAAAACTGAACTAGTGATGGTGCACAAATGTATCTCTTTAGTTTAAAACTGAACTAGTGATGGTGCACAAATGTATCTCTTTAGTTTAAAACTGAACTAGTGATGGTGCACAAATATGTCTCTTTAGTTTAAAACTGAACTAGTGATGGTGCAAAAATGTATCTCTTTAGTTTAAAACTGAACTAGTGATGGTGCACAAATGTATCTCTTTAGTTTAAAACTGAACTAGTGATGGTGCACAAATGTATCTCTAGTTTAAAACTGAACTAGTGATGGTGCACAAATGTGTCTCTTTAGTTTAAAACTGAACTAGTGATGGTGCACAAATGTGTCTCTTTAGTTTAAAACTGAACTAGTGATGGTGCACAAATGTGTCTCTTTAGTTTAAAACTGAACTAGTGATGTTGCACAAATGTGTCTCTTTAGTTTAAAACTGAACTAGTGATGGTGCACAAATGTGTCTCTAGTTTAAAACTGAATTAGTGATGGTGCACAAATGTATCTCTTTAGTTTAAAATTGAACTAGTGATGGTGCACAAATGTGTCTCTAGTTTAAAACTGAACTAGTGATGGTGCACAAATGTGTCTGCTTGCTGTCAGGTGTGTTGTTGACGAGTTATGTCGTGTGCTTGCACGTGCCGCATGCATGGGTGTGTGTGTATGGGTGTGTGTGTTAGAGATGGTTTGAGTGATGTGAGGGTGTGGGTGTGTGTGTTAGAGATGGTTTGAGTGGTGTGTGTGTGTGTGTGTGTGTGTGTGTGTGTGTGTGTGTGTGTGTGTGTGTGTGTGTGTGTGTGTGTGTGTGTGTGTGTGTGTGTGTGTGTGTGTGTGTGTGTGTGTGTGTGTGTGTGTGTGTGTGTGTGTGTGTTAGAGGTGGTTTGAGTGGTGTGTGGGTGTGTGTGGGTGTGTGTGTGTGTGTGTGTGTGTGTGTGTGTGTGTGTGTGTGTGTGTGTTAGAGGTGGTTTGAGTGGTGTGTGTGGTGTGTGTGTGTGTGTGTGTGTGTGTGTGTGTGTGTGTGTGTGTGTGTGTGTGTGTGTGTGTGTGTGTGTGTGTGTGTGTGTGTGTGTGTGTGTGTGTGTGTGTGTTAGAGGTGGTTTGAGTGGTGTGTGTGTGTGTGGGTGTGTGTGTGTTAGAGGTGGTTTGAGTGGTGTGTGTGTGTGTGGGTGTGCGTGCGTGCGTGCGTGCGTGCGTGCGTGCGTGCGTGCGTGTGTGTTACTGACATGTCATGTGTTATCCAAATAGTTTTGAAACCCAAATAGCAACCCAGTTTGTACTAGACTGCGCCGCAGCGGTCGCGCATTGTCGCACCACGCGTATAAAAAGAGCGATATAGCAGCAAATATTGATCCAAACGCCTCAGAAGGGTGCTTTGATGCAATTTTCTTAAACGTAAATATGCCTAGGATAGTGTTGAATGATAGAACTAACTCACTGAGGTATCAAATTTAGGCAAAACTCAAGTTATAACGGCGAAATCGAGGTGGGTCCAGACTTGACACAAGTGCCCACTAGTCTTATTCAACTAATGTTCTATGCCGTTTTAGCAAAAATAAGGAATGTGATTTGTAAGATATCTTTGTGCTAAATGTATAATACATATTCCAACAAAGTTGTGCAAATAAACTTTTGGGAACGTTGATTTGAGTGAAGTACATACGTACATAAACCACCAGAGTTCATATCGTAAAAGACACCTGTTGCCCAAAGCCATATATTATAACAGATTATTAACACCTTGGGATAGGCAATGATATGTTTGCACAGAATGTGGATATACTAAACAACTTACACTGTTTTATAAAAAGACACAATTTTAGAAACGTTCTTGCAATTAATATAAACATACTTTTGTGGCATTCCAGAAATGACTGTTTAGGAACAGAAGACACCAATTTAACAACATAATATTTTGATATGATAATAATTTAAAGGTGATGATAAGGGAAAGAGTCTTCAGATGATACCACTGTCACTGACTCTGTCAGCATGGTAATAAGGCCTAGTGTTAGGGCAAGAGTGTTCAGATGATACCACTGTCACTGACTCTGTCAGCGTGGTAATAAGGCCTAGTGTTAGGGCAAGAGTCTTCAGATGATACCACTGTCACTGACTCTGTCAGCGTGGTAATAAGGCCTAGTGTTAGGGCAAGAGTCTTCAGATGATACCACTGTCACTGACTCTGTCAGCGTGGTAATAAGGCCTAGTGTTAGGGCAAGAGTCTTCAGATGATACCACTGTCACTGACTCTGTCAGCGTGGTAATAAGGCCTAGTGTTAGGGCAAGAGTCTTCAGATGATACCACTGTCACTGACTCTGTCAGCATGGTAATAAGGCCTAGTGTTAGGGCAAGAGTCTTCAGATGATACCACTGTCACTGACTCTGTCAGCATGGTAATAAGGCCTAGTGTTAGGGCAAGAGTCTTCAGATGATACCACTGTCACTGACTCTGTCAGCATGGTAATAAGGCCTAGTGTTAGGGCAAGAGTCTTCAGATGATACCACTGTCACTGACTCTGTCAGCATGGTAACAAGGCCTAGTGTTAGGGCAAGAGAAACATCACCACAACCAAGTACCAGTGGTAAAATGGAAACCACACCTCAACACAATGAAGCAACCATGATTAGTGACTTATCTATCATGATTACACCATACTACATTTACAAGTAGTGTAATACACCTGTTTACATGCTATCTTGTTGTTTTATATCTTCATCTCTATATTCAATAGTAAATGTTAAAACATACCTCCGAATGCACCATTTTTAAGCTAGTTTAAAACATTCGCTAGGGGCCCCCCTAGCAACCCTTCACGCATGCTCTGCTCGCATGACCCACCTCTACAACCTCGCCCATCATTTTAACCAGGTGAAACACGGACAGATAATTTGTGTTACAGACGTGTTGTGTTACAGACATGTGTTGTGTTACAACTGTATTGTGTTACAGATGTGTTGTGCTACAGACGTGTTGTGTTACAGGCATGTGTTGTATTACAGTCATGTCATGTGTTACAGACATAATGTGTTACAACTGTGTCATGTGTTACCGTCATGTCATGTGTTAGAATCGTGTCATGTGTTACCGTCATGTCATGTGTTACAACCGTGTCATGTGTTAGCCATATCATGTGTTACAGTCATGTCATGTGTTACAGACGTGCCAGGCGGGCTGGGAGTGGTTGTGTCCTCCAGCCCAGGGCTGAGACGTAAGCTGCGGCGGTGTGATGTGCTGGGGCCAGGTGGAGACAGCCTGGAGCCGGCCCTACTGCCCGTGGTCCAACTCACCAAGCCTATCCTCTATTCGCCTGTGCTCCAGCGCAAGGTCGTGTCCTCCAACCTGTCATCGCGCTCCACTTGCTCCAGCGTCACCGACTCCAGCAGTGACGACTCGCGACTCTCGAAGACCGTCACGTCGTCACAACGCACAGAGACTGATGACAGCGACTCCGTGAGTGAGAGTGTGAGAGATCGTGATGACAGCGGCGTCACCACCGATGACAGTCATGACACTGAGATGGACCTCATTCGACAACCACGATACGTGTGACCTCAGGTCTGTCACACCGGTCAACTACACAGGTCAAGACAGGAGTGGACATTGAATGTTGGCTGCCCACATGTGATGTTCTTGTCCAGTACTGTCCCATTCAGATACTCCCAAATACTCTCAAATACTTTCTCCCTCACTCTCTGTTGCTCTCACATATACTCTCTGAGATACTTCTTCAGATACGCTCTCTGATACTCGGTTACTTTCACATATACTCTTTCTCTGAAATACAGTCAATGATACACTCTTAGATACTCTCAGATACTCACACACAATGGGCTCTTCGCTTCCTTAGAAGGGATATAAGGTTTTCAAATACTCTAATAATATTTGCTGCGTTTTGCTTCTGTTTGTCCACATTGGTTAAGACCGTAAGTGATGTTACGTGGCGCAGATAGAATATACACATAGCACCTTTAGTTTACTCACAACATGCGACAACGACCAACGCAAGGGGCATAGCAAGGTGCAGCTTTGCTTTGGTAGTAAAGGGTCTGCTTTCTGTTGTGGTTGGCGCAATGGCATAGTCATCACTCAAGAGATGACTGAATAGTAATCACTCCACGGTTTCACTGAATAGTAACCATCCTATGGTTTCACGGAATAGTAGCAATCCATATTTATTCTGCTGTAATGTCTTTTTGGAAGCATCTGTAGATATTGCATAGCATACATTGTTACAGCTTATGAGATAATCAGTTATGATGTGTTATTGTCTAGTGAATGACTGGTGGTGACTATGATAGTAGTCGTTGTTGATGCTTTGTAAGAATGTTGCTGGTATGAGTCAGTGATCTGTAATGTATGTTAATGATGACCTCACATTGTTGTCTGACTGAAGTCAGTCATGCAATACATAGCACACACATATGTTATGTATTATGTATGTGGAACCAGGATGTTAACTCACGGAGCACTCTCAAATATGTTATATGTATTTGATCACAAACTGTAGAGATAGTTTAAATGTCTGGTATTCAAGAAATGCGTTTGTTGGTTGTCAGGACATTCAACAGTGTGCACTGCCGTGTAAACTGTATTCACTGTAAACAAGTATGTGTGTAATATATACAATAAAATGTACCATAAATGTACAGTAAAGTGTATAATAACTAAATTATAGACATGTCGTGTCTTGCCATGTTGTTTGGGGTGTGCCAATCGTGGAGTGTTTTTAAATGTCGCATACAGCTACTCATTAAAATAATCAAAACGGTGTTTTGTTGTCACTTGTTTTTTATATCCTGTTAATAAGTCAACTTATTGTTGACTCAGGTGTTTAAGTTTTACTCCTTCGAAAACTGTTTCTAGGTCAAAATGGAACCATTCTTTGTTAACAGTTGATCATACTTTGATAATGATGCTAACTTTGATAATGCACTAGTGTCAGAATGAAGTTAGTGATGGTTGGGCTGTGCTGGAGCTTCACATCTCCACTGTTGGACCAGGACATTTGGTAGGCAGGAGCTGTTGAAAATATGTATCAAGGGGACGTCCATTTTCGAAGTTGACTAAAAATCGCCATCTGCACCACACCTTTTGAGACTGACCAACACTGCACCTGCTGTGCCAAAATATCCTCCATTTTGCCCCCACACAACTCTAAATTTTAAAAGGTCATAAGTCGTAGTATAATAGGAAAAATCAACTGATGTTTTCACACACTACACTCGGTGACAATGTTACTTCGAGCCATCTCAAGTTACACTCATGTATAGGAAATATTCCACACCAGTGTACTGGTCAAACACATTGCAGTCTCTTCCTCGCTATAAGGTAAGGTTTGTGCTATGGGGCCCCAAGGTATCACTTTGGTCCATTAATGTAGTGGCACAATGTATCACTTTAGTCCATTAATGTAGTGGCCCAAGGTATCACTTTGGTCCATTAATGTAGTGTCTCAATGTATCACTTCGTTCCATTTATGTAGTGGTCCAAGATATCACTGGTCCAATAATGTAGTGGCTCAATGTATCACTTTGGTTCATTAATGTAGTGGCCCAAGATATCACTTTGGTCCATTAATATAGTGGTCCAACATATCACTTTGGTCCATTAATGTAGTGGTTCAATGTATCACTTTGGTCCATTAATGTAGTGGTTCAATGTATCACTTTGGTCCATTAATGTAGTGGCCCAAGGTATCACTTTGGTCCAATAATGTAGTGGCTCAATGTATTACTTTGGTCCAGTAATGTAGTGGCCCAATATATCAATTTGGTCCATTAATGTAGTGCCTCAATGTATCACTTTGGTCCAGTAATGTAGTGGCCCAATATATCAATTTGGTCCATTAATGTAGTGACCCAAGGTATCACTTTGATCCATTAATGTAGTTGCTCAATGTATCACTTTGGTCCATTAATGTAGTGGCCCAAGGTATCACTTCGATCCATTAATGTTGTGGCTCAATGTATCACTTTGGTCCATTCATGTGGTGACCCATGGCATCAGTTTGGTTCATTCATGTAGTGGCCCAAGGCATCATTTTGATTTAATCATGTAGTGGCCCAATGCATCACGTTGGTTTATTCATGTAGTGGCCCAATATATCAGTTTGGTTTATTCAGTTTATTCATGTGGTGTCACAAGGTATCAATTTTATCTATTTGTGTGGTGGCCCAAGGTATCACTTTGGTTCATTCATGTAGTGGCATAATGCATCACTTTGGTTCATTCATGTAGATGCCCAATATATAACTTTGTTCCTTCATGTAATGGCCCAAAGCCTCACGTTGGTTCATTCGTGTAATGGCCCAAGGCATCATTTTGGTTCATTCATGTATTGGCCCAAAGCATCACTGGTGTATTCATGTGTTGGCCCAATGTATCACTTTGGTTCATTCATGTAGTGGCCCAAGGCATCATGTTGGTTCATTCATGTTGTGGCCCAATATATCACTTTGGTTCATTCATTTAATGGCCCAAGGCATCACTTTGATTCATTCATGTAGTGACCCACAATATCACTAGTGTATTCATGTGGTGGCCCAAGGTATCACGTTGGTTCATTCATGTAGTGGCCCAAGGCATCACTTGGGTTCATTCATGTAATGGCCCAAGGCATCACTTCGGTTCATTCCTGTAGTAGTCCAAGACATCACTGTGGTTCATTCATGTAGTTGCCCAAGGCATTACTTTGGTTCATTCATGTAGTGGCCCATAGGATCATTTTGGTTCATTCATGTAGTGGCCCAAGGCATCACTTTGGTTCAATCATGTAGTGGCCCAATATATAACTTTGTTCCTTCATGTGATGGCCCAAAGTATCACTTAGTTCCATTCTTGTGGTGGCCCAATGTATCACTGGTCCATTCCTGTAGTGGCCCAATATATCACTTTGGTCCATTCGTGTAGTGGTCCAAAGGATCACATTGGTTCATTCATTTAATTGCCCAAGACATCATTTTGTTTCTTTCATGTAGTGGCCCAAGGCATCACTTTGGTTCATTCGTGTAGTGGCCCAAGGCATCACTTTGGTTCATTCATGTAGAGGCCCAAGGCATCACTTTGTTTCATGCATGTGGTAACCCAGGATAATCATACGTTGGTCACACATCTATGACGCCATAATTAGTCACATTCGTCTAAACTATCACTGAAGCTGTCGTCGTACTCATTATATCGTAATCCAATTTGTCTCGGATCTGTGGAGACTCCCAGTGCTATGTCTTGAACTGTGGTGTTTGTGGAGTTGCGTACACTGCCAGACATATTAACTCTCGAAGGGCTGTTGTTGGCAGCATTCTGTGTCGTCAAGAGGTCGTTAACCGTCTCGTGTGTACGCCACTGAAGGGGTCAATCACCATTTGGCGTCATTAAAACGGGGTTGTAATGCAGGGTTTCAGAGAATGTCAACCTTTGTTTCGATATTGTTTAAGTAGGTCAACAATAATCCGACATGTTTGTATTATTATTTTGTCAACCCGTTTGTCCTTGATCGTGAAAGAGAGCGCCGATTCCACGTAGTTCGGGGGCTAGAAGCATGGGAACGTAGTTCGGGGGCTAGAAGCGTGGGAACGTAGTTCGGGGGCTAGAAGCGTGGGAACGTAGTTCGGGGGCTTGAAGCATGGGGACGTAGTTCGGGCGCTAGAAGCATGGGGACGTAGTTCGGGGGCTAGAAGCATGGGGACGTAGTTCGGGGGCTAGAAGCATGGGGACGTAGTTCGGGGGCTAGAAGCATGGGGACGTAGTTCGGGGCCTAGAAGCATGGGGACGTAGTTCGGGCGCTAGAAGCATGGGGACGTAGTTCGGGGGCTAGAAGCATGGGGACGTAGTTTGGGGGCTAGAAGCATGGGGACGTAGTTCGGGGGCTAGAAGCGTGGGAACGTTGTTCGGGGGCTTGAAGCATGGGGACGTAGTTCGGGCGCTAGAAGCATGGGGACGTAGTTCGGGGCCTAGAAGCATGGGGACGTAGTTCGGGGGCTAGAAGCATGGGGACGTAGTTCGGGGGCTAGAAGCATGGGAACGAGCCTAGAAATTCACTAGAAATTCCCCAACGAAATGAACTATTTTTATAGCACATTTTAGTGCTGCGGTTCTTAACCCCTGGGTTTCGACTCAAAATTGGGTCGCCAATCCACTTTGAATGGGTCGCCAAGAGTTTCCAGTGACTGACTTTTAGAACTTGTTCGTATTTCCTGTACCAGATGCTCGCGTGATAAATCATTTAGAACCCTATGCCAAATGTTGGATGCACTTAAAATGCAGTGTGATATCTTTCTGGCGGCATTTCTAATTCACGCAGCATTGTGGCGTACATTGGCTGCGCTCAATTGGTCAGGCCTGAGTTGGACCTGCGAGATATCCCGACTTCACCCTACCACGTGATCTGTCTACTTGTTAATCGAGGAGAGATCGGGTCGGGGTGCAGGTGTGTTTGGTAGATGGACAAAAAAAGAAAGACGTTGTGGACTATGACCATGATGATGTTGAGAATGACAGTGTCAATCAGGTTGTGATGCAGCCTGTAGGACATGTCGTGAACCAAAACAATCGTGGACTTGACGGAAGATGGAGGAGGATTAACATCACAAACAATCTGTAATCAGAGGTTTAAGCGTTATCATTACTACTGGTCACCCCCTCTACATTGCATCTGTTGGTTTGATGATGAACTTTGTTTTATTCTTTATATTCTTCAATGGCAGACATTTTTATTCCATTACCCAAATGTACAAGCAATAAAATGTTTTGTTTAAGTGAAAACAAATCCAAGTAGCAGTCTATTTTTCCTAACACGGTGAGGTAAATAACCGTTGTTGTTTTATGTTTTGATGGTTGGTTTCCTAAAAGCAATTGAAAACAGATTATTGTGGCTAGTTATATGGTAATCTAGAACTGTTCATCTTGCAAACTCTAAATGTGCACGTGTTTTAAAAGGAGTAATGTACAAAAACAAAAAGGCTGTGACAAAGCATTCTATGTTTATACTTTTATTATGTCAACTTTTTTTATCACGAAAATAAATTCACCAGAATAAATGCAAACTTATGTGCTATTCTATAATCAAATAACGGCGCCATATTGAACCGCATTAAAAGGCAGACGCTGGAGGCCTCCAACAAGACGGTTAAGCTCACCTCCTCACAGGGAAAGCTCATTCAGTACCGTGAGCAGAGCAACCTGGCCTTTATGCTTCTTATCAAGTCACAGCTCCTGGATGAGCCTCTCAACCTTGATGAACTGATGCGGTACTCCCTCACCCCTGTTCCTCCTAGCCTCGGCACCCCGGGCGGATTCTTTGCCAAAACGAGCAAGGCCTCCATGCTACACTTCTTGTTGGATGACAACTATAATATGGTATTATGTGCATTTTGAGGCAACAAATCTCATTGAATCGTCAAAATAACCATCTCAAGCGATTCCTCATGCCATTGTTATACGAAAAAGTGAGTTAATTTGTTTTTGTACGATGAATGGTTCAAAAGTTATGGGTATCTTTGATTTTACCAGTCGCGCGTAACAAAATCCAAGATGGCCGCCAAACGGACTCCTTCGGACATTATTTGGAAATGGGAACATCCAAATATGTTTACTAGACACCTTCAGGGCTGCAAAAAAAGTAAGTTTAATTTAGAAATCCATTGGGTGCATGGGGGACATACCTTCCGACCGTACTAATATTGAAACCTTCGAAATACACTTTCATCAATAAATATCGCTTTAAGTGTTTTAATTGATCAAAAGTAATATGTTTGAAGGCTTGGCCTTGGGTCGTGTAACTAGTCCTACGACAAGAATTCGGGCCGCAGCCATAAAGGTTATGAACCGTTGCTTAAGGTCATGTGAAAAAGACTACTCTTTGTACGCTTTAATTAATGTCGATAATTCTGAACGACGCCTCATATGTGCCGATGACAACTATGACGTTAAATTGAAATCTGGCTCGTTGGAATACTTTATTATAGTGGGACAAATTGTAACATCAGTTACTATAGGCAAAGCTTAGTAACCGAGTTTATATTCTATATTGGCCATAGACGATGCATCGATGGCATAATCTATGTCGATTAATATATAGAAATAGCATGGTTAGTAAAACAACACAATGCCAGGATATGTGAAAAGGTTTGGCGCGGTCTATTTACGGTGCCCAGTTGATCCGAACCGGAAGTTTGAGATCTTGTGATGGAGTATCGCTCCAGGTGTAGCGACTGTGCCGCGTTCCGGCCTCCTCTGCTCACCCAGCTGTTTCTAGTAGAATCCATGCGCACATCCGAATTGGTGAAGTATTTCGTTGCGCACATCCGAATTGGTGAAGTATTTCGTTGCTGTCGTCTCATTATGAACCCCAGAACTGTCAGGCCGGTTGTCTGAGTAGGTAGGCTTTATTTGGAATTGTATAAATCATACATACAAATATAAACATTCCGTAAAGCAATCTACAAAATGATATACAATTTCAGGTTGACATCGGCGCCAATTAAGGCTGTAACCAGTTTGTTTTAATTATTCCAATATAATATGATAATTATTAAGTAAACTAGCCGCCGTCATCCCCAAAATAACTATTATCAACAAAGATTTCACGTATACTGTGTTGGTTACTTTGCTATCATTAATAGAACAGATATGTCAATGTAATAACAGTATTGTATTCCAGATCATCGGACCTTTACATAGAAAACTCTTCGAAGATCTTTGAGTAGAACTGATAATAGGACGTATATTACAGGTTGTCTTGTTTTGTAAAAGTGAGTGTCATAGGTAAATGGACAAATACATAAATTTTCCAACTTCTATTTTATAAATATCATGCAATTTTATTAAATTTAAATATGTAAAGAGGGTATGTGAAGTTCCCAATAGTTTGTTTTAACAATGGAACGAACAATGTTTTTTGCATAATTAATAACAAAAATTGATATGAGTTTTGTATGTGGATCCCCACAAAATGATTCCGTATGTCAAGTAACTAAAGTGTAATAAATCTTTTAAGTGCAGCTACTGGAAGGTAGCGGTTAACTTTATTAATGATGTATTTAAGCACTAGTTAGCTTATTTTTGCATGCATTTATATGTTTTTGCCAATCAAGTCTGTCGTCTATATGAAGGTCTAGAAATGTTATACATTTTGTTCGCTGAATTATGTTATTAGCTATCGCTAATAATAATTCTTCGTTCTGAGCAGGACGAGATCCAGAAAATAACATGCATTTTGTCTTAGAAATGTTTAAGGATAGTTTATTGGCACGAAACCAGTCAGCTAATATTTCAAGTTCATTATTCATATATTTTTATTTCATTAATATGTTTTCCAGTTTTGTATATAGTAGGGTCATCAGCAAACAATATTGTTTGTGCACATATTTACACAGAATGGAAGGTCATTAATATATAGAATAAACAAAAGCGGACCGAGGATAGACCCCTGTGGGACACCGTTGACATCCTAATGAAGAGAGTCACTTGAACTGTACTTAACATACAGTTTCCTTTAAGTGGAGTACCCTTTATACCGTAATATTCAAGTTTGTGTAACAGGATTTGGGGGTTGATAGTATCGAATGTTTTACTTAGATCCAGAAAAACAGCAAGGGCTGAGTCCTTTTTTATAGTGCATTGATAACGTCACTAGTAAAAGCGGTAATAGCATTGGTTGTTGAATATTTCTCACGAAAACCATAATATTGGTTATTGTTTTTCTGTATAAAATCATAAGTTCTTCTATGTACAACTTTTCCCAGTATTTTAGAAACTGAAGGTAATAAAGCTACTGGTCTATATTGAGAACAGTCATCAGTCGCTTTAGACTTATAGATAGGTATAATTTTTGTTATTTTATGTGCTATGAGTGCGCATGTAACCCCCTCACTCGCGTAGGGAAAACAGTTTTGTTTGAGTAGACTAATTTGTCTTTGGTGAGTCTGAAGGGGTGCAGTTAGATATTTTTGGGAGTCTGAAGAGGGTGCAGTTGGAGGTTCTTTGGGAGCCTCAAGGCGTGGTGCAGCTATAATTCTGAAAGAGGGTGCAGTTGGATATATCCCAATGCAGATGGAGGGTTTTTGGAAGCCTGCAGTCACAGGTCGAAAACGCACTCCCAATGCACGCCCAATCAACGTCTCCACGGGTCTGCATGTTTAGTCGGTGAAAGTGTTTATGTCCAAAACAAAGTGTCATGTCCGTGACTGAAACACGCGACACGTTCCCACATCTATTACTCCGTCTGTGTTTCCCATGATGTTTTTGTACTTTGCTCTAGTTTCTGAACTTTTTGTTTTAGCGTGACGTTGGATTTCATCGCCTTTCTCACCACGCTCACGCTAGCATTGCGTTAGACTACCGCCCGCACAGTCACCTCTCATTGCGTTAGACTGCCGCCCGCACAGTCACCTCTCATTGCGTTAGACTTCCGCCCGCACAGTCACCTCTCATTGCGTTAGACTTCCACCCACACATTCTCCTGTGGTTGTGTTAGACTTCCGCCCGCACAGTCACCTCTCACTGCGTTAGACTTCCGCCCGCACAGTCACCTCTTATTGCGTTAGACTGCCGCCCGCACAGTCACCTCTTATTGCGTTAGACTTCCGCCCGCACAGTCACCTCTCATTGCGTTAGACTTCCACCCACACATTCTCCTGTGGTTGTGTTAGACTTCCGCCCGCACAGTCACCTCTTATTACGTTAGACTTCCGCCCGCACAGTCACCTCTCATTGCGGTTGACTGCCGCCCGCACATTCTCCTGTGGCTGTGTTAGACTGCCGCCCGCACATTCTCCTCTGGTTGTGTTAGGTTGCCGCCCGCACATTCTCCTCTCGTTGCGTTAGACTGCCGCCCGCACATTCTCCTATGGTTGTGTTAGACTGCCGCCCGCACATTCTCCTCTGATTGTGTCAGACTGCCGCCCGCACATTCTCCTCTCGTTGCGTTAGACTGCTGCCCGCACATTCTCTTCTGGTTGTGTTAGACTGCCGCCCGCACATTCTCCTGTGGTTGTGTTAGACTGCCGCCCGCACATTCTCCTCTGGTTGTGTTAGACTGCCGCCCGCACATTCTCCTCTGGTTGTGTTAGGCTGCCGCCCGCACATTCTCCTCTGGTTGTGTTAGTCTGCCGCCGGCACATTCTCCTCTGGTTGCGTTAGACTGCCGTCCGCACAGTCACCTCTCGTTGCGTTAGACTGCTGCCCGCACATTCTCCTCTGGTTGTGTTAGACTGCCGCCCGCACATTCTCCTGTGGTTGTGTTAGACTGCCGCCCGCACAGTCACCTCTCATTGCGTTAGACTGCCGCCCGCACAGTCACCTCTCATTGCGTTAGACTTCCGCCCGCACAGTCACCTCTCATTGCGGTTGACTGCCGCCCGCACATTCTCCTGTGGTTGTGTTAGACTGCCGCCCGCACATTCTCCTCTGGTTGTGTCAGACTGCCGCCCGCACATTCTCCTCTGGTTGTGTTAGTCTGCCGCCGGCACATTCTCCTCTGGTTGCGTTAGACTGCTGCCCGCACAGTCACCTCTGGTTGTGTTAGACTGCCGCCCGCATATTCTCCTCTGGTTGTGCTGCTTCATTCGCCTTGAATAACATTGCACATGTCGACAGAAGGATCCAATGTCAGCATGGCATTTATCGACATGTTCCCGTGTTGTGTAACCAGGGATCCATCGACATGTTCCTATGTTGTGTTGTCAGAGATCCTTCGTTCCAATGTTGTGTAGCATGGGATCCTTTGATATGTTCCCATGTTGTGTAGCCCGGGGTCCCTTGACATGTTCCCATGTTGTGTAGCCCGGGGTCCCTTGACATGTTCCCATGTTGTGTAGCCTGGAGTCCCTTGACATGTTCCCATGTTGTGTAGTCCGGGGTCCCTTGACATGTTCCCATGTTGTGTAGCCCGGGGTCCCTTGACATGTTCCCATGTTGTGTAGCCCGGGGTCCCTTGACATGTTCCCATGTTGTGTAGCCCGGGGTCCCTTGACATGTTCCCATGTTGTGTAGCCCGGGGTCCCTTGACATGTTCCCATGTTGTGTAGTTTGGAATGCCTCGACATGTTCTCTTGTAGCTCCGCGTTACAGATGTCTACTGTTTCCGCAGTGGTTACGGTTCATATCTTCCGCACTGGTTACGGTTCATATCTTCCGCAGTGGTTACGGTTCATATCTTTTATACATTGGTTAATTCCCCCTATCCTGTATCATACCAAAAAATGCTAATTTTATCTAATTCCCAGTGCATTATTCATCATAAATCATCAAGACTTGACGTTCAGCGTCACATTACGCCACCACAGTATTCAAGTCCCGTCCATACTTTGGACGGGTTTGTGTGCCGGGCAGTATTTCCGGCAACTCATTTGCGCAGTATTTCGACGAAATGAATACAATACCGGATCATTAAGCACGGGGACTGTGGATTTCTGAAATGTATAACAGCACCTGTGCAGCAAATGACTAGGTATTATAGTCTACCACTTGTTCAAATGTATTCAGCGTTTTATAGAAAGATGTGCGTGCGTGCTGCGTGCGTGTATGAGCCGAAGAAAATGATACTGTATTAGGCATGTTGATTCACTGGACATTTGTGTTTAAAATATCGACGATCTCATGATGCAATTTTAGGAAGTGAAAACAATTCAAGCTTTGGGAATATGTGGAACGCGCACCTCACGAGAACGTGTTAGACACATATCAAGGATTTCTCCCACTCTCGGTTACCACAGACTTAATTACTTGCCTGAATCTTCGGGTTTAAAAGCAAGGCTTAATATTCTTGTATATATATATATACCCGCCTTTTTGCATCGTATTGTTGGTTTTGAGAATGTGGCTTGTCTTGTAATTGTGTGCTTTTATTAAATTTTGAACCTGTTCATCTTCAAATATTCACTTAATTTTGTATTGAAAGCGCGGGTGTTTTCAGCATTCACTGTTTGCTGAGGAAGGGTGTTCCAGTCTTGGAAGATGCGTTGTGAAAAATAAATGTTTTCTTATATCTAGTTTGCTTGGTGTCTTGTACAATTTGTTGTTGTGACCTTGTGTGCAGTTTGTGGCGATCACGAATAAGTTCTCGTTGTTGATGTTGTCAATGCCATTGATGATTCTGAACACTTAGATTAAATCTCCTCTTCTTTTTCGTTACGCCAGGCTTGGTAAGTCCATGTGTTTCAGCCAGTCTTCGTAGTGTAATTACCTTACTTCTTATTACACCCTTAATTAAGTTTGCTTTCGACAATCTTGTCACAAATATTATTAGTAGGTGGGTTTATCACACTACCGCTTCTCAATCGGCATTGACGAACACGTGCAAGAAGATATATTTCTAGGACTCGTGTGACACATTTATATAAATAGTTCGTCTCGCATGCTTCTGGTACGGGCAAGCGGAACGAAAGATAGTTGGGACAATCACTGGACACTCTTCGCGACCCACACGAAATGGACACAAGGCATGGCTTGGCACCCCAATGTTGGATGGCGATCCAGGGGTTAAGAACCACTGGCGTACTGAGACATGCTCGACACTCCACGAGTCTGGTCTCTTGAGGGGTGCAGCAGTCTCGGGGTTGCACCGCGGGGGAGAAGCGAGAGTAACGGGGAGCAGTTATCCTACATCGATGTTATTTTGTTCACAACTAATTAGGCTTTCCCGATGACAGCTCTCGCCTGTGTCGGCGCGTGTGTAGCAGTGCTGTGTTACCTGGATGACGCATCAACCGACGGTTTTCACATATCTGGTTTTTGCGTATTATATTAGTGTTCCTGCGCCAATTCCTTGCGATAAGACTACATTCGTTTTATAGGGGTTTAACGGTATCGTTAAAGTGTGAATTCAGTAACCCACTTCAATGCAAATATATATGTAGTACAATCAGTTCATTTCCATTTATTTACCAACTAAAAACGTTTGAACTTCTTTATCTGTGTCCATTTTAGGTCCTATTGGCACATTTGTACAGTAAGTATTCGGATATCGTACTTTATTGATATATTTCCTGGCTTTATTTGCACTGTATATACCTGTATATATATATACCATGTGTATATATATATATATATATATATATATACTAAAAGTACAGCAATTTATCTAATTGAAATTGGCACACACACACACACACACACACACACACACACACACACACACACACACACACACACACACACACACACACACACACACATACACATATGCCAATTAAAATTAAATAAATTGTTGTACTCACTCCAGCAAGAAAGTGTGAAGAAGAATGTTGGAACTCGAGCCTTCTCGGTTGCCGTACCAACTCCGTGGCATTCACTTCCAGTCAGCGTAAAATGATAAAGAAATATAGTTTCATTTCGCCGTCATCTAAAAACTACCTTTTTAATATTGCCTATCCTCCTTAGCTTCCTAGCACTTCCATCCACCTGTTGACGACTCACGCATTGTATACAATAACGAGATTGCTTAATTCTTTGGTGTTGTTTCGCCAGTGAGCTTGATTTTCGAGGATATATATATTGGCGCATAAGAAGTCACTGTTATTATTATTATTATTATAATCCCCGTATCAATTAAAATGTCTGGACCAAAGTCGTCGTCATAATACTAATAAATACAATATTTAGTAGGCGTCTAATCTCCATATATCTATATGATAATGAGTAGAAGAACACGACGGCGCTGGCATTGCATTGCATCACACCCGACCAATACAACTAGCTCTACTTAAATAGTGTTTTAGTTGAATAGCTAGGATTTTTTTAAACTACAATAAGTGACTGCTGATAGTTTTGTTTTATACGTCCTACTAATGTGGTTGTGGCTGCGATGTTTGCGGCAGCAGATGGCATTCGGTGTATGTTGTGAAATATCGGGACGACGAGTGGAACACTCAAATACAATAATTATCTGACGTGGCCCGAGATCGCGTGTGCCGTGGGGCGAGGCAGTGTGTGTATGTATTACCATGCTTGTGCAGGCCCGGCATCGTACGAGGCTATTGACGGCCAAGCTGTGGCGAGCGGGCTCTCTCGGTGTCTGATAGAGCAGGCGTCTTTCTCCGTCAATTGAGAAGCAAAACGCAAAGTATGGATTAACATTTCCGCTTCGTTCTACAAGACGAATCTTCACGATACTTAATTATCGATTATAGAGAATTGTAATGGACTGGCTGCGAGGATCTATTCTGGGCGAATAGTGCGGAACCAGACTGCCTCGGTCATTCCGCTGCGCTGTCTGCCGCCAGAACCACTCGACCGGCGGGCGTCAGGCGTCATATGTCGGCCGCTCCAACTGTAAGCGCCGCGGTAAGTGAACATACTCGCTTTCTCTTTACGCCCGTGTATCGTTCGACAACTGGCAACTATCTTTCTACTTGGCTTCTGTACGTGCATGTACGGTATAACTGGCAGCTGTCTTTCTACTTGTCTTTTGTACGTGCACTTATTGTACGACAACTGGCACCTTTCTTTCTACTTCTCTTCTGGATATACAAGTACGGTACGATAACTGGCAGCTATGTTCCCACTTGTCTTATGAATGTGCACGTATGGTACGATAACTGGCAGCTATCTTCCCACTTGTCTAATGTACGTGCACGTATGGTACGATAACTGGCAGCTATCTTCCCACTTGTCGTATGTACGTGCACGTATGGTACGATAACTGGCAGCTATCTTCCCACTTGTCTTATGTACGTGCACGTATGGTACGATAACTGGCAGCTGTCTTCCCACTTGTCTAATGTACGTGCACGTATGGTACGATAACTGGCAGCTATCTTCCCACTTGTCTTATATAACTGGCAGCTATCTTCCCACTTGTCTTATGTACGTGCACGTATGGTACGATAACTGGCAGCTATCTTTCCACTTGTCTTATGTACGTGCACGTATGGTACGATAAATGGCAGCTATCTTCCGACTTGTCTTATGTACGTGCACGTGTGGTACGATAATTGGCAGCTATCTTCCCACGTGTCTTATGTACGTGCACGTATGGTAGGATAACTGGTAGCTATTTTCCCACTTGTCTTATGTACGTGCACGTATGGTACGATAACTGGCAGCTATCTTCCCACTTGTCATATGTACGTGCACGTGTGGTACGATAACTGGCAGCTATCTTCCCACTTGTCATATATACGTGCACGTGTGGTACGATAACTGGCAGCTATCTTCCCACTTGTCTTATGTACGTGCAGGTATGGTACGATAACTGGCACAGCTATTTTCCAACTTGTCTTATGTACGTGCACGTATGGTACGATAACTGGCAGCTATCTTCCCACTTGTCTTATGTACGTGCACGCATGGTACGATAACAGGCAGCTATCTTCCCACTTGTCTTATGTACGTGCACGCATGGTACGATAACTGGCAGCTATCTTCCCACTTGTCTTATGTACGTGCACGCATGGTACGATAACTGGCAGCTATCTTTCAACTTGTCTTACGTACGTGCACGTATGGTGTGACAATGGTAGCATTCGTTCTACTTGTCTTTTGCATGTGCACGTATCGTGGGACAAAGGGTTCGGTATTGTTCACAGCGGTGCTTTAAGTAATCATGTTTGTGCTTTTCAAAAAATTTCGCAAAATACAAATGGAGAAAGACACCGTTAAATCCTGGCTGTCGCATTTTGTTACACATAATATATAGGCATACACGTCGTTGGAAAACCAGCCAACCTGCTCTGTGCGTATTTCTATGTAGGCGGCTCTGATTGAGATTACATAATTGAGATGTAATGAGACGAAAGAGACCTTTCTGTTCAGTCGTATTAGTCAATAGTGCATCTCCTTAGCTGCGGCAGTGAGGCCTTGATCAATACCTGCCCTGTTAGATGACGTCACCGGCAGGAGTCACCTCCAGTCGCACAGGTGCACATGCACAACCATATCAGCAATCAGACTGTGAAATCGAATTTGACGACATAACGTTTATATATCCTTTTCTAACTAACCTTTAACTGTTGTGTCGAGTCTTCACAGGACTTCGAGAAAAACGTAACGGGAGAATACGAGACGGAACGACAATACAAATTCCTTTTGATCTTCGCCTGTTGTGTTCGCAAGACTAATAGTGTTATTCGTGCTCCTAATGGTGTTTGTCGTCGAATACGACCGCCTTATATATGAGTGGTCCCTCTAAGTAGCCAGGTAATGGAGGTGCCGTCAGTGAGCACTACTGTCAATTATACCACGCACTTCCTTCATTCTTCTATCTTTTCTTTAATTTCCGCCGCGTCTTCCGCCTTCAGTCTTACCATTTTGTCTGGTTGACGAAGGTAGGCCTAGTGTAACGTATCACCAAATAAGTGGGGGCCATTCATACTAGCTGTTGCGGAAGCAGTATACATGACGCACATGCGCGCATACGCACGCGAACACACGCATTCTCATACGCGCAGCGCACACACATGCACACACACATATACATGTGTGTGTGTGTGTGTGTGTGTGTGTGTATGTGTGTGTGCGCGCGCCTTCCATGTGAGTCATATGTACACGCACATACACACACCTGTGCGTGTGTGTGTGCGTGCGTGTGTTATATTATATATATATATACATATATGTATATTATTATATATATATATATATGTATATATACGTCTATGCATATATATATATATATATATATAGACGTACATATAAATATATACGTCTATATATAGATATACATATATATACATATATATATATATAAATATAAATATAAATATATATATATATATATATATATACATATACATATACATATATACGGTAAAGTAGTTGCATGCATGTCCTTTGCTTCCACCTAACAGTAGTGATTTGTCATGCAGTCACACCCGCTCATTAATATCTGACTATCTATAAGAAATGAATGTCGAATGTGCCATTGGCGTTCCGTGGGGGAGCGAGTCGTCCGTCACGAGACAGCATATTAACAACCAACTTCAATAAGTGAGATTATCGGGTCCCGCTTGTCTCATCCCGCGGCCCGCGCTCAATTCATCTCAGCCTCCACATTCACAGACTGAATCAGTGGAAGGTTCACTGGTTGCAGAGACGTCTACACAATTTAACATTCAACTCCAAATAGTGTAGATAATAATATATTTTTATTATGGATAAAAAGGCTTGCAAAACAGGTACACAAGTGAGGATAATTGCGAGTGCACGGTTTAATGTTACGTGCGTACAGGGAATTTTATGCTGAATTAGTTTAGCGAGACAAACGTCAAACATAACAGAGGAAGGTGACAGTACAAAATTATGTAAAGAAAAAAGTGAATGTCTGGATTCTACAGGGGCATTTTAATAAAATAAAAGACATGGACGGACGACTAGCTATATATATTTATATATATATATATATATATATATATATATATATATATATATATATATATATATATATCTGTGTGTGTGTGTGTGTGTGTGTGTGTGTGTGTGTGTGTGTGTGTGTGTGTGTGTGTGTGTGTGTGTGTGTGTGTGTGTGTGTGTGTGTGTGTGTGTGTGTGTGTGTGTGTGTGTGTGTGTGTGTGTGTGTGTGTGTGTGTGTGTGTGTGTGTGTGTGTGTGTGTGTGTGTGTGTGTGTCTATCTATATATGTATATAAATTTGGAACCTGCTTGAAGAGACAAGTCTACAACTCATGCGTACTTCCAGCGATGACATACGGTGCGGAAACATGGGCACTCACCATCCAGGCAAAGAACAAGCTAGCAGCCGCACAAACAAAGATAGAAAAAGTACGTTAAGCATCACATATCGGGAGACAAAAACAAACATCTGAAAGAAGACAGAAGTGGACCTGGGCAGGGCACATCAGCAGACTACGAGATAACCAATGGACATCGCGTATCACAACCCGGAGACCTTACGAAGGGAAACAATCTAGAGGAAGACCAGCGAGACGGTGGAGTGACGAACTAGACGAGGGCACCATCTGGTAGAGGATAACGCAAGACAGGCAGATTTGGAAACGACATGCTGAGGCCTTCGCCAAACCAAGGGATACTACGGCTGCACAATGATGATGATGACGAGCTTGCGTTTATTGATATGTTTAAAGTTTACTCATAAGCGGCTTGAACCAAACTGTCAGGGATTAATCTACGATTCTACGAGTTTAACGTAACCCCTTTATTGTTTTCCAAACCCCATATATGTATACGTTTCTCTCCTTTTATTGGGTAAATCCATTGTTCGCAACGTCATACCTAACGCGCGCGTAAAGCGTAAAACGTCATTTAACAATCGCTGGAACTACGCGCGCGCGGCAAATATGTCGGAGAAACAGTCCCTGCGTCATGGACTAGGTTGTTTGACTACAAAAAGTACTCGCTGAGACAATACGTTTGTGTCTACCCTCATGCTAATACCATAGCTATATAAATATTACTTGACAATTCTATACTATCACGACTAGGGCCTACCGATGGACATGAACTTTAAGTTACACATGCAACGAGTATTTCAGCACTTGCGTGACGCAGTTGTCAACGTTCGTAGGACGTTGAAACCATCGCATGACTCTGCGAGCGAGTTATGGTGTTTATGTAATGATGCTGTGTGTTTTCTACCATTTGGTAAATATTACTATCACGACTGTCACGTATGAACTACCATATTATCACGTCAGGGGACGGGCATATTTGTGTATATATAGTACACACATACATGCACGCACGCATGCACACGCACGCACGCACGCACGCACACATAACGTATTTTAACGAACCACGTGATTTTTTGTTTTGTGATGTGAATTTGTTCAGTCGAATCGAGTGTTTGCATATTACGTAGACCTACTGAAAGGGACAGCCTAGTAAACGGCTCGTACTGAGAAAGACTCGTTGTTTTTTTAATTATTTATTAGTCCCGATTGTGCGGACGATATGGAAATGTACTGTTTTGTTCATTGATTCTGTAAGCATCTGTAAGTGGACTTACGCCGTAGAGAGTGGCACATTCTCCCGGCCCAGCGACGGCCAACGTGTCCTTGTCATTCCACTACAGTGGCCACACCACTCTATATATGTATGCACTTAGTATGTGCTCGGTATGTGCTCGGTATGTGCTCAGTATGTGCTCAGTGGGTCCTCAGTAGTAAAGTAATTATCAGTAATTACTCGGTATGTGCTCCGTAATCACCACTAAGCATTCAGTATACAGTGTTCAGTAACTACCCGTAAGCACCCGGTATATAGTGTTCAGTAACTACCAGTAAACACTCAGTATACAGTGTTCAGTAACTACCAGTAAGCACTCAGTATACAATGTTCAGCAACAACCAGTAAGCACTCAGTATACAATGTTCAGCAACAACCAGTAAGCACTCAGTATACAGTGTTCAGTAACTACCCGTAAGCACTCAGTATATAGTGTTCAGTAACAACCAGTAAGCACTCTGCACGTGGAGCGCATTGATGCAGTCAACGGAGCATCGGACCTTCAATCGGGATATACCCGGGTTCGGATCTTTATTCTGCCGTGTCGACCCTTGGGCACGTTCATCCACTCTACATTGCCCCAGTTCACTCAGCTGTATTAATGAGAACCTAACTATAGACAGTGGTGAGCAGTCATAAGGATTGGATACTGCGCTATATAAGAACCATAGGCGGATCCTGGGGCCGGTTTCATGAAGCGGTTAAGAACGTTCTTAACGCTAAGATGATTGTCTTAGTAAATTACGCGATTGTTTTTAATATGAACAAACACAGAAGTTACGCAAAACACGTGACGCTAAGTAATTGCCTCTAGACTCGCTTTCTGCATCCGCCACTGCAGAACTAACATTTTACTTACATATATATGATTTGTTCTATCACGCCTACGACCTTTGTCTTCTGTCTTACCCATATGTTTGTTTTTCTCTCCCGAAATGTGATGTTTAACATACTTCTTTCCATCTTTGTTTGCGTAGCTGCTAGCTTGTTCTTTGCCTGGATGGTGAGTGCCCATGTTTCCGCGCCGTATGTCATCGCTGGAAGTACGCATGAGTTGAAGACTTGTCTCTTCAAGCAGGTTCCAAAGTTACCCTTGAAGATGTCGCGGTGTTTGGCAAATGCTGTCCAGCCGGCGGTGATTCTTCTTTGAATCTTCTTGTCTTGCTTTTTGTTTCTGATACTGTATCGCTGTCCCAGGTAGACGTAGCTTTCAACGTTCTATATCTGCGTGGTTTTGGTATATACTTTTGTGTCATTTTCAAGCATAATTTTTTTGTCTTCGAAATTGTCATCTTCAGACCTTGTTTTTCACTTTTATCAGCTGGCTTCTGCAGGATTTTTTATTAGTTCTAACGATGTAATAGCGCATATGAGTATGTCGTCGGCGAAGCGAAGATGACTGAGATGTTCTCCGTTTATCATCATGTCTCTGGTTCCCAAGGTCAGCCTTCGGAATATGCATTCGAGTGTTACCGTGAACAGCTTGGGCGATATGGTGTCACCCTGTTGTATTCCTCTCTTGATGTTGATCTTGTTGCTCTTTTTGTGTAGGTGGACTGTCACCGAGCTGTTGGTGTAGATGTCTTTCAGGAGATCGATGTACACATCTTCTATCCCCTGTTCTTGAAGGGAGGTCAGTATTGCTTGAGTTTGCACCGAGTCGAAAGCTTGGTAGTCGACGAAAGCGAAGCAGAGCGGGATACTATATTCTCGGCACTTCTCTTTCAATACGTTTACGACGTGTATGTGGTCTGTCGTTTGCGCGTTGCTCAGTAACCCCGAGTTAGCGTTGTTAGTTGATTACAGTACATTCAGTTATGCTGTTTTGTGTATACATTGCTTTTTACTTGTAACTTGTAAAAATGTTATGCGCGCATTGTGCACGGTATTGCATTACAACAATTGTCCGTGCATATAAATGCGAAACACAGCTTCTGAATCGAAGGGAATATGAGAAACCAATATATATTCTGGCGTATGTCATATATACGTATCAAACAAAACGAGAATTCTACGCGTCAAAGCTCAATCATCTGGGACGTGTCCCAATACGTCAGCCGTCGATAACAGGAGATTTCATAAGAATTTACCCCTTTCAGAACACATTCATAGTAAGCCAGTGGCGAGATGTTGTCGATTGCATTAACTGTTTTAGGTGTAATAGGTCCGAGGAATTGCCTTTCGTTTCCATTTAATGATTACCCACGAAAGGCTTCAAAATATCTCGAGTAATTCCGTGTGACTTGCAATGTTTTAATCTCAAACAATACCCGCTTTTGAATCCTGCTTGCTCTCGTGGTTGGTTTTCGTCGAGTGTCTTCTCTAGCCTATTCGTTAATATATGTGTGAGTAATTTGTAGATGTTTGGTAACAGGCATATCGGTTTAAGTCTTTCTTATTTCCCTTCTTGAATATTATTACTATTTTTGCGTTCTTTCATGCGTTGGGTATTCGTCTTTCTGATAAACCTTTAGAATACAGCTTAGCTAGTGTTTCGAGATGGTATCTTCTCCTACTTTTAAGTTTCAATGTTTGCATGGTCTTTGTCTGATATCTTCCCATTCATCACATCTCTTAGCATCCCCTCCCGTGGTGTTATCTCTGGTATCTCTTTTGGGTCGATGTGAATTATGGTACTCTGTTCACTGTCGTATAGCTCGGTGTAGAATTCCTCTTTTCGTTCCATGATCTTATCTTGGTCTTGTATTTCTCTACCCTGCTTGTCTAGAAGTGTAATCAGTCCGTCTCGGCCTAGTGTCTAGGGCCTATTCTTCTGGCTTTCTTCAGGATCTTGTTTGTACTTCCTGATGTCATCCTTCGCTTTCGTTTTGACGGTCTTGCATATTTCTGCGTACTCTATTTGTTTTTACGGTCGCCGTTATCCACCATTTCTCGTCGTTTCTTTAATTGGCTCTTCCACGTCCATCTCCTCCCTGCTATCTTCTGGAACATGGTATTCATGATTTTGTACTTTCTTGATGTTACCCATTCTGCCAAAGTGTCGTCTCTTTCGTTTCTCACATCTAAGCCAAAATTGCCTGTTGCCGTTTCCAAAATGTTTGTTCGTCAGCTTATTATTAATTAAACGAGGGCATAGTCCAAAGGTCTAGGTGGCATGGTAATGGGGGCCCATTCAAAAATCTATCAAATTCCAAAGGTTTAGGGGGACACGTGCCCCAGGTCCTCCTGGATCCGCCTGTGATTATTGCACATGTTGTTAGATCGGACGCCACCTGGATTACTACTTTACTTGCTATATAAACATGTCATCAATGGCGCCAACTGTGCAGTTATGTCATACAGATTGTACATTTGCCAAAAGCGGAAACACTACTGTGGAGGGCTGCATTGAGAATGCGAATGAGACGCCATACAGGGAGGACGTTCAGAGAATGGTTGGCTGGTGTGTGGATAACAATCTCAAATTGAACGTTTCAAAGACTAAAGAAATTAATGTTGATTTTCGTAAAAAAGAAGACTCCCATCCACCCTCTTTCGATAAATGGCGTGGAGGTCGAGCAGGTTGAATCGTTTAGATTCCTTGGAACAACAATTTCAAACGATCTCAGCTGGTGCACAAACACACTGTGCATTACAAAAAAGGCACAACAACGCCTGTTCTTCCCGAGGCAGCTCTGGAGATTCGGCATTGTTCAGGAGATTATGATACGATTCTACCGCGCAATCATTGAAAGTATCCTCATTTGCTCGATTGTAGTGTGGTTTGGCCGCGCCAGTCAGGAGGAGAAACAACGGCTAGAAGTTATCGCGAAGGGCGCGTCTAGAATCATTGGGCGCGAGTTGCCATCCATTGAATCTATTTACCATGATCGCTGTGCGCGAAAATCCAAGAGCATCGTACGGGATACTACCCACCCAGCCAACCATCTCTTTGAACTTCTTCCCTCTGGCAAGCGCTATAGAAGTATTAAGTCAAAGACCACTAGACATAAAAATTGTTTTTATCTGCAGGCTGTGAGTCACTTGAACCGCGAGATGCCATGATACTGTTTTTCAGTCGGTTTAGATTTTATGTCGCCATGGTAAATTATTTATTTATTATTTGTTATTTATTTATTTATTTTTATTTTTTATTTACTAACTTGATTACATGTATGTACATACATTTTAACTGTCAATTTAGTTTTTATATCGTCAGCTAATTTATTTATACATTTATTTATTATTTATTTAACTACATGTATACTTTTTAACGTTTTAGGTAATGTTCAGACGGTATTAATATTATGTTATATAGTTCACTTTATATCAACAGATGTACGACTGTCTTAAAATATGTTGGCAGTTGGCCTTGGTTTAAATTTACACTAGTTTGAGCATAGTTTCATAATGTTACTGATTGTATATTTTGCGTGTGCATGATGGGGGGCAGCGTGTATGTATATTGACATATATTTGATAACGCCAAGAATTCCTCGTACATTTTAAATGCTACTTGGTATTAAACAGTCTG
>OZ023208.1:69340915-69420915 GCA_963995525.1 Escarpia spicata
GCATTTAATGGTCAGAGGGAATGAGTTGAACCTATAACACTGATGTGGTAATAACAGCTTACTTTAGTTAGTTGCACTATTGGCGGCTGCCTGCTAGTCAAAAATAGAATGCCAGTAGTTTACTAGAATAACCTCGTTTAAGACACACAATTTTAATTGTGTGGACAGCGCCTTTATGATACAAAGCCTTTTCCGAGTTCTGCGCCCGCGAACTGAGAAAATTAAAAATTAAGAATTAAAAACTAGTTATGTTTGCGTTGCTCAGTAACCCCGAGTTAGCGTTGTTAGTTGATTACAGTACATTCAGTTATGCTGTTTTGTGTATACATTGCTTTTTACTTGTAACTTGTAAAAATGTTATGCGCGCATTGTGCACGGTATTGCATTACAACAATTGTCCGTGCATATAAATGCGAAACACAGCTTCTGAATCGAAGGGAATATGAGAAACCAATATATATTCTGGCGTATGTCATATATACGTATCAAACAAAACGAGAATTCTACGCGTCAAAGCTCAATCATCTGGGACGTGTCCCAATACGTCAGCCGTCGATAACAGGAGATTTCATCAGAATTTACCCCTTTCAGAACACATTCATAGTAAGCCAGTGGCGAGATGTTGTCGATTGCATTAACTGTTTTAGGTGTAATAGGTCCGAGGAATTGCCTTTCGTTTCCATTTAATGATTACCCACGAAAGGCTTCAAAATATCTCGAGTAATTCCGTGTGACTTGCAATGTTTTAATCTCAAACAATCGAGTATTCACTCGAACCCCCGCACACACCCAGTAGCTATTCGTGGAGCACAATAGCTCAGCAGTAAGAGCTCCGGACTCTCGACACTCGTGGAGCACAATAGCTCAGCAGTAAGAGCTCCGTACTCTCGACACTCGTGGAGCACAATAGCTCAGCAGTAAGAGCTCCGGACTCTCGACACTCGTAGAGCACAATAGCTCAACAGTAAGAGCTCCGGACTCTCGACACTCGTGGAGCACAATAGCTCAGCAGTAAGAGCTCCGGACTCTCGACACTCGTGGAGCACAATAGCTCAGCAGTAAGAGCTCCGGACTCTCGACACTCGTGGAGCACAATAGCTCAGCAGTAAGAGCTCCGGACTCTCGACACTCGTGGAGCACAGTAGCTCAGCAGGAAGGGCTCCATTCTCTCGACTGAGAGAACGCGGGTTCGAATCCTATGTGGCGGTGTCGAACTTTGGGCATGTTCGTTTACTCTATATTGCTTCAGTTCGAGAGGTGGATATTTGTGTACGAATAATCTTCACGCATTAATTGCAGCGTGGCTGAGTGCTTCCCAGAGACATCGAGATGGTGTTCGATTGAACAGGTCTGCTAGGGAGTTAAGTGTAAAGCGCTTTGAGCAGTCCTGAGGATACAGTTTCACGACATGCTGATCCTTGAAGAATAATGTTCTCGTTATGTCGTCGTTGCTGGCAGCCATCTAGCGACATATGAACTCAATCGACTGCTATCTACCACTGAAGAATATTTGTGGACCACAATCAGACAATGCTTCCCCTCAACGTGTGCACGTGTGCGTGTGTGTTCATTGGGAGGAAGAATGAGGGAATATTTCCTACTAATAAACAACAATATCCTTGCAAAACATTGTGCAACACTAAATCTTAAACCGTTCTATCACATGATTGTCTAGTATTAACATGGTCAGTTGACATGCTTATCCAGTATTAATCTGGTCCGTTGACATGATTATGCGGTACTAATTTGGACCGTTAACATGATTATCCTGTATTAATATGGCCCGGTGAATTTTCTACGTGCCAGATATCTTCGATGTTTAGTAGCGACTCGTGGAGCTACTGACTGAAGCAGCGACATGCCTGGCAGTGATTTATAAGTGGCGGCCCAACAGTCAGCTGGGAAGACCGCTGCCCATGTTGGATGTTGGCGTAATTGATCTACATTCCGCGTCGATCGTAACCGCCAATCTTCTGCAAGACCAGTATAAATACGAGATGATGCAACCAAAGTAACTGGAACCATTATCGAAATGTCATCTTAATATTAAGCACCACATAAATCAAACATAGCTATTGTAATTCTATCGACAATAGCTAACATTAACAACGCAATCCAAAAAGGTAATATAATTATTGACACAATTAAGGGTATAGTTATCGAAAACAACACCATCCAAAGGGAACAGGGAACCTGTTTTGGGAAGAAACCCAAAGGTTTTGTTACACACGTGTAGTCACCCTTGTAAGAAATATGTTTATTTTTTAAATATACAACACATTCAGTAGATAATTTATTTCATTCGTTGATTACCTTTAGTGAAAATGGCTATCTTCAAAGCCACCCGTCTTTAACAGATTGCCTCATCAAAGTTACCCGTCATTAAATTACAGAACACTAATAAAACACACTGTCTCATCAAAGACTTCACCTATCAGATAACGTATCACGTATGAAATGTTGTTTCATCAAAGTCTCCCTCTACAATGACGCATTCCTGATAACATGCACTGTCTCGTCCGTCATCCGCACCCAAATGATGTAACATTCATAAAACACTGTTTCATCAGTCTTCCACAAGCTCAGGCCTAAGTGGTCGTTTATCCAGTTGCAATGTAAACGGGTGCTCCTGGGTCAATTAAAGGACAAACATTAACCCGTGAGCAACCGGGGACCAACTCGGGGCCACTCCGGGAACACCCGGACCACTAAGGGCCACCTGGGGGTCAACCAGTGGCCAAGGCCAATTCAGGGCCAACATGGGGGCCAACACGTGACCAACCCGTAGCCAACCCATGGCTAACCCGGGGCCAATCCAGGGCCAACATGGGGACCAACACGTGACCAACCCGTGGCCAACCCATGGCTAACCCGTGGCCAACCAGTTGCCAAACCGTGGCCAACCTTTGGTCCACCCGTGGCCACCCCGTGGCCAAACCATGACCAACCTCTGGGCAACTCGTAGCCAACCAGGGGCCAACCTTTGGGCAACCCGAATCCATCCTGTGGTCAACCAGGGGCAAACCTTTGGTCAACCAGGGGCTAACCAGGGTCCAAACCGTAATCACCACGTACGAACTGTTGTCAGTGTAGAATCCACTAGAGACCCGTCTGGTCAGGTGCATGGGCATCCACTGGACTGACTAGAGACCAGTGTTCGTTCATGCTGGCCAACACGTATAATGAATAAATGAATAACACAAGTTTATTAGCAACTCAACTGAGTTGGATTCACAGTATACAATAAAATACAACTAATACATTGAAACGTCATACAGTATTAATACCATCCTTTTGCCCTTCATTCGTTATTAGCAGTTGTGTAATCCCCATGGTATAAAAGAGTTACGGTATCTGTTTGTTCGGGTTATTGGCAAAGGGTACATATTACGCTGTCTGATGTCATATTTGGTATGTTTTTTGTCAGGCAGTAGATAGTTTAATCTGTGTGTACTAACTTTAATATTATTAAAATATTTTTGACAAAGGCAGTCCCGTCTTGTTTTCAATGTCTCTAATTCAACATACCTGAGTATCTCAGCATAACTTAATACATTTTAATGCTCTATTTTGTATCATTTCAGTATTGTCAGATAAATATTGTGCCATACAGGGCATGCAAATTCTAAAACAGGTCTCACAACACTGACATATATAGTGACCAGATCATTCTGGCTAATTTCTACTCGCTTTAACTGATGCAACCGTTTTCGGCCTTTTTCACAATATTTTTCACACGTCGTTTGACATGTTGGCCTGCACGAAAGATAACAGTGTATTCGACCTTGAGCCACACATCCTGACACAGGCAGGAATAGCGATGCTTGTTCATTCAGATGCTGCGAATCAGGGAGAAGGAACTTTGTTGTTCGTGCAGTGGACACTGATATGGTTGTTCTTGCACGGCAACATTGCGCCAGCTTCAACCCATCCAGGTTTCAATTGCACACGGAACGTGGAAACACGTCTGGCATATGCCTATCGAGAACATAGCTGATGCGCTTGGGCCAAATAAAGCCAGGTGTTTCACGTATTCACCGGCTGTGACAATGCCCCGTACTAGGAGTATTGCTGGCAAACAGAAGAAAACTGTACGGGGTACATGGAATGGATTCCCTGAAGTCAACGATATATACATATATATATATATATATATATATATATATATATATATATATATATATATATATATATGTAAGGGTTCTTCTTGGAGAGATGTCCCACATGTCCCACACGTTAGCAACGTGACACTTGATTGACATCAACAGTTTATACCATTTTGTTTGCGTTTGCGAACAGCCAACATGTACCGATATTTTGTCGGCTACAGTTTGTCGGTCGATGAACTGTTGACGACTGCTGTCGGCCGACAGAAATGGGGACCGACTGTTGAACATACATGTACAGTGTATGTTCTAATTCGTGAGTCATCGACAAGTTTACCACGGAGCCCAAATAGCACAAAGTGGAATTACCCTGACCTTTAATTGTTAAATAATTATTATATTATGGAACAACGTGTTCGTCACGGAAGGATACACTGCATATGCGCCGGAACAGTGGTGGGAGGGTGTTTGGGAAGCTGAGCCCCTGAGATTTTTGATGTGGGGCTGGAGATATGTACAGTCCTCCCAATATTTTGTCAAGGAGGGTGCAGTTGGATGTTGTGGTCAGCCTCAAGGGGGTGTAGTTGGATGTTGTGGTCAGCCTCAAGGGGGTGCAGTTGGATGTTGTGGTCAGTCTCAAGGGGGTGCAGTTGGAGGATGTTCAAGTGCCTCACTCTCCCTAATATTCGCCACATTCCAACGCCTCTTAAAGAAAAGAAAAACAAGGCATTAGCTAAAATCCGTTTTCCATGTGTACACAAAGTTTAACATTGTATGGAACATTCGAAAACATTAAACAAATACAGAAAAATACAGTTGTAGCATAAATTCGATTTTAAACCCGTCTGTGTAGCAATTCCCGCGGAAAAAAAAAATTATGAGCTAGGCGATCACGTGGTATCGTACCGTCACATACGACTCGCACTCGCAGCAGGACGACCCTTTCCATGCATTCAGAGCATGATTACAAGGATAGGTTTGGGGTCGAAACGAGCGTCATAATGAGTTATTGTGCAATATTCCGATGTAATACAAACACTAGTCATCATAGAGGAACAAGCAGTTACCTTACGGTTCCACAAGAATTAAATTTTATTCAAAACAATGAATGCAAATGAGCCCAGAAGTCGACTAGGTATCACAGAGCTTGGGCTCGTTTTCGGAATAATGATATCGAATGCAACCAAAGGGAGATAATGTACACCACTATACATACATACATAGCAAACATATATCGTATCCAGCTATAGAAAGTAACGTGTATAATCTCATAATATCACTAGAATATCGATGTATGAAGGAGGAGTTGTACAATTTATCACAACAACTTAAATCAGTCTGCGAATTTTTGTCGGTCCTGCTAGCTCAGTTGGTAAAGGCGTTGATTCATTGGCATTTATTTTGTAATCGGGCCACGCCGGTTCAATCCCAACACCAAACCATTGATTTTCTTTACACTTTTTTCGTTTATGTTTTCACGAAGTAATATAAACCAAATCATTTTGTATACTATGATACACTGTTTATAAATATTTTTATAGTAATTTTTTTGCCTTGGTGGATATGGAAATATATAGCAGGATGTAATATAATATGAATTCAAACCATAAATGTTGTATTCCCTTTAACAGTCGTTGTTGAACACATTACCAGGAGGCAATAACCGTTGGTCCCCTACACCGGACAGTGACATCGTGCTATGTTTAAGCACAAATGGCAATTTATACTGTTTACAAAACACCATTGCCGTAAATTGTCAGCCGTTGACAAGCGTTGCAATCATTTCACTTTCAGTGTGCAAATTCGCAGCAATACACGAATTCAGACCTGAATAATGAAATTGACCGAGAAAAGTCTCCAAACAGCGACGACATGCTTGCATTGACTAGCATATAAACACTATTTTGCTAATGGTTTCTTTCAATTTGCAAATTAATATTTGTTTGTTTCTTCACGATGATGGAAATTATATTAAGCCTACAGCAAAGAATGTTTTACATATGTTTGTGTGTGTCTCAATGACTCTATTCAATGTTGGTGAAGCTGGCCATTGTGGCGAATGTAAACGAAGAGTCTGTATAAAGAGTTTATGGACGTGTCGGTAATATATGGCAACATCAGTCGGTCGAAGACATACGCGTAATGCTAAGTAGAGATCCACCCGCCCGATCACACCGAATCAGGCCGACCAGTCATCTGGAATCGAACTAAAAAGCGGCTGGTTTGCTTAATGTGTAATATGTTCCCGATCTCCGACTGCCAATTAAAAAAATATTTTGGAGACGGGTGGGTTGGACAACTGAGCTATTTACGCAAAGGGTCAATGAGTTGGTCTGCTTTATATCCCCGTATGGAGGGGAGATCCCGACCACCTCCTTTTGCCACGAATGTTAACTGTGCGTGCACACGTCCGAAGTCATGAGTCGGGAGTCGTTCGGCTAGGGCTGGTGTATAGTTAGCTATAGTTTGTCGTGAAGCACTGCCGCTGTTCTTTTGCACAGTATTTCTTGCTCCGTTTGGAGCCCGTAATGTAAGCAGACGCCGAATGATGTGATCTGTTGTTTGCTTGTCTTGCAGAGCGTTAATTACCATAAAAGCATGTCAACAAACGGCGCTTTGCACTTTATTGTTACAAATGAAATAATACAGAAAACCCACGTGATACAGCACTCGGATATGTAATTAAGCATGTGAATGTATGAAACATGAACCACCCACGTGTGCACTCAATTACAAAAAGAGAAACGACGACGTGCAAGGATCCGCCGTGCGGAGGAACAAGTCCATACTGCGAGAACCATAATGAACAAAACACGTTTAAAGACGTTCACCACACTTTCCGTAAAATACAGATTCACACATGACCACATACATCCTCGCAAGCCAGTGGGTGTCTACGCACACTGCCCTTGGCATATCTCCTACGCATTGTATGGATGTTAGCTGAATGAAACTCATAATTGACTGCGCCGTACCACCCGTTAGAACAGAGCCGACACCCGTCCGACTCGCGCTCCAGTTCAAATATAGTTACCCATTCGACCATTCTCATGAGCCGCTTAGCGTTATAGTGTGTACAAATATTTACGTCTACTTCCCAAAAATTCCATGAAGACCACCCAGAAGACCACCGGAAGTTGCCGGCAAGCGATATTATAGGCTGAGCTTATATTCCGAGTTTTGGCAAGCTATCTGCCCGGGGGTACTGGGACTGACGTAATCAGCAACGCCCCCTGTCGAGCGAAGATGCATACATGGCTATTTTCCACACACATACATCATTACTCAACTAAAATACCCGTGTGCATTACTGATGTTGGCATGACGGCAAACAGCAAACAGTGCTGCGATAGTACGGCGATATTTACATTACGATTGCAATGTTCCTGCGACAGTGCCGTGACTAATGCGATAGTATCGCGATAGCATTATTGACTAACGAATGCTAAAGAAAAGTATTCCCAAACCATAATGTAAAATGGTGCCGTTGCTTAACCTTGGAGGCTTGACCCCAAAAACGGTGAATCCCTGAATGTCGTTGTTGTTGTCCAAGATTTTTGATATTAGGTCGACCGTCGGAGAATGTGTTGGTATTAGATCGGCCGTCCGGAGAGTTTGTTGATGTTAGGTCGGTCGTCCGCAAAGTGTGTTGATGTTAGGTCGGCCGTCCGGAGAGTGTGTTGATGTTAGGTAGACCCTCCGGATAGTGTGTTGATGTTAGGTCGACCGTTCGGAGAGTGTGTTGCTGTTAGGTCGACCGTTCGGAGAGTGTGTTGCTGTTAGGTCGGTCGTCCGGAGAGTGTGTTGATGTTAGATTGGCGGTCCGGAGAGTGTGCTGGTGTTAGATCGGTCGTCCGCAAAGTGTATTGATGTTAGGTCGACCGTCCGGAGAGTGCGTTGATGTTAAGTTAGCCGTCCGGAGAGTGCGTTGATGTTAAGTTAGCCGTCCGGAGAGTGCGTTGATGTTAAGTTAGCCGTTCAGAGAGTGCGTTGATGTTAAGTTAGCCGTCCGGAGAGTGCGTTGATGTTAAGTTAGCCGTTCGGAGAGTATTGCATTGTACAAATAAGCCATAAAACAATGTTTAATTACGCACGTTTCTAGATTTGGTTTGGTGTGCATATATTTCTATAACACACGCACGTTCTTTGTCATAATAACTGATGGGTGTGACACTGTTACAACCTCGTGCATCACTTCGAAGGTGTGATGTCCATATTTATGGCAGCCATTGCGTGACTCTAAGACGGCGGCTGCTATACGGCGGCTATACGAATAGATCATTATAATGGCAACACAGATCATTTATCCTAATACAATGTCGGGTGTGAAGCCGATATCATCTACGTTGGCCCTACGTAATGTCCAGGTGAGTCCGTGGTACAATCGAGAGTTTGCCTTGATAGTTAACAATAAACAGTGGCTCGTGGTAGAATTAGGATTACCAACATGTAGGATTATATATATATATATATATATATATGTATGTATGTATATATATATATATATATATATATATATATATATTGATTTGTGTATGTACAAATCAACTTCCGCTGTGACATATAAGCTTAGAAATCATAGAATATGATGAGAACAGAAAGTTCAATGTAAATGCCTCCACACAGGACATGTGTGTGTGTGTGTGTGTGTGTGTGTGTGTGTGTGTGCTTGTGCATGTGCGTGTGTATGCATGTATATGTAGCTATTTATGATCACACGTAGCGAAGTTTGAACGCATTGCGGTCGCTCTACGAGTTTGTTTTGAGCCGCCTGAGATTTCCATTCAGGACGTTTGACGTCTTAACCACATCTAAGTGGCAACAACAACTGTCACGTACGCGTGCTACGGCGGGAGGACCTGCAACATTTCCTTTTAAAGAAGCTTGTCAATAGACGCACGCATGCACTCACGCATATTGCTACATAGGAGAAACAGATTGCTTGATCTCTGATGAGATGGGGATAACGTCATTGTGTGTAGCGGAGGAGATGTGCCGTGTTATTTCTTCATCGACCAAACGGGTCGTATAATCAGCACTGGGCGCCGCAAGTGTCTCCTGATTGTCGCTGAATCAAATAGGATTTGTGTGTTGGAATAGAATAGAGGAGGATGAATCTGCGTCATAACGTCATACAGGAGCTAACAATATATAATGGTGGATGAATCTACATTATGACGTCACGTAGGAGCTAATAGTAGGTAGGGGAGGGCAAATCTACTTTATGACGTCATGTACAGGTGCTGACAGTACGCAGGGGTGGATGAATCTATCTACATTATTATGTCATATACGTGAGCTGACAATACATGCGGGTATATGTAGCGTCAATATGACGTCACACAGGAGCTGACATTGCGCAGGGAGTTGTTGAGGCTACATCATGACGTCATACAGAAGATGACAGTAAGTAGTTATGGTGTGCATAAGGGAGGTCGAGGCTATACCATGACGTCATACAATAGCTGACAGTGCATAAGGGAGGTCGAGGCTATACCATGACGTCAGACAAGAGCTGACAGTGCATAAGGGAGGTCGAGGCTATACCATGACGTCAGACAAGAGCTGACAGTACATAAGGGAGGTCGAGGCTATACCATGACGTCATACAATAGCTGACAGTGCATAAGGGAGGTCGAGGCTATACCATGACGTCAGACAAGAGCTGACAGTGCATAAGGGAGGTCGAGGCTATACCATGACGTCAGACAAGAGCTGACAGTGCATAAGGGAGGTCGAGGCTATACCATGACGTCAGACAAAAGCTGACAGTGCATAAGGGAGGTCGAGGCTATACCATGACGTCGCACAAGAGCTGACAGTGGATAAGGGAGGTCGAGGCTATGCCATAACGTCACACAAGAGCTGACAGTGCATAAGGGAGGTTGATGCTATACCATGACGTCACACGAATGCTGACAGTGCATAAGAGAGGTCCAGTCTATACCATGACATCACACAAGAGCTGACAGTGCATAAGGGAGGTCGAGGCTATTCCATGACGTCACATAAGAGCTGACAGTGCATAAGGGAGGTTGAGGCTACACAACAGCCTTGCGGGGTAGTTGTTTGGCTGCTTTTAGAAGGATCTTGGTCTTGGTCTTGGTTGAGTACTGGCCAATACTCCCTTGGAGTCATACTGTCAGAGTTGGGTGCGCATGCTAGTTGGATTATTAGTCGTGCATTAAGGCCTGTTTTAATTGATGTGAGACGTCTATTTGTTCGTCTGATTGTTATTTGTTCTAGGTTTACTTTTTTAACATTTCTGACACGCATCCTATTTCTCTGGATGTATAATCGATGAGGCAAAAGCGAGCTACCCGTATTTGGACCATTTCTGTTTTGTTGATGAGGACTGGGCCACACGGATGTTGAATATTCTAAGAGTGGTCGGACAAGGGTTGTGTAAGCAGTTGTTTTAATGTTTTGGGGACACGAGTAGAGTTTGCGTCTGATAAATGCTAGGGTACGGTTTGCTGAGGCTGTCATCTGATGGATGTGTTTGTTCCAGGTGAGATCGTTGGTGATACATACTCTTAAATAGGGATGACTGTCGGTTTCCTGTAGTGTTGCATGTCCTAGAGCATAGTTAAAATGGACGGTCTGTGGAGTGGATATTGTCAGGTTGACGTATTTCAGGAAGAGAAGCGGTCCCAATACTGTGCCTTGCGGTACACCTGATATAACATTTTTCCAGGTGGAATGTTCTCCACCGACAACCACTCTCTGTTTATGGCACTTGAGAAAGTTAGAGATCCAGGCGTGTGTTTTGTGGATGCAATAATTCTTTAATTTATTTAGGAGTCGGTTATGGGAAGCAGTGTCGAATGCTTTTGAGAAGTCCATTACTATTATGTCCACTTGGGATTTATTATTTAGAGGATAAAGGTTTCGCTAGAACCTGTGTAGTGAGTATTAACTGAGTTTCTGTGGAGTGTTTACTGCGGAAGCCATGTTGTCTGTCTGTTAAGACTGGGTACCGGTCGAAATGGTCCGTTATGTTAGAGGAGATAATGTGATCGAGGAGTTTATAACATATTAAAGTTAGGGAGATGGGACGTTAATTTGATGGAAGGGACTAGTCTCCCTTCTTGAATATTGATATTGGCACGTAACCATGAGAGGGGAAGTTCTCCTGTGATAATAATTTTTTGGTAGATTACTCTGAAGGTTGGAACTAATTCATTGGCGGCAAGTTGTAGGATTCTGGCTGGCACTTCATCGGGTCCTATTGATTTGTTTGTTTTATGTCATTAAATAATGTGTTCTGACGGCGATGTCAGGCATAGCTGGTATGTTTGAGTATGGTTCTTGTGGTAGGTTGGTGTTTTCGTTTGTAAAGACTGACTTAATTAGTTATTGAGGATTTCGGCTTTAAGTCTGTTATCTGATTCTACCCTGTTGTCTTTCATTAAGGTTGGTATTACAACTGTGTCAATTTTAAGGCATTTTATGTATGACCAGACATAATCGTTTGGTGAGTCGGAACCAATGGATGATATAATCTTCTATGAGCATTTCTTGTCTCTCTGTGCGTGGTTTTACGTGCCTTACAAAAAATGTCATAGCTGGCTTGATTTCCAAGTAGTTTGTGAATGTTGAAAGTATTTTGTTTACGTTTATGTAGTCGTTTGATTCACTTACTTATCCGCGGTGTTTGGTTAGGCTTTGATATTACTTTTGTTGGTATGTGAGAGTTCATTATTGAGTCAAGGACAGTTTGGAACTCTGTATACATTCCATCAATTGTGTTCATGGGTGTATCCCTTGTTACAAACTCATTGCTCCATTTGAGCAGGTCTTTTTTCAGAGACTGCATGTTAGCTTTGTGGTACATGTATATTTTGCGTGGTTTTTGCTTTATGACCTTGGGCTTGCAGCTGTTTATGATTACTGGGAGATGCCGTCGTGATCGCTTATTCCTGGTAGTACTGTAGATCCTTCACAAGGGAGGGGTTAGTTGTGAAGAACAAGCCCAAAGTGTTATTTATCCCTGGTAGTACTTTAGATCCTTCATAAGGGTGGGGTTAGTTGTGAAGAACAAGTCCAAAGTGTTATTTATCCCTGGTAGTACTGTAGATCCTTCACAAGGGTGGGGTTAGTTGTGAAGAACAAGTCCAAAGTGTTATTTATCCCTGGTAGTACGGTAAATCCTTCACAAGGGTGGAATTAGTTGTGAAGAACAAGTCCAAAGTGATATTTATCCCTGGTAGTACGGTAGATCCTTCACAAGGGTGGGATTAGCTGTGAAGAACAAGTCCAAAGTGTTATTTATCCGTGGTAGTACTGGAGATCCTTCACATGGGTGGGATTAGTTGTGAAGAACAAGTCCAACGTGTTATTTATCCCTGGTAGTACTCTAGATCCTTCACAAGGGTGGGATTAGTTGTGAAGAACAAGTCAAAAGTGTTATTTATCCCTGGTAGTACTGTAGATCCTTCACAAGATTGGGATTAGTTGTTAAGAACAAGTCCAACGTGTTATTTATCCCTGGTAGTAGTGTAGATCCTTCACAAGGGTGGGTCTAGTTGTGAAGAACAAGTCCAAAATGTTATTTATCCCTGGTAGTACTGTAGATTCTTCACAACGGTGGGGTTAGTTGTGAAGAACAAGTCCAGAGTGGTATTTATCCCTGGTAGTACTGTAGATCCTTCACAAGGGTGTGATTAGTTGTGAAGAACAAGTCCAAAGTGTTATTTATCCCTGGTACTACTGTAGATCATTCACAAGGGTGGGATTAGTTGTGAAGAACAAGTCCAAAGTGTTATTTATCCCTGGTAGTACTGTAGATCCTTCAAAAGGTTGGGATTAGTTGTGAAGAACAAGCCCAAAGTGTTATTAATCCCTGGTAGTACAGTAGATCCTTCACAAGGGTGGGATTAGTTGTAAAGAACAAGTCCAAAGTGTTATTTATCACTGGTAGTACTGTAAATCCATCACAAGGGTGGGATTAGTTGTGAAGAACAAGTCCAAAGTGTTATTTATCCCTGGTAGTACTGTAGATCCTTCACAAGGGTGGGGTTTGTTGTGAAGAACAAGTCCAAAGTGTTATTTATCCCTGGTAGTATTGTAGATCCTTCACAAGGTTAGGATTAGTTGTGAAGAACAAGCCCAAAGTGTTATTTATCCCTGGTAGTACTGTAGATCCTTCACAAAGGTGGGATTAGTTGTGAAGAACAAGACTAATGTTATTTATCCCTGGTACTACTGTAGATCATTCACAAGGGTGGGATTAGTTGTGAAGAACAAGTCCAAAGTGTTATTTATCCCTGGTAGTACTGTAGATCCTTCACAAAGGTGGGATTAGTTGTGAAGAACAAATTCAGAGTGTTATTTATCCCTGGTAGTACTGTAAATCCTTCACAAGGGTGGGATTAGTTGTGAAGAACAAGTCCAGAGTGTTATTTATCCCTGGTAGTACTGTAGATCCTTCACAAGGGTGGGGTTAGTTGTGAAGAACAAGTCCAAAGTGTTATTTATCCCTGGTAGTACGGTACATCCTTCACAAGGATGGGATTAGTTGTGAAGAACAAGTCCAAAGTGTTATTTATCCCTGGTGGTACGGTACATCCTTCACAAGGGTGGGATTAGTTGTGAAGAACAAGTCCAAAGTGTTATTTATCTCTGATGGTACGGTACATCCTTCACAAGGGTGTAGTTAGTTGTGAAGAACAAGTCCAAAGTGTTATTTATCCCTGGTAGTACGGTACATCCTTCACAAGGATGGGATTAGTTGTGAAGAACAAGTCCAAAGTGTTATTTATCCCTGGTAGTACTGTAGATCCTTCACAAGGATGGGATTAGTTGTGTAGAACAAGTCCAACGTGATATTTATCCCTGGTAGTACGGTAGATCATTCACAAGTGTGGGATTAGCAGTGAAGAACAAGTCCAAAGTGTTATTTATCCCTGGTAGTACTGCAGATCCTTCACAAGGGTGGGATTAGTTGTGAAGAACAAGTCCAACGGGTTATTTATCCCTGGTAATACTGTAGATCCTTCACAAGGGTGGGATTAGTTGTGAAGAACAAGTCCAAAATGTTATTTATCCCTGGTAGTACTGTAGAACCTTCACTACGGTGGGGTTAGTTGTGAAGACCAAGTCCAGAGTGTTATTTATCCCTGGTAGTACTTTAGATCATTCACAAGGGTGGGATTAGTTGTGAAGAACAAGTCCAAAATGTTATTTATCCCTGGTAGTACTGTAGAACCTTCACAAGGGTGGGGTTAGTTGTGAAGACCAAGTCCAGAGTGTTATTTATCCCTGGTAGTACTGTAGATCCTTCACAAGGGTGGGATTAGTTGTGAAGAACAAGTCCAGAGTGTTATTTATCCCTGGTCGTACTGTAGATCCTTCACAAGGGTGGGATTAGTTGTGAAGAACAAGTCCAGAGTGTTATTTATCTCTGGTAGTACTGTAGATCCTTCACAAGGGTGGAAATAGTTGTGAAGAACAAGACTAAGTGTTATTTATCCCTCGTAGTACTGTAGATCCTTCACAAGGGTGGGATTAGTTGTGAAGAACAAGCCCAAAGTGTTATTTATCCCTGGTACTACTGTAGATCATTCACAAGGGTGGGATTAGTTGTGAAGAACAAGTCCAAAGTGTTATTTATCCCTGGTAGTACTGTAGATCCTTCAAAAGGTTGGGATTAGTTGTGAAGAACAAGCCCAAAGTGTTATTAATCCCTGGTAGTACAGTAGATCCTTCACAAGGGTGGGATTAGTTGTGAAGAACAAGTCCAAAGTGTTATTTATCCCTGGTAGTACTGTAAATCCATCACAAGGGTGGGATTAGTTGTGAAGAACAAGTCCAAAGTGTTATTTATCCCTGGTAGTACTGTAGATCCTTCACAAGGGTGGGTTTTGTTGTGAAGAACAAGTCCAAAGTGTTATTTATCCCTGGTAGTGTTGTAGATCCTTCACAAGGTTAGGATTAGTTGTGAAGAACAAGCCCAAAGTGTTATTTATCCCTGGTAGTACTGTAGATCCTTCACAAAGGTGGGATTAGTTGTGAAGAACAAGACTAATGTTATTTATCCCTGGTACTACTGTAGATCATTCACAAGGGTGGGATTAGTTGTGAAGAACAAGTCCAAAGTGTTATTTATCCCTGGTAGTATTGTAGATCCTTCACAAGGGTGGGATTAGTTGTGAAGAACAAATTCAGAGTGTTATTTATCCCTGGTAGTACTGTAAATCCTTCACAAGGGTGGGATTAGTTGTGAAGAACAAGTCCAGAGTGTTATTTATCCCTGGTAGTACTGTAGATCCTTCACAAGGTTGGGATTAGTTGTGAAGAACAAGTCCAACGTGATATTTATCCCTGGTAGTACGGTAGATCCTTCACAAGGGTGGGGTTAGTTGTGAAAAACAAGTCCAAAATGTTATTTATCCCTGGTAGTACGGTACATCCTTCACAAGGATGGGATTAGTTGTGAAGAACAAGTCCAAAGTGTTATTTATCCCTGGTGGTACGGTACATCCTTCACAAGGGTGGGATTAGTTGTGAAGAACAAGTCCAAAGTGTTATTTATCCCTGGTAGTACTGTAGATCCTTCACAAGGTTGGGATTAGTTGTGAAGAACAAGTCCAACGTGATATTTATCCCTGGTAGTACGGTAGATCCTTCACAAATGTGGGATTAGCAGTGAAGAACAAGTCCAAAGTGTTATTTATCCCTGGTAGTACTGCAGATCCTTCACAAGGGTGGGATTAGTTGTGAAGAACAAGTCCAACGGGTTATTTATCCCTGGTAGTACTGTAGAACCTTCACAACGGTGGGGTTAGTTGTGAAGACCAAGTCCAGAGTGTTATTTATCCCTGGTAGTACTTTAGATCCTTCACAAGGGTGGGATTAGTTGTGAAGAACAAGTCCAAAATGTTATTTATCCCTGGTAGTACTGTAGAACCTTCACAACGGTGGGGTTAGTTGTGAAGACCAAGTCCAGAGTGTTATTTATCCCTGGTAGTACTGTAGATCCTTCACAAGGGTGGAATTAGTTGCGAAGAACAAGACTAAGTGTTATTTATCCCTCGTAGTACTGTAGATCCTTCACAAGGGTGGGATTAGTTGTGAAGAACAAGCCCAAAGTGTTATTTATCCCTGGTAGTACTGTAGATCCTTCACAAAGGTGGGATTAGTTGTGAAGAACAAGACTAATGTTATTTATCCCTGGTACTACTGTAGATCATTCACAAGGGTGGGATTAGTTGTGAAGAACAAGTCCAAAGTGTTATTTATCCCTGGTAGTATTGTAGATCCTTCACAAGGGTGGGATTAGTTGTGAAGAACAAATTCAGAGTGTTATTTATCCCTGGTAGTACTGTAAATCCTTCACAAGGGTGGGATTAGTTGTGAAGAACAAGTCCAGAGTGTTATTTATCCCTGGTAGTACTGTAGATCCTTCACAAGGTTGGGATTAGTTGTGAAAAACAAGTCCAACGTGATATTTATCCCTGGTAGTACGGTAGATCCTTCACAAGGGTGGGGTTAGTTGTGAAAAACAAGTCCAAAATGTTATTTATCCCTGGTAGTACGGTACATCCTTCACAAGGATGGGATTAGTTGTGAAGAACAAGTCCAAAGTGTTATTTATCCCTGGTGGTACGGTACATCCTTCACAAGGGTGGGATTAGTTGTGAAGAACAAGTCCAAAGTGTTATTTATCCCTGGTAGTACTGTAGATCCTTCACAAGGTTGGGATTAGTTGTGAAGAACAAGTCCAACGTGATATTTATCCCTGGTAGTACGGTAGATCCTTCACAAATGTGGGATTAGCAGTGAAGAACAAGTCCAAAGTGTTATTTATCCCTGGTAGTACTGCAGATCCTTCACAAGGGTGGGATTAGTTGTGAAGAACAAGTCCAACGGGTTATTTATCCCTGGTAGTACTGTAGAACCTTCACAACGGTGGGGTTAGTTGTGAAGACCAAGTCCAGAGTGTTATTTATCCCTGGTAGTACTTTAGATCCTTCACAAGGGTGGGATTAGTTGTGAAGAACAAGTCCAAAATGTTATTTATCCCTGGTAGTACTGTAGAACCTTCACAACGGTGGGGTTAGTTGTGAAGACCAAGTCCAGAGTGTTATTTATCCCTGGTAGTACTGTAGATCCTTCACAAGGGTGGAATTAGTTGCGAAGAACAAGACTAAGTGTTATTTATCCCTCGTAGTACTGTAGATCCTTCACAAGGGTGGGATTAGTTGTGAAGAACAAGCCCAAAGTGTTATTTATCCCTGGTAGTACTGTAGATCCTTCACAAGGTTGGGATTAGTTATGAAGAACAAGCCCAAAGTGTTATTAATCCCTGGTAGTACTGTAGTTCCTTCACAAGGGTGGGATTAGTTGTGAAGAACAAGTCCAAAGTGTTATTTATCCCTGGTAGTACTGTAAATCCTTCACAAGGGTGGGATTAGTTGTAAAGAACAAGTCCAAAGTGTTATTTATCCCTGGTAGTACTGTAGAACCTTCACAACGGTGGGGTTAGTTGTGAAGAACAAGTCCAGAGTGCTATTTATCCCTGGTAGTACTGTAGATCCTTCACAAGGGTGGCATTAGTTGTGAAGAACAAGTCCAGAGTGTTATTTATCCCTGGTAGTACTGTAGATCATTCACAAGGGTGGGATTAGTTGTGAAGAACAAGTCCAGAGTGTTATTTATCCCTGGTAGTACTGTAGATCATTCACAAGGGTGGGATTAGTTGTGAAGAACAAGTCCAGAGTGTTATTTATCCCTGGTAGTACTGTAGATCCTTCACAAGGGTGGAATTAGTTGTGAAGAACAAGATTAAGTGTTATTTATCCCTGGTAGTACTGTAGATCCTTCACAAGGGTGGGGTTAGTTGTGAAAAACAAGTCCAGAGTGCTATTTATCCCTGGTAGTACTGTAGATCCTTCACAAGGGTGGCATTAGTTGTGAAGAACAAGTCCAGAGTGTTATTTATCCCTGGTAGTACTGTAGATCATTCACAAGGGTGGGATTAGTTGTGAAGAACAAGTCCAGAGTGTTATTTATCCCTGGTAGTACTGTAGATCATTCACAAGGGTGGGATTAGTTGTGAAGAACAAGTCCAGAGTGTTATTTATCCCTGGTAGTACTGTAGATCCTTCACAAGGGTGGAATTAGTTGTGAAGAACAAGATTAAGTGTTATTTATCCCTGGTAGTACTGTAGATCCTTCACAAGGGTGGGGTTAGTTGTGAAAAACAAGTCCAGAGTGTTATTTATCCCTGGTAGTACTGTAGATCCTTCACAAGGGTGGAATTAGTTGTGAAGAACAAGATTAAGTGTTATTTATCCCTTGTAGTACTGTAGATCCTTCACAAGGGTGGGATTAGTTGTGAAGAACAAGCCCAAAGTGTTATTTATCCCTGGTAGTACTGTAGATCCTTCACAAGGGTGGGATTAGTTGTGAAGAACAAGTCCAGAGTGTTATTTATCCCTGATAGTACTGTAGATCCTTCACAAGGGTGGGATTAGTTGTGAAGAACAAGACTAAGTGTTATTCATCCCTGGTACTACTGTAGATCCTTCACAATGGTGGGATTAGTTGTGAAGAACAAGTCCAGAGTGTTATTTATCCCTGGTAGTACTGTAAATCCTTCACAAGAGTGGGATTAGTTGTGAAGAACAAGTCCAAAGTGTTATTTATCCCTGGTAGTACTGTAGATCCTTCACAAGGGTGGGGTTAGTTGTGAAGAACAAGTCCAAAGTGTTATTTATCCCTGGTAGTACGGTACATCCTTCACAAGGGTGGTTATTAGTTGTGAAGAACATGTCCAAAGTGTTATTTATCCCTGGTGGTACGGTACATCCTTCACAAGGGTGGGATTAGTTGTGAAGAACAGTCCAATGTGTTATTTATCCCTGGTAGTACTGTAGATCCTTCACAAGGTTGGGATTAGTTGTGAAGAACAAGTCCAAAATGATATTTATCCCTGGTAGTACGGTAGATCCTTCACAAGGGTGGGATTAGCTGTGAAGAACAAGTCCAAAGTGTTATTTATCCCTGGTAGTACTGTAGCTCCTTCACAAGGGTGGGATTAGTTGAGAAGAACAAGCCCAAAGTGTTATTTATCCCTGGTCGTACTGTAGATCCTTCACAAGGGTGGGATTAGTTGTGAAGAACAAGTCCAGAGTGTTATTTATCTCTGGTAGTACTGTAGATCCTTCACAAGGGTGGAAATAGTTGTGAAGAACAAGACTAAGTGTTATTTATCCCTCGTAGTACTGTAGATCCTTCACAAGGGTGGGATTAGTTGTGAAGAACAAGCCCAAAGTGTTATTTATCCCTGGTACTACTGTAGATCATTCACAAGGGTGGGATTAGTTGTGAAGAACAAGTCCAAAGTGTTATTTATCCCTGATAGTACTGTAGATCCTTCAAAAGGTTGGGATTAGTTGTGAAGAACAAGCCCAAAGTGTTATTAATCCCTGGTAGTACAGTAGATCCTTCACAAGGGTGGGATTAGTTGTGAAGAACAAGTCCAAAGTGTTATTTATCCCTGGTAGTACTGTAAATCCATCACAAGGGTGGGATTAGTTGTGAAGAACAAGTCCAAAGTGTTATTTATCCCTGGTAGTACTGTAGATCCTTCACAAGGGTGGGGATTGTTGTGAAGAACAAGTCCAAAGTGTTATTTATCCCTGGTAGTATTGTAGATCCTTCACAAGGTTAGGATTAGTTGTGAAGAACAAGCCCAAAGTGTTATTTATCCCTGGTAGTACTGTAGATCCTTCACAAAGGTGGGATTAGTTGTGAAGAACAAGACTAATGTTATTTATCCCTGGTACTACTGTAGATCATTCACAAGGGTGGGATTAGTTGTGAAGAACAAGTCCAAAGTGTTATTTATCCCTGGTAGTATTGTAGATCCTTCACAAGGGTGGGATTAGTTGTGAAGAACAAATTCAGAGTGTTATTTATCCCTGGTAGTACTGTAAATCCTTCACAAGGGTGGGATTAGTTGTGAAGAACAAGTCCAGAGTGTTATTTATCCCTGGTAGTACTGTAGATCCTTCACAAGGGTGGGGTTAGTTGTGAAGAACAAGTCCAAAATGTTATTTATCCCTGGTAGTACGGTACATCCTTCACAAGGATGGGATTAGTTGTGAAGAACAAGTCCAAAGTGTTATTTATCCCTGGTGGTACGGTACATCCTTCACAAGGGTGGGATTAGTTGTGAAGAACAAGTCCAAAGTGTTATTTATCCCTGGTAGTACTGTAGATCCTTCACAAGGTTGGGATTAGTTGTGAAGAACAAGTCCAACGTGAAATTTATCCCTGGTAGTACGGTAGATCCTTCACAAATGTGGGATTAGCAGTGAAGAACAAGTCCAAAGTGTTATTTATCCCTGGTAGTACTGCAGATCCTTCACAAGGGTGGGATTAGTTGTGAAGAACAAGTCCAACGGGTTATTTATCCCTGGTAGTACTGTAGAACCTTCACAACGGTGGGGTTAGTTGTGAAGACCAAGTCCAGAGTGTTATTTATCCCTGGTAGTACTTTAGATCCTTCACAAGGGTGGGATTAGTTGTGAAGAACAAGTCCAAAATGTTATTTATCCCTGGTAGTACTGTAGAACCTTCACAACGGTGGGGTTAGTTGTGAAGACCAAGTCCAGAGTGTTATTTATCCCTGGTAGTACTGTAGATCCTTCACAAGGGTGGAATTAGTTGTGAAGAACAAGACTAAGTGTTATTTATCCCTCGTAGTACTGTAGATCCTTCACAAGGGTGGGATTAGTTGTGAAGAACAAGCCCAAAGTGTTATTTATCCCTGGTAGTACTGTAGATCTTTCACAAGGTTGGGATTAGTTGTGAAGAACAAGCCCAAAGTGTTATTAATCCCTGGTAGTACTGTAGTTCCTTCACAAGGGTGGGATTAGTTGTGAAGAACAAGTCCAAAGTGTTATTTATCCCTGGTAGTACTGTAAATCCTTCACAAGGGTGGGATTAGTTGTAAAGAACAAGTCCAAAGTGTTATTTATCCCTGGTAGTACTGTAGAACCTTCACAACGGTGGGGTTAGTTGTGAAGAACAAGTCCAGAGTGCTATTTATCCCTGGTAGTACTGTAGATCCTTCACAAGGGTGGCATTAGTTGTGAAGAACAAGTCCAGAGTGTTATTTATCCCTGGTAGTACTGTAGATCATTCACAAGGGTGGGATTAGTTGTGAAGAACAAGTCCAGAGTGTTATTTATCCCTGGTAGTACTGTAGATCATTCACAAGGGTGGGATTAGTTGTGAAGAACAAGTCCAGAGTGTTATTTATCCCTGGTAGTACTGTAGATCCTTCACAAGGGTGGAATTAGTTGTGAAGAACAAGATTAAGTGTTATTTATCCCTGGTAGTACTGTAGATCCTTCACAAGGGTGGGGTTAGTTGTGAAAAACAAGTCCAGAGTGTTATTTATCCCTGGTAGTACTGTAGATCCTTCACAAGGGTGGAATTAGTTGTGAAGAACAAGATTAAGTGTTATTTATCCCTGGTAGTACTGTAGATCCTTCACAAGGGTGGGGTTAGTTGTGAAAAACAAGTCCAGAGTGTTATTTATCCCTGGTAGTACTGTAGATCCTTCACAAGGGTGGGATTAGTTGTGAAGAACAAGCCCAAAGTGTTATTTATCCCTGGTAGTACTGTAGATCCTTCACAAGGGTGGGATTAGTTGTGAAGAACAAGTCCAGAGTGTTATTTATCCCTGATAGTACTGTAGATCCTTCACAAGGGTGGGATTAGTTGTGAAGAACAAGACTAAGTGTTATTCATCCCTGGTACTACTGTAGATCCTTCCCAATGGTGGGATTAGTTGTGAAGAACAAGTCCAGAGTGTTATTTATCCCTGGTAGTACTGTAAATCCTTCACAAGAGTGGGATTAGTTGTGAAGAACAAGTCCAAAGTGTTATTTATCCCTGGTAGTACTGTAGATCCTTCACAAGGGTGGGGTTAGTTGTGAAGAACAAGTCCAAAGTGTTATTTATCCCTGGTAGTACGGTACATCCTTCACAAGGGTGGTTATTAGTTGTGAAGAACATGTCCAAAGTGTTATTTATCCCTGGTGGTACGGTACATCCTTCACAAGGGTGGGATTAGTTGTGAAGAACAGTCCAATGTGTTATTTATCCCTGGTAGTACTGTAGATCCTTCACAAGGTTGGGATTAGTTGTGAAGAACAAGTCCAAAATGATATTTATCCCTGGTAGTACGGTAGATCCTTCACAAGGGTGGGATTAGCTGTGAAGAAAAAGTCCAAAGTGTTATTTATCCCTGGTAGTACTGTAGCTCCTTCATAAGGGTGGGATTAGTTGAGAAGAACAAGCCCAAAGTGTTATTTATCCCTGGTAGTACTGTAGATCCTTCACAAGGGTGGGATTAGTTGTGAAGAACAAGTCCAAGGTGTTATTTATCCCTGGTAGTACTGTAGTTCATTCACAAGGGTGGGATTAGTTGTGAAGAACAAGTCCAAAGTGTTATTTATCCCTGGTAGTACTGTAGATCCTTCACAAGGTTGGGATTAGTTGTGAAGAACAAGCCCAAAGTGTTATTTATCCCTGGTAGTATTGTAGATCCTTCACAAGGGTGGGATTAGTTGTGAAGAACAAGTCCAAAATGTTATTTATCCCTGGTAGTACTGTAAATCCTTCACAAGGGTGGGATTAGTTGTGAAGAACAAGTCCAAAGTGTTATTTATCACTGGTAGTAGTTTAGATCCTTCACAAGGGTGGGGTTAGTTGTGAAGAACAAGTCCAAAGTGATATTTATCCCTGGTAGTACGGTATATCCTTCACAAGGGTGGGATTAGTTGTGAAGAACAAGTCCAAAGTGTTATTTATCACTGGTAGTAGTTTAGATCCTTCACAAGGGTGGGGTTAGTTGTGAAGAACAAGTCCAAAGTGATATTTATCCCTGGTAGTACGGTAGATCCTTCACAAGGGTGGGATTAGTTGTGAAGAACAAGTCCAAAGTGTTATTTATCACTGGTAGTAGTTTAGATCCTTCACAAGGTTGGGATTAGTTGTGATGAACAAGTCCAAAGTGTTATTTATCACTGGTAGTAGTTTAGATCCTTCACAAGGTTGGGATTAGTTGTGAAGAACAAGTCCAAAGTGTTATTTATCCCTGGTAGTACTGTAGATCCTTCACAAGGTTGGGATTAGTTGTGAAGAACAAGCCCAAAGTGTTATTTATCCCTAGTAGTATTGTAGATCCTTCACAAGGGTGGGATTAGTTGTGAAGAACAAGTCCAAAATGTTATTTATCCCTGGTAGTACTGTAAATCCTTCACAAGGGTGGGATTAGTTGTGAAGAACAAGTCCAAAGTGTTATTTATCACTGGTAGTAGTTTAGATCCTTCACAAGGGTGGGGTTAGTTGTGAAGAACAAGTCCAAAGTGATATTTATCCCTGGTAGTACGGTAGATCCTTCACAAGGGTGGGATTAGTTGTGAAGAACAAGTCCAAAGTGTTATTTATCACTGGTAGTAGTTTAGATCCTTCACAAGGGTGGGGTTAGTTGTGAAGAACAAGTCCAAAGTGATATTTATCCCTGGTAGTACGGTAGATCCTTCACAAGGGTGGGATTAGTTGTGAAGAACAAGTCCAAAGTGTTATTTATCACTGGTAGTAGTTTAGATCCTTCACAAGGTTGGGATTAGTTGTGAAGAACAAGTCCAAAGTGTTATTTATCACTGGTAGTAGTTTAGATCCTTCACAAGGTTGGGATTAGTTGTGAAGAACAAGTCCAAAGTGTTATTTATCCTGTGAGGTCTGCTCTGTGTGTTCCTGTGAGGTCTGCTCTGTGTGTTCCTATGAGGTCTGCTCTGTGTGTTCCTGTGAGGTCTGCTCTGTGTGTTCCTATGAGGTCTGCTCTGTGTGTTCCTGTGAGGTCTGCTCTGTGTGTTCCTGTGAGGTCTGCTCTGTGTGTTCCTGTGAGGTCTGCTCTGTGTGTTCCTATGAGGTCTGCTCTGTGTGTTCCTGTGAGGTCTGCTCTGTGTGTTCCTATGAGGTCTGCTCTGTGTGTTCCTGTGAGGTCTGTTCTGTGTGTTCCTATGAGGTCTGCTCTGTGTGTTCCTATGAGGTCTGCTCTGTGTGTTCCTATGATGTCAGTCTTTAGTGCTATTAGGACTCTACATTTTGAGTTGTCAAAGTCTCTGTCTTTTCGGATGATTGAATAATTGGAAGGGAACAGATCACTGCTGTCAATTGAGCTGTCTAGGTATGTTTCGGTGCCTATAAGTATGTCAGAATTGTAATTTTCAATGCACACAGCAAGGTCCGAAACTTTGTTATCGATACTACAAAAGTTTATTACCATGGTTTTCAGGGAATGTATCTTAGTAGGTGTTTCCTGGGTGTTTTCTTAGTTCTATTTATTTAACATGGTCTAGTACTATTCGAGTTACTGCCTGTGTTATTATTCCTTTGTTTGTATGGAGAAGAAGTGGCTACAGGTGGGCTTAGTGGTCCACTGCAATCAGATGTGGACATGTACAATAGGACGGAGAAGCTGTTTGTTAGCTCTATGGTTGAGTATCGGATCTTTGGCCGATTGTGATTAATTGCAGATGCCGCACCGCTTCGCAACATCTGCAGCCAAATAAATTCTATTTATATTCCTAAACGACTGTTTATTTTTCCTCAGCGCTGCCAAAAACGACTCGCTGACAGATGCTGGCGACAGTAACAACTCGACACGTGACAATGATTGTCTTATTAATCAGTAGTTACCATGATATATCAATGTGTTAGCGTTGCTGTTAAAAGCTAAACAAATACAGTGCGGCATACCACAGTGTTTAATACATGGTCCTGCATGGTTTGGTGTGCATATAAATAAGGTGTGCGATGAGTCGAAACAGGGCCGCCATACTGCTTTGTTGACTTGCTTTTGATAAATAACGGTGGCGTCGAATTATTCATCTACGACATTTAAATATATGCTTATCTTATTTGATCGCGACACATATTTTGATTTATTTCCGTTACATTTATGACGTTTTCGTGAAGACTATTTTGGTTGTTCTTTCACGGCAACCGTCTTGCTAACTTTACATTTTAAAGCCAGTTATAATTCTGTGGCATACATCGCGGATTTCCCGCTTGTTTCAATATTCTTAGTGGTGAGAATTCCCACCCGTCTGGATGTGGGCATAGGCCTATATGTGTATGTTAAAGACAGATTGTCAACAGTAAAGCCTTTGTTCGACGGAAACAATTTTGCCCTTTGGCTGCCCGACTGTTGTAACACCGATAGACGCATATTGGGTGGCTTTAGATATTCGATTGAATTGCCTGTTCAATCAAAAAACCATCTCGACCTCTCTGGGACGCATTCAGTCACGCTGCAATTAATGCGCGAAGATTATTCGTCTGCAAACATCCACCACTGTCTATAGCCATGTACTCCTGAACTGGAGCAACGTGATGTGAACGAACTTGCCCAAGGTTCGACACCGCAGCACAGGATTCGAACATGGGTTCTCTCGTTTGAGAGTCCAATGCTCTATCCACTGAGCCACCGCGCGCCATACACTGCCCCTTGCATGTGGCGTGCCAACTGGCATCTGGTGGTCGAACGAACCACTCACTTCTCAGACCTCGCTGCTTAAACATCACAATGAGGATAGGCCTACAGAGGTGGTTTTGATTGATGAATGTATTCACTGAGTATTGTTCCACCGTAGATTCTAGCAACGTAGATAGACAGATATATGTAGATAGGTAGGTAGGTAGGTAGGTAGGTAGGTAGGTAGGTAGGTAGATACATATATATATATATAGGTAGGTAGATATATATATATAGATATATAGATAGATAGATAGATAGATAGATAGATAGATAGATAGATATATAGATATATAGATAGATAGATAGATAGATAGATAGATAGATAGATAGATAGATAGATAGATATATGTGTATGTGAGTATGGTGTCACAATCTTGTTTTCTTAACACGTTTCATAGTATTGGTGGTGGCATCCAATTCACCATTCCGCACGTCTTGAAACATACAAAAATATATTAGTTATGTTTGTATTTTATTTGTTTGGGAAGATTATGAGAATACATTTAAATTATGATAGCAAGTTTGGTTGTTCTCAATTGGCCGCCATCTTGTTATCTCTATATTTTTTATAACTATGACAATGTCATCGAATTCCACATGTATTCATGAAGAAATAGCGTACATTTAAATCAAGTTTTATATTTCATCTGGTTGCGTAGAGAGGAAACTGTATTAGTTTACTTTTTGAAAGGTCCATTAGGTGAAACTGCACACTCACCTGGTTAAGCATAACATATATCTATTCAACAACACATAAACGTGTCTAATCAACAATACATAAACGTATCCGGCGAACATATGGTTGCTTGCTCGACTACCCGACTAGTGTCCATCATTGATGGAAACCTGGTGGGTCCATATTTCATTAAATGGAACTTGGTTCAGGATATATGCGGACAGGTTAGTAAAGAGTATACGTGTGTTCTTCAATGGTGTGCTAGGGAAGAAGGTAAACAAATTCACCATTCCGAACTTCGTGTGGTGGTCTATGGGTGCGTGTGCAAGCCTTCTCTACTCAATCTTTGTCACGTTATTTAAAACTGCTTGCAAAAATGCCCGTCACTGACGGAATGCCATGGTATATGACAGTCGTGATAATAATATACCAAGTATTAGAAAACAAACTGCGTCTTTATATGAACGTCATAACCCGCTAGCAAATACTCGTTGCTTGTTAAAAATGACGATGTCGGAGATAACATGAAGTTCACGTCCATCGATAGGATCTAGTCGTGATAGGGTAGAATTGTCAAATAATATTCGTATTGCTTTTTTGGGTGGGCATGGGGGGTAGATATAATAAGCATTGTTGTGTCAGCGGCGACTTCGTGTCGGGTCTCTTGTTAATTACTCGGATTGTGAATGGACGACTATAAGATAAGATAAGATAAGATAACATAGTTTATTATGCATTTTTACAAAGGAGTTTGGAATACACGTCATGGGCATTTTAACAATTCAAGTGTCATTTTATTATAATCACATGGCAAAAACATTTCACAGCACGCAGAAGTGTAAATATTTGCATAATTACATAGACATTTTCCTATTTAGTAACTCCAAGACTTCGACAATCACATAATTAATTATCTAATTTCACATCAAGCATCCATGGATACAAAACATCACATACACAAATAATAATTTATTGAATATTGTCTCAGTCAGTGTATATCCATCCATTCATCCCTGTCCGCCCTGTGTATTCTGCATTTAACGTGAAGACGCGTTAATGGCTATTATGGCCGATGGCACGAACTCCTCTCTCGGCTTTACTTCGCCTTGTACAAACGCCGTCGCCTTCCCGATGAAAAACTTAGACAATAGATGACCTTCGTTTTTCTTAACTGATTTTGATTTACCCAGGACAATTCCAGCGCAGATGTCGTCCATTGTAGGGCTACAAATCGCGCCGCAGAATTTCAGGATGTTTTCTACTGTTGACGTGTAGAAGAGTTCCAGTGTCTGTGGATTTGCAAACTTCGCAGCATCCTATGTTGCTACAGCCTCTGGTTGCATCGCTTAGCACAGCTGTTCACGTGGACCAAGTGAAATCATCTTGCATGGTCACATCCAGGTATCGTAATGACCGAACTATTTCAACTTCGTCCTCATTGATTTCTACTATTGTGGTACTCTTGTTAATTCACAGTTTTCTCGCTCACCAAAGTAATATCGAGTTGCACAGCCGCCCGCCGCGTTGTTGTGCATTCGTTGCCACCAACAGTGATCTTGTGATCAATCCGACGTCGTAAAAAGCATCGACCCGACGTATTTGCCTGCCTTTGACATGTGTCTGTGAGCAACCGTAATTCTCAGTTTGTGTTTCGACCGATACGTTCGCCCTTCGCTCCCCGCAAACGTTTGCCCTTCGCACCCCGCAAACGTTCGCCCTTCGCACCCCGCAAACGTTCGCCCTTCGCACCCCGCAAACGTTCGCCCTTCGCACCCCGCAAACGTTCGCCCTTCGCACCCCGCAAACGTTCGCCCTTCGCACCCCGCAAACGTTTGCCCTTCGCACCCCGCAAACGTTCGCCCTTCGCACCCCGCAAACGTTCGCCCTTCGCACCCCGCAAACGTTTGCCCTTCGCACCCCGCAAACGTTCGCCCTTCGCACCCCGCAAACGTTCGCCCTTCGCACCCCGCAAACGTTCGCCCTTCGCACCCCGCAAACGTTCGCCCTTCGCACCCCGCAAACGTTTGCCCTTCGCACCCCGCAAACGTTCGCCCTTCGCACCCCGCAAACGTTCGCCCTTCGCACCCCGCAAACGTTCGCCCTTCGCACCCCGCAAACGTTCGCCCTTCGCACCCCGCAAACGTTCGCCCTTCGCACCCCGCAAACGTTCGCCCTTCGCACCCCGCAAACGTTCGCCCTTCGCACCCCGCAAACGTTCGCCCTTCGCACCCCGCAAACGTTCGCCCTTCGCACCCCGCAAACGTTTGCCCTTCGCACCCCGCAAACGTTCGCCCTTCACACCCCGCAAACGTTCGCCCTTCGCACCCCGCAAACGTTCGCCCTTCGCATCCTGCAAATGTTCGCCCTTCGCTCCCCGCAAACGTTTGCCCTTCGCATCCTGCAAATGTTCGCCCTTCGCTCCCCGCAAACGTTCGCCCTTCGCACCCCGCAAACGTTCGCCCTTCGCATCTTGCAAATGTTCGCCCTTCGCATCCTTCGAATGTTCGCCCTTCGCTCCCCGCAAACGTTCGCCCTTCGCACCCCGCAAACGTTCGCCCTTCGCTCCCCGCAAACGTTCGCCCTTCGCACCCTGCAAACGTTCGCCCTTCGCTCCCCGCAAACGTTCGCCCTTCGCACCCCGCAAACGTTCGCCCTTCGCTCCCCGCAAACGTTCGCCCTTCGCACCCCGCAAACGTTCGCCCTTCGCACCCCGCAAACGTTCGCCCTTCGCACCCCGCAAACGCAATGTGTGGCACACATAAGCCATTTAAAGTAAGAAGGAGATTTGGACAAATCGATTCAGGAAGGACTTATTTAGTGAGCGCAAAAGAATATCCACATACAAATAGGTGCGTATGTACTAAACGTTGCTGGGCATCGCAGATCACTGCATCACGAGGCCACAGTATAGCCTCTATTGCGATCCTGATAAAAAAAACATGTGCTCTGAATCACATAACATATTCTGTGCATAAAAATAATCACATGCACGTTAATCTATTTTGGGTAGTTCTATTTTATACTAAATGTTAGATTAGAACGCGTTATGTATTGCTAAGATAAACCACTTGAGTAACAATGCGGACGCCTGGCCCGCTCCTATTGTGGATGCGGTACCGTTGCGGGGCGAGAGCAGGCGGAGACTCTCGGCCCGCGACATCGGCTGTGTGGAGATAACAAAGCGGACGCCTCGCTCTGGGACATTCTCTTCGCTAATGGCTGGTAACAGGCGCGCTCCGCCCACGTTCGCGATGTCCAACCGCGCTACTAATGTCCACCCACGCAACTCGCCAACGCTCGGCTACAACTGGCCCGTGTCCACGCTACAGCCAGTCGATCGAAGTCTGAGATCCCATCAATTACGCCAACTGTAGAGAGTTGACAGGCTCCCGCCTTACTGATATGTAGACGTGATTAGTCGCATATTCATTCACAAGTGTTCAGTCGGAGTTGTAACGACTTCTAAAAATATCTTAGAATACGTTTTGTTTCATACGACATTGTAAAACTATATTTGCGTGTAACTACTAATTATAATGTTTTAGTTGGTTTGTCAACAATTGTTGAAGCGTTACAATAAGTGATTACGACTCATACTAAAACCGGTCGGTGCAGACAGCAGGAACAGTGTGGGGGAACAAAGAAACGAAAAACATAAAACAAGGACCAGTATCGAGACGAGCCTCACACCAGATAACAGGGACCAATATCGAGGTGAGCCTCACACCAGATACACAGGGACCAGTATCGAGGCGAGCCTCACACCAGATAACAGGGACCAATATCGAGGTGAGCCTCACACCAGATACACAGAGACCAGTATAAAAGCGAGCCTCACATCAGATACACAGGGATCAGTATCGAGGCGAGCCTCACACCAGATACACAGGGACCAGTATCGAGGCGAGCCTCACACCAGATTCATAACCAACAAAACTCATTGGCTGTGTAGACGTTGTTTCGTAGATGACAAGAGGTCATTTGCAAACCATTTGTCAAAATAAAGTTCACATTATGTGTTTGAGGTGAGCTTCAAATTGATGGAGTATAGTAAGTACGAAAACAGAATTAGTGTCTGTGTTAGAGAACACTAACCCTCATATATTTGTGAATGGCAGGCACGCTGAATAAATTGTTTTATTTCATATACAACGGTTTTATTCAACATATTGTAGAAGAAGCCTCGACTAAGGGAAACAGCAAAGACGATAGGCATAAATAGAAACTGAAAGATGAACTGCATCCTCTGCAAAAGATGAACTGCGTCCTCTGCATGTGAAACAGAAATGTACTTTAGGCCTCTACCCTAATATAGCAGATTCTAAAGGATTTTATAAATATGTTAATTTGGCACTGAAAGAGATACTGTTTAAACGTACGGACGGCAGATTAGCCGGAGAGTGCAATAACACGGTACATTTTATGTGATATAGTATTCCGTCTGTCAATAAATGATAAATAGACCACATGATCTACTGATTGTCCAGACGCCTGGACGTGTATCTGGCTAACACTGGCAATACCGTGATAAGGCCAGCTGCACTTGGACGCTCGATACGCCAATGACGTCATTGTCCATTTATTTGCCAACTGCTGGCGTTCAATGGAAATCTTTATAAATCTTGTTACATATTGTTCGATCAATGCTGGCTTAGCAATTTGTCTTCACACGAGTTAAATACGCTATGTCGTTAACGTGTGCATGTATACGTGACTGCTTAAAACTGGCTGTCATTCGAAACGAAGACAAAAATCAGTGATAATCGAATCAAACAATGTCACTTCTGTAATAGCTGCGTGGTTGCTGATACAGAAAGTGGTGTAAGGGCAGTGTGAGTGTCACGTCCTACCAGGAGAAGTCGCTCCTCTTGAGAGACAGCGTGTAGTAGATATGACGCTGTCTCGTTTCCGGGCAACACCTTTGTTTGTGCAACATGTGCAATGTGTGTTTAAATAACTAGATTCCATTATTCAGAACACATTAACTGTATTCCACTGAAAATGCGTTGCTGTCTGGAGCTGACATCTGCCCCTCATAAAGGAACTGGAAACCCAGTTCGACGGGAGTTACACGAGAATGCCAAGGAAGTGTCTAAATGTCTACTGGAGCAGTCGGTTGACAAACAAAGAACGTTATGGATATGTAGCCAAGTTCGACGGGAGTTACACGAGAATGCTAAGGAAGTGTCTAAATGTCCACTGGAGCAATTGGTTGATAAACAAAGAACGTTATGGACATGTAGACAAACGTGTCTAAGCAATTGGTTGACAAACAAAGAACTTTATGGATATGTAGACAAACGCACAAACGAGATTCTCACGAGACGCCTACAACTAGTTAGTCACTGCTGTCGACACTCAGACAAACCAGTAGCGATTTTTACCATGTGGACATCCACATACGGCAAGAAAACAGAGGGAAACAGAGAAAAACATACACTAACCAGACCTACAAAAATCTTAATGTCCAATGTGCTAACCTTCCATCCCTGATAAACAACCGAACTGTATGGACACGGTTCATCCCAACTCCGGCCCCGGCCGACCATTGATGATGGTGAACGATACGATGTCATCTACGTCATTATGTCTACGGTGGAACAATACTCAGTGAATACATTCATCAATCAAAACCACCTCTGTAGGCCTACCCTCATTGTGATGTTTAAGCAGCGAGGTCTGAGAAGTGAGTGGTTCGTTCGACCACCAGATGCCAGTTGGCACGCCATATGCCAGGGGTAGTGTGTGCAGCTCAGACGCTCAGTGGCTAGAGCAACTGACTCTCAAACGAGAGAACCCGGGTTCGAATCCTGTGCTGCGGTGTCGAATCTTGGGCAAGTTCGTTCACTTCACGTTGCTCCAGTTCACTCGGCTGTTTGAATGAGTACCTGGCTGTAGACAGTGATGATATTTGCGTACGAATAATCTTCGTGCATTAATTGCAGCGTGGATGGGTGCGTTCCAAAGTAGTAGAGTTTGTTTTTCGATTGAACAGGTCTCTCAGGGAGTAACGTAAAACGCTTTGAGCATTCCCATGGACATAATACTGTGCTATATAAGAACTTAATTTATTTATCTTTGCAGCGGGAGGTGGGCCATAGTGACACATTAGGGGCAGTGTGTAGGGTGAGGTGGGCCATAGTGACACATTAGGGGCAGTGTGTAGGGGGAGGTGGGCCATAGTGACACATTAGGGGCAGTGTGTAGGGGGAGGTGGGCCATAGTGACACATTAGGGGCAGTGTGTAGGGGGAGGTGGGCCATAGTGACACATTAGGGGCAGTGTGTAGGGGGAGGTGGGCCATAGTGACACATTAGGGGCAGTGTGTAGGGGGAGGTGGGCCATAGTGACACATTAGGGGCAGTGTGTAGGGGGAGGTGGGCCATAGTGACACATTAGGGGCATTGTGTAGGGGGAGGTGGGCCATAGTGACACATTAGGGGCAGTGTGTAGGGGGAGGTGGGCCATAGTGACACATTAGGGGCAGTGTGTAGGGGGAGGTGGGCCATAGTGACACATTAGGGGCAGTGTGTAGGGGGAGGTGGGCCATAGTGACACATTAGGGGCAGTGTGTAGGGGGAGGTGGGCCATAGTGACACATTAGGGGCAGTGTGTAGGGGGAGGTGGGCCATAGTGACACATTAGGGGCAGTGTGTAGGGGGAGGTGGGCCATAGTGACACATTAGGGGCAGTGTGTAGGGGGAGGTGGGCCATAGTGACACATTAGGGGCAGTGTGTAGGGGGAGGTGGGCCATAGTGACACATTAGGGGCAGTGTGTAGGGGGAGGTGGGCCATAGCGACACATTATTCAGAAAATAAAGAAACACTTTCTTCTTGATATCGCGTTGGGCTGAATTAAAGGATTCCCTCAAACGTTCTTCCACGTTGTAAACTCCAGTAGCAGTTGTCGCAAAATACGAGTGCATTTCAATAATAACTTTTAAAATAAATACCTGTTTGACCTATTTGTTTGTGGTTATTAACATAACTAGAATTGTAATATATTTTTTTAAATATTAACTAAGCAGTTTTATCGTCGTGTTGAGCTAAACCATCTTATGTTATTGGTCAGATTAAGTACATTTCATTTATTTTAGCTGTGCAATTACCCAACAATATAGGGTACACGTGGAACAATAAAGGAATCTAAAAACTTATGTTTGTAAATATTCTGTAAATATTCTGCGTTGGGGAATATCTTCGCTATATCACGTTCACTGTGGAATGTTCACACGCACAAATGTACACACACACAAATTTACACGCGCACAAATGTTCACACACCCAAATGTACACGCGCACAAATGTACACGCGCACAAATGTACACGCGCACAAATGTACACACGCAAAAATGTACACGCGCACATGTGTACACGCACAAATCGTGTCAGAAGTGTTAAAGACGCAGTGCAGAGCCAACGTTCTGTTGACATTATTTTGTTTGCGCAAGGCGATCGAATCTGCACCAGTTAGGCACATCAATATCGTGTGCGCTGTTTTTATGGTTGTTGAGATTACACACGGAAAGACGCGGCTGGCCACACACGTCTCGTGTTTGGTTTCGAGACGTGGGTTGCAGTCTATGATGTGTGGCATTTGCTCACACTCCTTGCGGTTGTCATTAAGTCATTGGATTTACTCGATTCGTGTGGTGAATTAATCAGGCAGTGAGTGGAGCGGTCCCGGAGACACCAGCCTCGCTGTGGGAGACACCTGCCTCGCTATGGGCGATACCAGCCTCGCTGTGGGAGACACCAGCCTCGCTCTGGGAGACACCAACCTCGCTATGGAAGACACCAGCCTCGCTCTGTTACAACTTGAGGTAGCGGTTCCGTCAGCGTATAGAACCAAGTTGTGACGACGTGTGGGCCACAGTAACCTGGACTCAAGGTGTGGAGACTAATCTAGCACGTAAGCCACTCTCGATCTTGTTGGCTGAGATCTGAGGACAGAGACGGACACATACAAAGCCTACGAGGACTTACCGGAAGGTTGATCATACTCAACGACCGTCTGGACCATCCACCGGGGATTCTTCTGGCCGGGTATCCCACCACTGCCCGGTGTTCTGTCGAAGTGTACCCTTTAATGAGCCTTTCATTCCCCGAATGTAGCCCAAACAGCAGAAGGAACGACTTGCTCATCGGAGAATGGGCTATAGTGACTTAATAATGCTTATAAGAAAGTATTGACCTCTAACTGCGTATATGATATAGTAGATTGTGGACCAATGCGCGTGTACATTTGTGTGTGTGTACATTTGTGGCCAATGTTACTATAAGACAGTCGACACCTAGTTGTGTACATCGACCCGAGAGAGCTCACTTAAAGCCGACAGCGGTAAAATGCGGAGAATGTTGATAAACGGCATTTTAATTCGACATGTGTCGAACTATTAGCGCGTTCCCGTGAGCGTTAGTGGGAACGGAGCTGTCTAACACGTCGGGTCGTAACAGCACAGCCAAGACGGACTGAACTGTATTCAACGAGCGCCAAAGACGCATCAAGAGCGGCGACTGCGACGCACGGACACCCGGCGCTACTGGGGAAGTGACGTCCCAAGACCGTGGACTGCGACCCACGGACACCCGGCGCTACTGGGGAAGTGACATCTCAAAAGCGCAGACTTCGGCACACGAACACCCAGCGGTACTAAGTGACGCTAACTGGACACTCACGAGCAGTGATCACAAAACATGGTGTGAGGTCATAACGATGAAGCGTCCACATGTACCGATGTCCTGACAGAAGCTCGTCCAGAATGAAATAAGGCACGGCCGAGTAAAGCGGGTTATGGCACCGTCGAAGCACACAGAGTTACAAGGTGTTTGACTGATGCTCACCGATTAAAGACAAGTACAAATTCGGGTAAGTGACGCTGGTTCGCTGCGTACAGCGGGTACACTATGGCTTCAACTACATCAACACTATATCCAGGCCTGGTTTATTTTCAGCAGGGGACAGGGGGTCATACAATCAGCCTTATTAACATAAGGCTAGCCACTGTGCACCACAGTTGGTGTGTTAGCAAAGAGTGTAGACGTTTTCTTGTTTAAATCGTCGAACTAACATACTTTGATTATTAGGCCTCGTCGGGCAACTTCCAAAAGTGTGAGTAGGTTGCTGTCGCCGTATACAGAAGTGATACACATAGTACATGTAGGTGCTTTCATATGTTATAATTATAAGGCCTGTTTCACATCGTACATAGAACCGGTTTCATGTCGTACATAGAGTCGGTTTCACATCGTGCAAAGAGCCGGTTTCATATCGTGTCGAGAGCAGGCATCACAACGTACATAGAGCCGGTTTCATATCGTGTCGAGAGCAGGAATCACAACGTACATAGAGCCGGTTTCATATCGTGTCGAGAGCAGGTATCACAACGTACATAGAGCAGGTTTCATATCGTGTCGAGAGCAGGAATCACAACGTACATAGAGCCGGTTTCATATCGTGTCGAGAGCAGGTATCACAACGTACATAGAGCAGGTTTCACATCGTGCAAAGAGCCGGTTTCACAACGTACATAGATCAGGTTTCACATCATGCAAAGAGCCGGTTTCACAACGTACATAGAGCCGATTTCCTGTTTCACATAGCCAATTTGCTCTGTTCTCCTGTTTGATCGGAGTAACACTACGTTAGCTGTATACCCGATTACTTTAGCAAGATGACACATTTATAGCGGTCTAGCAAGGAGTAGACGATATTAGACGGGTTCATGACGGAGACGATACTAGACGGGTTCATTGAGGTAATCCGCCAGGTGGCCTACTGTACCTATGGAGGTAATCCGCCAGGTGGCCTATTGTACCTATGGAAGTATTCCGCCAGGCGGCCTACTGTATATATGGAGGTAATCCGCCAGGCGCACTACTGTACCTATGGAGGTAATTCGCCAGGCGGCCTACTTTCTCTACGGAGGCAGTCAGTTGCGAGGTGATCGTTTGTAAGATGGGTTCTTGGCATAGTTAGTTTGCATAATCTCGATACAGGGCGCACCTGTGAAAGGAGCGGCCACACATTGCGATCGGCTTATGAATATGTATATCATCCACTGAATGAGCGATCGGCGGCAAGACGTGAAGGGAAAAAAAGAAGAAAGTGGACTTGCGCGGAGAAATACGGTCGTGGAGACAGCGCTGAAACCCCGGTGCATGCAGAGACACGGCTGTCGCTGCCGGAGACTAACGTTTGCACAAGTCTCAATACAAATAGCATAAATCTGCCAAGTGTTGGTTCAAGTTAATGTCATTCCGCATTCGCTTCTTTTCCTTGTCCGACGGCAACTCAAACAGCGACATGCATGGACGCACACCAGCCAACAAATGGACGTCTTGAAGCAATAATGATGATGTCGTAACAAACGCCGTCTTATTGATGAAGGAGAACCGCCCACCATCGACTTGTCGTAAAAACAAACGATTTATAAAACAGCTCGGCAAATATACACTCAGTGTTGACACGTTGATGTCGAGTTACATACTTAATATGGACACGTTGGTGACGTTTTGTATACTCGGTGTTGACACGTTGGTGTCGGGCTATGTGTACTTACTGTTGACAAGTTGAATTATGAATCATGTTGTCATATTTCTAACTGTTACATCTGTCATTCTTAAACAAGACACGACTTTGCAATTGTTTAAACTAATTTATGTATATACTATATACTACTACTATACACATATATGTATGCATATATTGTTGATCACGTGATAATCATATAATTATGTTACATCAGTAGGGTGGCTCCCATGATAGGGGCATATAATTTTCTTAATGGGAGCCTCCCTGACCTTACAATGAATATTATATTGTAGTTTATGTGCTTATGATGGTTAAAATAAATACTGTATGTCTGTCTGTCTGTTGACACGTTGGTGTCGGGCTACATATATATACTTACTGTTGCCACGTTGGTGTCGGGCTATATATATACTTAGTGTTGACACGTTAGTATCGTGTTGTTGTGCTGTGCAGTCAGTGTTAACACTGTGGTATCGTGTTGGGTGTTCGGTTTTCAGTTGACCCGATGTCGCCTCGTGGTCACAAAGATCGACGTCAGCAGCTGACCACTAGAACCGAGTCCACTTCAGCGGACCACTGGACTAACTGGACCCGAGTCCATCTTATCTGACCACTGGACACACTGGACCCGAGTCCATCTCAGCTACTGGCACAGTCGAATCGGCCTCATGTGCTAGCGGCCTGGCCCAAGTCCATCTCGGCCAATATCGACGCGATTTATGGCACAGCATCAACACATTCTAGCACCGATATCTTGTTGTATACATCCGCTCGTCGGCCAGCCGCTGCGGACGTTTGTAATGGTCCAAGTACCAGACACGCTTCGTGTGGTTCGGTCACACTCCCACGTCTGACTTGCCTTGATGATTACTTACACTTCATGGTTCGTGTATGTTTCACGTCTTATTTGTCATCAGGTGTCTCTCGTAACACAAACAATGCTCGGATGCAAGACCCAGCAGGACACCGTGCGCCGATTCCGATGTAACTGCGGCAACGTTTATATTTTGGGTGAGCAACATTATTTAGCAAACCTGCCCCGGGTCTCTCTCACTCACTCACACACACACTCACTCACTCACTCACTCACTCACTCACTCACTCACTCACTCACTCACTCACTCACTCACTCACTCACTCACTCACTCACTCACTCACTCACTCACTCACTCACTCACTCACTCACTCACTCACTCACTCACTCACTCACTCACTCACTCACTCACTCACTCACTCACTCACTCACTCACTCACTCACTCACTCACTCTCTCTCTCTCTCTTTCTCTGAAAACCCTGCTGTATATATAAGCATATATACAGTTACATTATATATATACATATATATACATATATATATATATATATGTATATATATATATATATATTAAGTACAGAGAGATAAAGGTATATAGAAAACGAGTTAATACGGGAGTAATTTAGTGAGTGAATGAGTGAGTGAGTGAGTGAGTCACAGAGTACGGTAGTGAAATGAGTGAATGAAAACATCAGTGACTTCTGGTTGCAATGGTGTGTTTGATACATCTACATTCTGAAGGATCGGATGAAATATATTGATCAGTACCTACATCGAGATCGGTGGATTTAAAGCGAATATTGCTCGTTATATTCTTAAGTAACACAGGCCAGGCAAGAACACGCTCCTATTTCAGCGCATAATTCCTTTATTTATATACATGATTTATCACTATCATAGTCATTCCTATTTGGTTATATGCTGGTCACTGACAACATGACATGACATATGGTGAATGTGGTGACGATATACTGGTTACTGACAACATGGCATGACATATGGTGAATGTGGTGATTATATACTGGTCACTGACAACATGGCATGACATATGGTGAATGTGGTGACTATATACTGGTCGCTGACAACATGGCATGACATATGGTGAATGTGGTGACTATATACTGGTCACTGACAACATGGCATGACATCTGGTGAATGTGGTGACTATATACTGGTCACTGACAACATGGCATGACATATGGTGAATGTGGTGACTATATACTGGTCGCTGAGAACATGGCATGACATATGGTGAATGTGGTGACTATATACTGGTCACTGACAACATGGCATGACATATGGTGAATGTGGTGACTATATACTGGTCGCTGACAACATGGCATGACGTATGGTGAATGTGGTGACTATATACTGGTCGCTGACAACATGGCATGACATATGGTGAATGTGGTGACTATATACTGGTCGCTGACAACATGGCATGACATATGGTGAATGTGGTGACTATATGCTGGTCACTGACAACATGGCATGACATATGGTGAATGTGGTGACTATATACTGGTCACTGACAGCATGGCATGACATATGGTGAATGTGGTGACTATATACTGATCACTGACAGCATGGCATGACATATGGTGAATGTGGTTACTATATACTGGTCACTGACAACATGGCATGACATATGGTGAATGTGGTGACTATTCGGGATGTTGAGGTTCTCCAAAAACCTCCAATTGCACCGCCCTTTAAGATTCACCAAAAACCTCCAATTGTACTCCTCTTGAGGCTCTAAAAAATCTCCAATTGCACCGCCCTTTAGTCTCTTAAAAACCTCTATATGCACCTCCTAAGGCTCAAGAAAAATTTCAGATTGCACTCCTCGTGAGGTTCTCCAAAAAACACCCAATTGCACCCCCTGTGATACTCTCAAAATCCCTCCAATTGCACCACCTTACGGCCCAATATATATATATATATATATATATATATATATATATATGTATAATAACATATATATATATATATATATATATATGTATATATATTTATATATTCAAAGCATCCTGAAAACGTTTTATCCAAAAAATTCCCTTGCAAACGACGTCTGTATTAGTAATGTACGTTTGCATTGTAAATTCTGACGTCGGATTTACCGTTAACAAAAAGGGAATCTCGCAACACCGACGAATTCCGGATGTCATTGTTCGTGTAACTATTAATCTCGGCTAATGCCTAGTCAAATATTGGCCATCTTAGTTAACTCATGCAACGTTGAACTCAGTGGTGATGATAATTGGTCTCTATAAACATTGAACTCAGTGGTGTTGATAATTGGTCTCTATAAACATTGAACTCTATGATGTTGATAATTGGTCTCTATAAACATTGAACTCAGTGGTGTTGATAATTTGACTCTATAAACGTTGAAATCAGTGGTGTTGATAATTGGTCTCTATAAACATTGAACTCTGTGGTGTTGATAATTGGTATCTATAAACATTGAACTCAGTGGTGTTGATAATTGGTCTTTATAAACATTGAACTGAGTGGTGTTGGTAATTGGTCTCAATAAACACTGAACTCAGTGGTGGTGATGATTGATCATTATAAAACTTTGAAAACAGATGTGCTAATCACTATTTTTTACCCGATCTAAATTGCTCTATCACTCAATTTCACGTCTGAGGTATGTGCATTGGCTTCCTGTCCGATATCGTATCACAGTAAAAATTGCCTGCTAGGCACTTTCTTGTCTGCAACCAGCATATTTTCATTCATTGCTTTCTCCTGTAAGAAAGCCTATCCAGCTTCAATAATCGTGTTCTGGTTTAGTTTTGTTTCTACAGCCAATACCAACATTGGAACTAAGTGTTTTATGTTGTTGCAATGTGCATCATTTGAGAGTGAGTCTGATGACCAGGCCAAGTGATAGTGTAGCTCACGGGTGTAGTTTCTTATCAGCGTTCACCAGTTCTCCTCATTTCCGGGCCGTTCTGGCCTGAAGACATGTTATGTCTCTTGGTCACGTCTTCCACTTGAAGCATCTCATGGTCGTCGTTATCGTCATCATGGCCGTGCACAAAGGGCTGTGTAGCTGACTAATGTCATCCTGTGTGCTGGTGGTCAGTAGCTTCCTACAGTACCGCCTGTGCATGTTGCAATTAGGCAACTATGACAATAGGTGGGAAATAGGTGAAATATCGAGATCCCTTTGGTTACATGTTAGACTGCCAACAACTATTATGACAACTTGATTGCGATGTTTCGGTGAATTAACCAGTTCCTGATGTTGAAATGTCATGTTTCTATATAAGTTATAATTAACTTCAAACCGAGAATTGGACATAGAACACAGTGACGTAGTGGACATGTGTCATTGTTACGCAGTGGTATGAGAACACAGTAATGTAGTGACAAAGGACGCGGTGACGTTGTGGGTAGAGAACACAGTCACGTAGAGGACAGAGCCAATCGTGACGTAGTGGGCGCAGAAAACAGTGACGTAGTATACAGAGAACATGCTGACATAGTGGACGGAGAGCACGTTGACATAGTGAATAGAGAACATAGTGACTTAGTGGGCAGAGAAAAGAGCGACGTTGTGGAGAGATATAACAGTGACGTAGTAGAAAGAACACGTAGACGTAGTAGACAAAGAAAGCAGCGATGTAGGTAACACAGGCAACTGTGACGTAGTGGAGAGGGGACAAAGTGGTGTAGTGACTTAGTGGAGAGGGGACACAGTGGTGTAGTGACTTAGTGGAGAGGGGACACAGTGGTGTAGTGACGTAGCGGAGAAGGGACAGTGGTATAGTGACGTAGTGGAGAGGGGACACAGTGGTGTAGTGACGTAGCGGAGAGGGGACATGGTGGTGTAGTGACGTAGTGGAGATGGGACACAGTGATGTAGTGACGTAGTGGAGATGGGACACAGTGATGTAGTGACGTAGTGGAGATGGGACACAGTGATGTAGTGACGTAGTGGAGATGGGACACAGTGATGTAGTGACGTAGTGGAGAGGGGAGACAGTGGTGTAGTGACGTAGTGGAGAGGGGACACAGTGGTGTAGTGACGTAGCGGAGAGGGGACATGGTGGTGTAGTGACGTAGTGGAGATGGGACACAGTGATGTAGTGACGTAGTGGAGAGGGGACACAGTGGTGTAGTGACGTAGCGGAGAGGGGACATGGTGGTGTAGTGACGTAGTGGAGATGGGACACAGTGATGTAGTGACGTAGTGGAGATGGGACACAGTGATGTAGTGACGTAGTGGAGATGGGACACAGTGATGTAGTGACGTAGTGGAGAGGGGAGACAGTGGTGTAGTGACGTAGCGGAAAATGGACAGTGGTATAGTGACGTAGTGGAGAGGGGACACAGTGATGTAGTGACGTAGTGGAGAGGGGACACAGTGGTGTAGTGACGTAGCGGAGAGGGGACATGGTGGTGTAGTGACGTAGTGGAGATGGGACACAGTGATGTAGTGACGTAGTGGAGATGGGACACAGTGATGTAGTGACGTAGTGGAGATGGGACACAGTGATGTAGTGACGTAGTGGAGAGGGGAGACAGTGGTGTAGTGACGTAGCGGAAAATGGACAGTGGTATAGTGACGTAGTGGAGAGGGGACACAGTGGTGTAGTGACGTAGCGGAGAGGGGACATGGTGGTGTAGTGACGTAGTGGAGATGGGACACAGTGATGTAGTGACGTAGTGGAGATGGGACACAGTGATGTAGTGACGTAGTGGAGAGGGGACACAGTTGTGTATTGGTCAAGGACATTGTGTAAGTTATGATACCGGAAGTGGAACAGCATTCATAGCTTACTCTCTCTTACAATGTTGGGCGATATTTTATTCAAAAGAACGAATTACCGAGCACATATGGTGGAAACATCACGCGAGAGGAGAGTTATTTATCAGTGTATTATCTGTTCAATAACTCCGTCTGCCACTGGGATTTTGTAACACGTGACACCGCTCTGACTATCTCGATTGTTTTCGCCCATTCGCGACAGACACGTCGAGCAGCAGGTAACGGATAAGGATAAAGGATATTTTTTTGAACAGCATTAAAACATACAAATGATGTATGCATACACACATACACGTTTTACATACATACACACATACATGTATTACATACATACACACATACCGGCACATGCAGTAATATTGAAATGTGAAATATACAATACAACTGAAAATAAGCAATCAACAGAATACAGTAGACATTTAGCAACAAAAAGAAAGAAAACAGTTGCTGTGGGATGGGACTATAATAAATGCTACTACTTTAAAAGGTTTCATAGCAAATACACTTTTAATTAATCAAACATGTGAAATGGTCATTCACATGTCATCTATTTTGCTATGACAGGCGGCAATAGATAATGCCTATTAAAATAAAAACTGATTGCTATAATAAGCTGCATTCACACTTACAGAATTAAAACGGTTTAGCTAAACCGTTTGAGTTAAACCGGTTCATGTTTTAAAATTGTGAGCGTTCACACATGCAATAGCTATACCGTTTTAAGGAGGAAGTTGGTATGCGCACATGCGCAAGCTAGTATAACAAAATGTTTAACGATGTCCCCATGACCCCGTCTCGGCGCTCTCGCTCAGGTCGCGGTTCAGACGACTGGCAATGCACCGATATATAATTATATTTCCTTATAAACGGACTACCCCCGATCGTCTCCCCACAACTCCAGTAACAGCCGAACTTCCCCAGCGTCCCAATTGTCGCTGTAACACCCGACCTCTCCATGGCTGTTACACCCGACCTCTCTCCACGGCTGCAACACCAGACCTCTCCATGGCTGTAACACCCGATATATCCACGGCTGTAACACCCGACCTCTCCATGGCTATAACATCCGACCTCTATCCATGGCTGTAACACCCGAACTCTCAACGGCTGCAACACCTAACCTCTTCATTGCTATAACACCCGACCTCTGAATCGTTGTAACACCCGACCTCTACATTGCTGTAACACACAACATCTTAACAGCTGTAACACCAGACCTATCCACGGCTGTTGCACTCGTCCTAATTCAGCATATCGGCCACTCTCAATAGAGCCAAACGACCACAACACGGCGTATGCGCAGTGTCAGTATGTCTTAAGTCACATTAAATGTGCAATATCAACCTGTTTCACTACACTGTGTATGTGCAGTGTCAACATGTGTTACACAGATACACGTTAAATGCACCGTGTCAACCCATCTTACAACACAGCGGGTGTATGTGTGCAGTGTGAGCATGTCTTACAACTCCATGTGTGTGTGTATGCAGAGCCAACACGTGTTACAACAAAGTGTGTATATGTGCAGTGTAAGCACGTCTTACAACTCCATGTGTGTGTGTGTGTGTGTGTGTGTGTGTGTGTGTGTGTGTATGTGTGTGTGTGTGTGTGTGTGTGTGTGTGTGTGTGTGTGTGTGTGTGTGTAGAGTCAACCCATCTTAGAACACAGTGTGTGTATGTGCAGTGTAAGCACGTCTTACAACTCCATGTGTGTGTGTAGAGTCAACCCATCTTACAAGACAGTGTGTGTATGTGTGCAGTGTAAGCATGTCTTACAAATCCATGTGTGTGCAGAGTCAACACGTATTACAACACAGTGTGTGTATGTGCAGTGTAAGCACGTCTTACAACTCCATGTGTGTGTGCAGAGTCAACCCATCTTACAACACAGTGTGTGTATGTGTGCAGTGTAAGCATGTCTTACATTACAACTCCATGTGTGTGTGTGTGTATGTGTGTGTGTGTGTGTGTGTGTGTGTGTGTGTGTGTGTGTGTGTGTGTGTGTGTGTGTGTGTGCAGAGTCAACCCATCTTACAACACAGTGTGCGTATGTGTGCAATGTAAGCATGTCTTACATTACAACTCCATGTGTGTGTGTGTGTGTGTGTGTGCAAAGTCAACTCATCTTACAACACAGTGTGTCTATGTGTGCAGTGCAGTGTAAGCACGTCTTACAACTCCATGTGTGTGTGCAGAGTCAACCCATCTTACAACACAGTGTGTGTATGTGTGCAGTTCAATGTAAGCACGTCTTACAACTCCATGTATGTGTGCAGAGTCAACCCATCTTATAACGCAGTGTGTGTATGTGTGCAGTGCAATGTAAGCACGTCTTATAACTCCATGTGTGTGTGCAAAGTCAACCCATCTTACAACACAGTGTGTGTATGTGTGCAGTGCAATGTAAGCACGTCTTACAACTCCATGTGTGTGTGCAGAGTCAACCCATCTTACAACACAGTGTGTGTATGTGTGCAGTGCAATGTAAGCACGTCTTACAACTCCATGTGTGTGTGCAGAGTCAACCCATCTTACAACACAGTGTGTGTATGTGTGCAGTGCAATGTAAGCACGTCTTACAACTCCATGTGTGTGTGCAGAGTCAACCCATCTTATAACGCAGTGTGTGTATGTGTGCAGTGCAATGTAAGCACGTCTTATAACTCCATGTGTGTGTGCAGAGTCAGTCCATCTTACAACACAGTGTGTGTATGTGTGCAGTGCAATGTAAGCACGTCTTACAACTCCATGTGTGTGTGCAGAGTCAACCCATCTTATAACGCAGTGTGTGTATGTGTGCAGTGCAATGTAAGCACGTCTTATAACTCCATGTGTGTGTGCAAAGTCAACCCATCTTACAACACAGTGTGTGTATGTGTGCAGTGCAATGTAAGCACGTCTTACAACTCCATGTGTGTGTGCAGAGTCAACCCATCTTACAACACAGTGTGTGTATGTGTGCAGTGCAATGTAAGCACGTCTTACAACTCCATGTGTGTGTGCAGAGTCAACCCATCTTACAACACAGTGTGTGTATGTGTGCAGTGCAATGTAAGCACGTCTTACAACTCCATGTGTGTGTGCAGAGTCAACCCATCTTACAACACAGTGTGTGTATGTGTGCAGTGCAATGTAAGCATGTCTTACAACTCCATGTGTGTGTGCAGAGTCAACCCATCTTATAACGCAGTGTGTGTATGTGTGCAGTGCAATGTAAGCACGTCTTATAACTCCATGTGTGTGTGCAGAGTCAGTCCATCTTACAACACAGTGTGTGTATGTGTGCAGTGCAATGTAAGCACGTCTTACAACTCCATGTGTGTGTGCAGAGTCAACCCATCTTACAACACAGTGTATGTATGTGTGCAGTGTAAGCATGTCTTACATTACAACTCCATGTGTGTGTGTGTGTGTGTGTGTGTGTGTGTGTGTGTGTGTGTGTGTGTGTGTGTGTGTGTGTGTGTGTGTGTGTGTGTGTGTGTGCAGAGTCAACCCATCTTACAACACAGTGTATGTATGTGTGCAATGTAAGCATGTCTTACATTACAACTCCATGTGTGTGTGTGTGCAAAGTCAACTCATCTTACAACACAGTGTGTGTATGTGTGCAGTGCAATGTAAGCACGTCTTACAACTCCATGTGTGTGTGCAGAGTCAACCCATCTTATAACGCAGTGTGTGTATGTGTGCAATGTAAGCACGTCTTACAACTCCATGTGTGTGTGCAGAGTCAACCCATCTTATAACGCAGTGTGTGTATGTGTGCAGTGCAATGTAAGCACGTCTTATAACTCCATGTTTGTGTGCAGAGTCAATCCATCTTACAACACAGTGTGTGTATGTGTGCAGTGCAATGTAAGCACGTCTTACAACTCCATGTGTGTGTGCAGAGTCAACCCATCTTATAACGCAGTGTGTGTATGTGTGCAATGTAAGCATCTCTTACAACTCCGTGTGTGTGGGGGGGGGGGTGTATGTTCAGAGTCAACCCACCTTACAACACAGTGTGTGTATGTGTGCAGTGTAAGCATGTCTTACAACTCCATGTGTGTGTGTGTGTGTGTGTGTGTGTGTGTGTGTGTGTGTGTGTGTGTGTGTGTGTGTGTGTGGGTGGGTGTGTGTGGGTGTAGGTGTGTGTGGGGGGGGGATGTGTGCAAAGTCAACCCATCTTACAACACAGTGTGTATGTGTGCAGTGTAAGCATGTCTTACAACTCCATGTGTGTGTGCAAAGTCAACACGTGTTACAACACGATGTTCGTGCCGTGGCGACAGAAATGGAGACGCAGTGTGCACCGTGATGATTAGAGATGGACACGCAACGCTCTGTTTGTGCCTAGCTGACACGTTAGTTCAGTCCGTGACCTGCCGACTTATCAGTTCAATATGTGCCCTACCGACCCGTCATTTCAGTCTGTGTCCTGCCGACCCGTCATTTCAGTCTGTGTCCTGCCGACCCGTCATTTCAGTCTGCGGCCGGTTGCGCTAGGCGCTGCAAGGCGGCGCTAATTCAATAGGTTCCGGCCAGCGTGCTCGGCTGACAGCAGCACCAGCGACGCGTGCTAGCTCTCATCACTTTAGCATCATCTTCAGACGAGATCGTTAAATAGAGGCAGGCACACAGACGGAGTAAACACTGCTTCGGTCGGCGCTGGCATTCCAGGTAGGTTCAACGGCTGCCATGTAGAATACACTAATGAGTTAATTAGCTGGTTTGCAGAACGGATGTGTTGCTTCCCTGTAACTTCACGTGTCGCTCCACCTACACCGGCGTAATGTCACCCATAATGTCAAGCGTAATGTCACCCGTAATGTCACGCGTCATGTCATTCGTATTGTCACTCGTAATGTCACCCATAATGCCACGCGTCATGCTACCAGTAATATCACCTATAATGCCATCCGTAATGTCACCCCTAATGGCACGGGTCATGTCACCCGTAAAGCCACTCGTAATGTTACCCGTAATATCACGCGTAATGCCACCCGTAATGCCAAGCGTAATGCCACCCTTAATGCCAAGCGTAATGCCACCCGTAATGTCACCGGTAATGTTTGTCGGCAGATAGTCTGACAACATATTAATACAATGATAATAATAATTATTACCCGAAGTACGTGGATGGTGTCTGCCATCACAGGTAAAATAGACGAGCACAAAGGAAACGAGTCGAATATCAGGCAAATAAAACAGACGATACAAAAACACATATAAAACACATCACAGATAACAGTATCATTGGTGTACAGACAATGACGTCACACAAATGGCCGCATCACAGATAATAGTATCATTGGTGTACAGACAGTGACATCACACAAATGGCCGCATCACAGATAATGAAAGGTCACAGGTGTTTATTCTGCATTATAAATTAGGCTAGCATGTGGCAGGAATGTTTTCCTGCATCACATACACGCATGCATACACACCTACACCTTTCAATACGACCCGTTATACCACCAAAGCCCACCAAACCAGTAAAGTCACCCATCCATCTACACAAACCCGACTATCTGCCTATCATCCCAACATTCTTATAAATACTGTTGCTTCGTGTCACTCAGCGATTGTGTTTTTTCCACGCTCAGTGTTTTTCTTGCAAATAGCTTATCCGCAGAATGCAACGAAAACATAGTTTACGGTGGGTCATTCTGTGTACACGCGCGACAAATCGGTTTGGTTTAGAAGTTACGCACTGCAGCAATACGCGTTGTTTTTACGGTCAGTGAGTGATCACGCATGGCGTCGCCAATTATTAATTGTAACCGTTCTGTGTCACGGGCCGGATTATTTTACGCAGCTGTATGAAAGTAATGAACTCATTCGGTTTAAATGCGACGTACAACTGTAACAGATGCCGCGTGTTTGGATGTCGACGTCACCCGTATTAGCCAATATAGCCGTGGTTGTGCTTTGTCAATATAGTAGTGGCTCAACTTAGCCAATATATCAGTAGTCATATCATTGTATCATTTATTAATTATATATATATATATATATATATGCGCACAAACACACACACATTCTCATACAAATACACGTATTTGTGTAAGAATGTATATTTTTGTATCGGTTTAATTGACCATATAGGATGGCGTTTCGTCACATTCTGGTCAGAGGACCATGGTGGCCATCTAGTTAAAATGGACCTGTAGTCTCATTGTGGTAAGAGGACCATGGTTGCCACCCAGTCTAAATGGACCAGTCGTATCAATTTGGTCAGAGGACCGTGGTTGCCATATAGTCTAAATTGATCTGTCATCAGATAGTGGTCCGAGGACCATGGTTGTCATGTAGTCTAAATTGACCTGTTATCAGATGGTCCGATGAGCATGGTTGCGTGACCACATCCGCCAGCTGCTATCATTAGCGGAACCATTGATTGACCTGCTACATAACGACACTGCGCTGTTCTGATCGATCCTCGGTCATCTCTTGACTGCGTGTCGCAGTCGGTGAATTGACCAGCCAGCAGGGGATGTGACGTCACTACAGGCAGACCTGTTAGTAGAGGTCGCCAACAGTGACGTTACTGAACGGATATGTCTTGATGATATCGGTGGTAACGTCACTGCAGGGAGATGTGTAATTGTCAACTACACGTGATGTCACTACACGAAGATGCGTAGTTGTATTCGACAGTGACACATTGTAAGAGATCAAATAGGTTGCCTAACCAAATCGGTGATAAATCGTAGAGGTACTACGTGTTTCTATATTCCTTCTGTGTGTGTCTCTCGTATGCCTGTAGACTGGTACTCTCGAATTATTCCTGCACCACTATTCCCCTTCAGTGTTATATTTCTCCTGATTAACCCGGTCATTTGATTGTCTCTTTAATGTGGGCACAGGAACGGCTCTGAATCAATCATACGGTTCCCTCGATGACGTTAGTAATGAGCGCCTTACATGTGCTAAGTATGAAGACAGCGAGCCAGTGTAGATACTTCAATAGCTGTGTTGTGTGACCCTTGCGTTAGTAACTAGTAGTTGAATACGTTCTATAAGTGGAGAGACTCACAAGGAACGTGGACAGGTAATTTATGTCAATGCGGGCTGTCTTAATATATTTTAATTAACATTGATGTTCATTGCATTGCGAGGTACTGTCGATAGATGCAGGGCAGTTAACGATTCCTCGGTTTGATTTAATCGGATGTAAACATGTTATTGCCAAATTGATTATTATAATCCGACTCAATCGTATAACGCGAACTATGGCCTCGACTGCACATCAACTAACGCGACACATACCAAGTGAAATTAGGATTAATTTCTACGATGTTAGGTCTGCCTCACTGAAGACTGTCCGCGTCATCAGTCTCAATAGCAATGACGCCACAACACTGTCACACGTAGCATTGTGGTATAACGCACAGGACATCAACTGTGCAACGCAGATTAAAGGCCGGGATACACTAGGATTTTTCTCCCGACCCGACCAGACCAGACCAGACCAGATCAAACCACACCAGACTCCCTCCGACTACAGTGAATCCACTACACCGACTGACACCGACTGCGCTGTACTCTAAACCGGCGTGACATCACAATCACGTCTGGTTGGGTGTCTTTTGAGCCACTTTACATGCCTCTACTAATTTGCATATACGTAGAAATTGTATTATCCCAGCCTTACGACTTTGACAATTCTCTTAGCGGATATTATTATTAATACGATGGTGTAATTGTAATATTAGAAAACTAATTATTTTTGGTTTGTCACTGAAAACATGAAAAGTGGCTCATAGATCACAACCTCCCCCTGCGCATCACACAGTGTGTGTTGTGATTGTCTTAGACCTCGGTAGTTGGCGTTGACGTGACGCCACTTTTATTGACGCCTACTACCCGTCAATACACCATTAATTATGGCCACGTTCGATTTCCGCCGAAATAGCACAACAAACGTTCCACCAATCTGATCCTTGACTCTTATTTATAATAAATGCTACTATTTTAAAAGGTTTCATAGCAAATGCACTTTTAAGCAATCAAACATGTGAAATGGCCATTCATGACATGACAGGCGACAATGTGATTTACGTAATTTGTAAAAAAATCATATGTCACATTAGAAACTTTCATTTTTCATATCCAAGAATCATGTTAAATTACCTGGTAGAGGCTTTCGTTGATGTGTCACGCCGACTTCATCAGTACCTATGACGCTGAATGACGTCATCGTACACGAAAGCCTCTATCAGGTAATTTAACATGATTCTTGGATATGAAAAATGAAAGTTTCTAATTTGAAAACGAACTATCCTGAAGAACGTTCAGTAATCATATGTCACATTTAAGGACGCACCCCTACGTTGAGCAAAGTACACCCCCTTTTAAATTACAATAGAAATGAGCTGAATTTGTAATTATTGATAATATTTATACAATGGCTGTAAATAAATAGGGAAGATAGCACAACGTGGGACATTAATCAGTTCAACGTTCCAACAAAATAAACAATATGTATAAATATGCATTTAAAATTAGCATTCTATGTTTTCTATTAAATACAGTACGCCGGGGGGCGCTTTGCCCACATGACGAAATTAGCATAATGTGCAGGACTATCACTAATTTTTTATTTGTTATGTACTTGCTACGTTTCTGTAATTATAATAATGTTTAGATAAGATAGTGTTTATGTGAAGGTGTCAACCGTTTCTGCCTTAACGGAAAATAAGTAGATCAAAAGGTCGCTAAAGGTGGGGGCGTCCATTTCTTTTTAAATCAATACTAAACATGTGGTATTTGTTTCAGGTGCGATGACGCCTAGTCACGACCGTGTCACACTGTCGTGACGACATCTGCCCACAAGGCGTGACGGCATATGTCTACTGTCACGATGAACGTGACTGGTTGCAGCGACTGTCGTCAAGTGACCTTCGCGGATGTTTTGTATGTGACGGAAGACGTCATGTCTGACAAGACCGCGGGTGTCACCTCCAACACGACCTTTGACCTGACCCAGGTTCTCGGACCTCGGCGTGACGCTCTCTACAAGGTAATTCCAATGACGGTTGTGTATTGCGTTATCTTCGTGACGGGTGTCGTTGGCAACGTGTGCACGTGCCTCGTGATCAGACGGACCAAGTACATGCAGACCGTTACTAACTACTACTTGTTCAACCTGGCCGTGGCGGACCTGCTGGTCTTGCTGCTGGGTCTGCCTCAGGAGACCTACTCGTTCTGGTCCGCCTACCCGTGGGTGTTCGGCGAGACGTTCTGCGTGCTGCGGACCATGGCGGCGGAGACATCAACCTATGCTTCCATCCTCACTATCACCGCCTTCACCGTCGAGAGATACGTCGCTATATGTCACCTGATGCTCACCCAGACAGGGTCGAGTCTCCGGCGGGCCGTCAAGGTGATAGTCCTGCTGTGGGTCGTGTCCGCGATCTGCTCCGTGCCCATGGTCGTCCAGTTCGGACTCGTCTACGTCACCAACGACACGGGCACACCAGTACCGGAGTCGGTGACGTGCAACATCAAGCCTGACCGCTACCTACGGCACGCCTTCGAGACGTCTACCTTCCTCTTCTTCCTCGCGCCCATGACCGTCATCACGGTCCTTTACGCCCTCATCGGAGTCGCCATCCGCCGGTCGACGCTCTCCCGCAGCTCGTCCGACACGTCAACACAGAGCGGGCCGAGGCGAGGGGCCGAGGCCCGGACACTGCAGCAGGCGCGGACACGCAGGGCCGTGCTCAAGATGCTGGGTGAGTCTCACACACGCACACACACACACACACACACACACACACACACACACACACACACACACACACACACACACACACACACACACACACACACACACACACACACACACACACACACACACACACACACACACACACACACACACACACACACACACACACACACACACACACACACACACACACACACACACACACACACACACACACACACACACACACACATACATACATGTACACGTGCCGCAAGCACACATACACACACACACATGTTAAGTTGAAATTTTACACAAATAACCCAAAATAGAACATTATTACTTTCTTAGTGAAGAGACGTAGGGAAATGGCTGCAGTTTAAAATGGCATACGACGCTGCAAGTATTAACGTTAAGTGTAGGCAGATAAATAAATAAATAAACACAACGTCGAATAATGTAAATGTCCGCATTTCCGACACAGTTGTTCGTCGCGTGTATTTTAAGATGCTGTACGGGTTATGCAGATTGCGAAGTGATCGTATTGATGCTGGACGGCAGCTCAGCCGCTGACTGCAGCTTCTGCAAGGGTTGTAATAAATACGCATTGCTTCTTTCGGGGACAGCCAAGCCCATTCGTCTTGCTGGCGATATGTCAAACTGGCGATAGACGAAGCGTAACAAGTAATCTGCGCACATGTCGCATCAAACACATCACTGCCAATGTCAGACAAATGCTTAAATCGTGAATTTAGTAATGAAATGCTTCGCAATTAAAAATATTTCACTTGCCCGGCAAACCCGAATGTTTGAAGATGCAGTGAGCCAGTAAAGTGGAGTGGCGTGAGGCAGTATAGTGGAGTGGCGTGAGGCAGTATAGTGGAGTGGCGTGAGGCAGTATAGTGGAGTGGCGTGAGCCAGTATAGTGGAGTGGCGTGAGCCAGTATAGTGGAGTGGCGTGAGGCAGTATAGCGGAGTGGCGTGAGGCAGTATAGCGGAGTGGCGTGAGCCAGTATAGTGGAGTGGCGTGAGGCAGTATAGTGGAGTGGCGTGAGGCAGTATAGCGGAGTGGCGTGAGCCAGTATAGTGGAATGGCGTGAGCCAGTATAGTGGAGTGGCGTGAGGCAGTATAGTGGAGTGGCCTGAGCCAGTATAGTGGAGTGGCGTGAGGCAGTATAGTGGAGTGGCGTGAGGCAGTATAGTGGAGTGGCCTGAGCCAGTATAGTGGAGTGGCGTGAGGCAGTATAGTGGAGTGGCGTGAGGCAGTATAGCGGAGTGGCGTGAGCCAGTATAGTGGAGTGGCGTGAGGCAGTATAGTGGAGTGGCGTGATGCAGTATAGTGGAGTGGCGTGAGGCAGTATAGTGGAGTGGCGTGAGGCAGTATAATGGAATGGCGGGTCTCACGTTGCCGTAGTCGTCTATGTCTGGTAGCAAGTGGTGTTGTCTGAAACACTGAAGCCTGTCAGTTGAACGACCTGTGTAGAAGCAATCTGAATGTCAAATGTCTAAATTGCATTTCCCGATAAATCTGTATAATATTTGATGAAAATTCGACGAGATAACCATACCTTCCATTATAAACTGCGAATTGCGATGTTTATAATCTTTGTTTGTAGACATCTGTGATTGATGTAGCTCTAGTCTAAGGCACATACATGCCCGTGAGGTAAATGGTTAAAACACCATCCGTAAAATGAACACAGGCCTAGGAGTTAAATGAATGGTTAAGACAACACCCGTCCAATGAACATATATCCGAAAGGAAAATGGTTAAGAAACCATCAGTCCAATGAACACATGCCTGGGAGGTAAATGTTTAAGACACCACCCGTCTGATGAACATATGCCCGTGAGGGAAATTGTTAAGAAATTATCCGTTCAATGAACACATGAGCGGGAGGTAAATTGTTAACGTAGCATTGATCCGATGAACACATGTCTGGAAGATAAATAGTTTAGACATCAACCCCCCCCCCCCCCCCCCGATGAACACATGCACGGTAGATGAATGATTTATACAGCACTGATCCAATAACCAACTGTAATGGCCTACATTGCTATCATTCCTCGTGTTAAATTCTATTTCTGATGTTGCCTTGAATCTATCACTAAGCGTAGCTCGTCACACGTGAATTGATGTTGTTACGCAGTTTGTTAATGGGCAGCATTAATCACGAATGTCTATGAATCGTTTGTTTCATCTCCAGTTTAAAAAGTGACGGCGACTTGGTTTTTTAATCAGCTGCGAAGTGTGCAGTCGTACCGCCACTGGGCGGCAGATGGCGCTCCTGTCTGGTCTCTCGGAGAAAACATCACATCCTGAGTAAAACTGTTCTCACTCGGTTTATCACTAACTGATTATTTTATTAGTAACTAAATCGTTTTTGTTCGTTCCAGATAAATTTTTCTTCCGTTAACGTGTGCAAAACTATTTTAAGTTAATTCAGTTTTGGCAAACCAACTAATTAACTATTAAAAGTAATCGCGCAGTATTAGGGGTGTCCGGGGGTGTCCTGGTGTGTCCAGGGGTGTCTGGTAGGTGTCCAATTGAGATGTCCGAGGCTGTCCAGTAGGTATCTGGGAGGTGTCCGAATGTTTCCAGGAGGTGTCCAGGGTTGTCCCGTGTGTTTCCGGGGATGTCCAGGAGGTGACCGGGGGTGTCCTGTGTGTTTCTGGGAGTGTCCAGGGTGTTTCCGGGATTGTCTCGTGCGTTTCCGGTAGTGTCTTGGATGTGTCCGGGTTTGTCCCGTGTGTTTCCGGGGATGTCCAGGAGGTATCCGGGGGTATTCTGTGTGTTTCCGGGGGTGTCCAGGAGGTGTCCGGGGGTGTCATGTGTGTTTCCGGGGGTGTCCAGCAGGTGTCCGTGGGGTGTCATGTAGTTGTCCGGGGGTGTCCTGTGTGTTTCCGGGGGTGTTCAGGAGGTGTCCGGGAAGTGTCCAGGAGGTGTCCGGAGGGTGTACGGCGATGGAGCGTGTCGAGAAATGTGGCGGTGGATATGACGTGTGACTGTCTCGTGATAAATGCGGCCTGGGACGAGGGTTGGAGCGATCATATTAACCTCAACATCAATTACTTGTGGCTCGAATACGGGCAGACGACACAGTAATCAGAAGTCGACTTAGTCGCTCGGCTGAAGACCATAGATTGCTCGCTACGTGCCGCCGGCTGCGTCGGTTCCCTGCCTCTCGAGGGTTGGCGGTGTTTACGTCATGTGGTGTGGATGTTTTCACGTTACGCGGTGTGGCGGTATTCACTTCACGCGGTGTAGCGATGTTCACTTTATGTGAAATGGCGGTGTTCACATCACGCGGTGTGGCGGTATTCACTTCACGCGGTGTGGGTGTGTTCATTTAATACGGCGTAGAGGAGTTCACTTCACGCGGGGTGAAGGTGTTCACGTTATGTGGTGTTGAGGTTTTCGCTTCATGTGGTGTAAAGGTGTTCACTTAATGCGGTGTGGCAGTGTTCATGTTACGTAATGTGGAGGTGTTCACTTCAAGCGGTGTGGAGCTGTTCAGGTCACGCAATATGGAGATGTTCACCTGATGCCATGTGGAGGTGTTCACTTCACGTGGTGTGGCAGCGTTCATGTTACGTGGTGTGGAGGTGCTCACTTCATGCTGTGTGGCAGTGTTCATTTCATGTAGTGTGGAGGTGTTCACTTCACGCTGTATTACAGTGTTCACTACACGCGTGGTGGCGGTGTTCATTTCATACGGTTTGGCTATGTTTACTTCATGCAGTGTGGAGGCGTTCACGTTACAGGGTGTGGAGATATTAACTTCATGCAGTGTGGAGGTATTCATTTCATGCGGTGTGGATTTGTTCAGTTCCCGCAGTGTGTAGGTGTCCACGTTACATGATGTGAACGTGTTCATTACAAGCGGTGTGAGGGTGTTCATTTTACATGGTGTGGATGTGTTCACGTGCTGTGGAGGTGTTCAAATTACCTGGTGTGGAAGTAATCACTTCATGCGGTGTAGAGGTGTTCACTTCATGCGGTTCACAGGGTGTGGCAGTGTTCAGTCCATGCGGTGTAGATGCGTTCTTGTTACGTAGTGTTGAGGTGTTCACTTCATGCGGTATGTAAGTGTTCATTTCACATGGTGTAGATGTGTTCACGTGCTGTGGAGTTGTTCAAATTACCTGGTCTGGAAGTGTTCACTTCATGCGGTGTAGATGTGTTCACTTCATGCGGTTCACAGGGTGTGGCAGTGCTCAGTCCATGCGGTGTAGATGCGTTCTTGTTACGTAGTGTTGAGGTGTTCACTTCATGCGGTATGTAAGTGTTCATTTCACATGGTGTATATGTGTTCACGTGCTGTGGAGGTGTTCACATTACATGGTGTGGAGGTGTTCACTTCATACAATGTGGAGGTATTCACTTCATGCGGAATGGAAGTGTTAATTTCACATGGTGTAGAGGTGATCACGTGCTGTGGAAGTGTTCACATTACATGGTGTGGAGGTGTTCACTTCACGCATGCAGCCAGCAGATACAGCCATACTTTTGAAACTGCGATGTAAATTCCTGAATGTCGGTAATCAATGCAACATCTCATCAAGCGGCTCCCAGAGAATCACTCGCACATCGAAACCATTACTCAGTCGATACATTTCCGTTCAAATCTATGTTCTAGAACAAAACAATGGAATCACGACCGATTAGCAAGTGTACCTTGGAGAGTCCGTCTACCTGCGAACGTCAAATAATATAATTATCCCGATTGACAAATTGGTGGCCTGATCTAAATTGTTGCGCTGTAGAGCACGAGATTAGAGCGAAATAAGCGCCGTGGCTGTTAGTAATTAAATCCGCCTCGACTGTTCTGTCACGAACCAAATGAAACAACATTATGTTGCGCAGTTGAAATCGAGTCGATGCTTTTAATCATTGGATTATGTATGAACGTAAACATGACCTGCGAATGTCAACGCGTGGATACACATGCGTGCAGGCATACACATGCATGTATGCATGTCAATCGGGGGATCGAAACTGTGATTGTGAGGTGACATTGCTGCGAGCCGCCCGCGCCGACACAACACGAAGGGTGCCTATGGTAGTAGGGTCGGGGCTCCGGTTGCCTAGGGTTGGGGCACGGGTTAGCTAGGGTGGGGCACAGGTTACCTATAGTTGTGGCCCGGGATACATAAAGTCGTGGTCCAGGTTACTTAGTGTCAGGGCTCGAGGTACCTAGGGTGGGGGCACAGGTTACCTAGGTTTGAGGCACGTCTTTCCTAGGGTCGGGGTCCAGGTTACCTAGGTCAGGGCACGAGTTACCTACGGGGTCAGGGCCCGAGTTACCTAGGGTCGGGGCCCTGCTTACCTAGGGTCGGGGGCTAGGTTACCTAGGTCACGGCTCAAGCTACCTAGGGTCGTGACCTGAGTTACCTAAAGTCAGGATCCGGCGTACTGAGAGTGATTGACAGGATTACCGAGGGTGGGGCCCTGTGTTACCGAGGGTGGGGCCCTGTGTTACCGGGGCGTGTACATAGCTTAATATGTGGTATTTGTGTGCATGGACAGACAGGTCGAAGCCGCAGGACCTCTGTTCATGAACACGAGTGATCTAGGATTAGACATATCAACGAAATAGCTTGAAGGTTACTGAACTGAGCCACAAAAAACAAGAATTTGGCCTTATACACCCAGAACCAAGTGCCTCTCTTATATCCCTGTAACCAAGTGCTTCCCTTACATTCTTAGAACCAAATGCCTCCCTTATATCCCTGGAACCAAGTGCCTCCCATATATCCCTGGAACCAATTGCTTCCATTATATTCCTGGAATCAAATGTTTCCCTTATATTCGGGACCCAAGTGCTTTCCTTATATCCCCGGAACCAAGTGCTTCCCCAATATCCCTAGAACCAAGTTCTTTCCTTATATTCCAGGAACCACGTGCTTCCCTTATATTCCCGGAACCAAGTGGTTCCCTTATATCACCGTAACTAAGTGTGTCCCTTATATCCCTACAACCACGTGCTTCTCTTATATCCTTGGAATCAAGTGCTTCCATTATATCCCTAAAAACAAGTGCTTCCATTATATGCCTAGAACCAAGTGCCTGCGTTATATTTCTGGAAACAAGTGCCTCCATTATATCCTTACAACCAAGAGCTTCCCATATATCCTTGGAACAAAGTGATTACTTTATATTCCTGGAGCCAAGTGCTTCCCTCATATCCCGAAAACAATTGCTTCCCTTATATCACTGGAACCAGGTGCCTCCCTCATGTCCCGGAACCAAGTCCTTCCATATTCCTGGAACCAATTGCTTCATTATATCACAGAATCAAGTGGTTCCCTTGTGTCCCTGGAACCAAGTGCTTCCTTATATATCGGAACCAAGTGCGACCCTTATATCCCTGAAACCAAGTGCTTCCCGTTTATCCCTGGAGCGAATTGCTACCCTTACATTCCTGGAACCAATTGCTTCCCTTATATCCCTGGGACCAAGTGCTTATCTTATTTCCCCGGAACTAAGTCCTTCCCCTTTATTACTGAATCCAAGTGCTTACCTTATATCCCCGGAACCAAGTGCTTCCCTTTTATCCCTGAATCCAAGTGCTTACCTTATATCCCCGGAACTAAGTGCTTCCCTAATGTCCCTGGACCAAGTGCTTCCCATATGTCCCTGGAACCAAGTGCTTCCCTCATATCCCTAGTATCACGTACTTCCCTCATATCCCTGGAACCAATGTGCTTCCCTTATATCACCGTAACCAAGTGGTTCCCTTATATCCCTGGAACCACGTGCATCCCTTATATCCCTGGAATCAAGTGCTTCACTTATATGTCTAGAACCAAAAGCTTCCCATATATCCCTGGAACAAAGTGATTGCCTTATATTCTCGGAACCAGATGCTTCCCTTATGTCCCGGAACTAAGTGCTTCCCTGTATTCCTGGAACCAAGTGCTTCCTTTATATCCCCGGAACCAAATGCCTCCCTTATAACCATGGACCCAAGTGCTTCCCTTATATTCCTGGAACCAATTGCTTCATTGTATCCCAGAATCAAGTGGTTCCCTTGTGTCCATGGAACCAAGTGCTTCCCTTAAATATCGGAACCAAGTGCTTCCGTTATATCCCCGGAACCAAGTGCCTCATTTATATCCCTGGGAACAAGAGCTTCCATGATATCCCGAAACCTATTGCTTCCCTTATATCCCAAGGACCAAGTGCTTCCCTTATATCCCAAGGACCAAGTGCTTCCCTTATATCCCAAGGATCAAGTGCTTCCATTATATCCCAAGGACCAAGTGCTTCCATTATATCCCGGAACCAAGTGCGTCCCTTTTATCCCTGAAACAAAGTGCTTCCCTTACATCCCTGGACCCAAATGCTTAACGTGTATCCCTGGAAACAAGTTCTTCCCTTATATCCCCGGAAGCAAGTGTTTCCTTTATATCCCCGGAATCAGGTGTTTCCCTTATATCCCCGGAACCACGTGCTTCCTTTACATCCTTGGAACCAAGTGTTCCCATTATATCCCCGGAACTAAGTGCTTCACTAATATCCCTGGAACTAAATGCTTTCCTTATATCCGTTGATCCAAGTGCTTCCCCTATTTCCCGGAACCATGTGCTTCTTTTATAGTCTTGAAACCAAGTGCTGCCCTTATATCCCTGGAACCAAGTGCTGCCCTTATATTCCTGGAACCAAGTGCTGCCCTTATATTCCTGGAACCAAGTGCTTCCCTTATATTCCTGGAACCCAGTGCTTCCGTTATATTCCTGGAACCAAGTGCTTCCCTTATATCCCCTAAATCAAATGCTTCCCTTATATCCGTTGATCCAAGTGCTTCCCTTATATCTCGGAACCACGTGCTTCCTGTATATTCTTGGAACCAAGTGTTTCCATTTTATCCCCGGAAGCAAGTGCTTCCATAATATCCCTGGAACCAAGTGCTTCCCTTATATTCCTGGAACCAATTGCTTCACTATATCCCAGAATCAAGTGGTTCCCTTGTGTCCATGGAACCAAGTGCTTCCCTTACATTCCTGGAACCCAGTGCTTCCGTTATATTCCTGGAACCAAGTGCTTCCCTTATATCCCTTAAACCAATTGCTTTCATTATATCCCCGGAAACAAATTGCATCATTTTTATCCCTGGAACCAAGTTTTTTTCTTATCTCCCGGAACCAAGTGCTTCCCTAATATCCCTGTTACCAAATGCTTCCCTTATATTTCTGGAACCAAGTGCTTCTCTTATATACCTGGAACCAAGTGCTTCCTTATATCCCGGAACCAAGTGTTTCCCTTATATCCTTGGAACCAAGTGCTACCCTTATATCCCGGAACCAAGTGCTTCCCTGATATCCATGGAACCAAGTTCTTCCTTTATATCCCCGGAACCAAGTGTTTCCCCTATATACTTGGAATCAGGTGATTCCCTTATATCCCTGGAACGAACTGCTTGCCGTATTTCCCTGGAAACAAGTGCTTCCCTTATATCCCCGGAACCAACTGTTTCCCTTATATCCCCGGAAGAAATTGATTCCTTTATATTCTTAGAACCAAATGTTCCCAGTATATCCCTGGAACCAAGTACTTCCCTTATATCCCCAGAATCAAATCAAGTGCTTCACTTATATCCCTGGAACCAAATGCATCCCTATATTCCTGGAACCAAATGCTTCCCTTATATCCCTGGAACCAAGTGTTTCCCTTATATGCCGGTTGATTGCGTGCCATCTGTGCCCAAGACCCATTAACCAGTTACTTATGCGGCGCACGTCTCGAGAATCGTTCAATCCGCAATAAATCGTTGTGAGACAATTACCTGAATGCGCTGAAGTTGCGTGCAGCGTGCGTGTGACAATTTCTTTCGTTGGACGACGTTGTCAAAGCGCGCGTCGCTAATCAATATTGTGCCATTTGCGCCAGATTTCAATCAAATTGAATTATACAGCGATTTGCAAGGTTCCGATATTTATGCACATATTTGTCACATCGCTGGACAAGCGCAACTATCTACATAGCCCAGCGTCTATCGTCAGAGCATAGCGTCTATCGTCAGAGCATAGCGTCTATCGTCAGAGCATTGCGTATATTTACACAGTGTAGCATCTATCTGTAAAGTTTAGGGTATATATACAAAGTATAGCATCTACATGCAGACAATGGCGTGTATGTATAGAGGGGTATAGCGCATTCCCACAGAGTGCACCGTATGTATATTGAGTACAGCGCCTATCGACAGAGTACAGCATATATACGAACAGAGTTTAGGGCCTATCGACATGATATAGTATCTATTGACAGAGCATAGCGTTTGTGAATAGAGTATAACCTCTATCAACTGAGTATAGCGCCTATCGACAGAGTATATCGTCAGAGTAGTATATAATCTCTCTATACATAATGTTACGTATGTCTACATAGCATAACGTCTATGTACAGAGCATAGCGTTTATCAACAGTTCAAACTGGATCGTCCACGCAATCTTTGTATGTACTATTACTGAACATTCTTCAGGATAGTTCTTTTTCAGATCAAAAACTTTCATTTTTTCATATCCAAAGTGTATGTTTACTTGGGAGAGGCTTTCGTCTGATATCTCACGCTGAGTTCTCCAGTACACGTTAGGCAGTTCATAATTGCCCTCGAGGTAGACTAAATGAAAAACGAGAAATACAAAAGGAGCGAGAAAAACACATTGATGTCTACCATAAGTAAATCCACCCTTACATAGTATGCGACAACTGAAAACCACATAATAGACTGGGAGGAAACGAAAATAGTAGACAAGGAACCCAACCGAAGAATCTGGCATATCAAGAAACCATCTGGATCAGGAAGACCAGAACCCCATCAACAGAGTCGAGGGCAATTACGAACTGCCTCACGTGTACGATGACGTCATTCAGCGTAATCGGTACTGAAGAAGTCAGACATTAGACGAAAGCCTCTACCTGGTAAAAATACACTTTGGATATGACAAAATGAACGTTGTTGATCTTTATATGCACTGTTTACATAATTCATCGCATATTATCATTTCACTGACGTATTTCAGTTGACCCAGTGGTTTGCATACACAACGACATCCACAGTCACCTCTCTCATAAGATGGACAGACGGTAGTAGCGGATGAATCAACTCGTGTATTAATGTCTCTCATAAGATGGACAGATAGCAGTAGCGGATGACTCAACTCATTTATGAATTTATCTCTCTTATGAGATGGACAGACGGCAGTAGTGGATGAGTCAACTCATGCATCTCTCTCACAAGCTTGCTGTCCATACAGTCAGTTGTTGTTGACTTCGTTGTCTTTCATATTATTTATATTCACGAGATTGAACCAATCTCCGGCAGGTTAAGATAAGATAATATAATATAATATAAGATAAGATAAGGCTTTATTGTCTCAACTATGGAGTTGAGAAATTTGTCTCGAGTGAGAACAGACATGACTGCAATATGTGCTTAAAAACCATAAAACCATTCCATAAAAACAGCAGATAAATAATAAATAATACTTGCGTACACATTACTTATTCTAAAATAACACCGTTTCTAATCCACACGGAACAACTTTGTCTATCTGTGGCAATCTGTTACGTTGTTATTGTAGCCAACGTCGATCCACAGGAATAAACAGTGAATCATGTGACTCTTGCCGCATCAACTAATGCAGTGTTTTGTTAGGATGTACATGTAAAGTCAACATCCTCACACGTCATGTCTGCTGCTGGCGAAGTCGATCAACACCTCTGATTGCCCCGGCTGTAGGTGCCTTGCGTCAGTTCTCTTATCCCCCGTCTTAGCTACTTACCCACCGAGGATTTTGATCCTCAGCTTCTTTTCCATCAATTCTTCCCTTTGACACAATAATATTTGCATTCGTTTTCTCTTTCTCGTTACCAAGAATCACGCATGTCGTGTCTGTGTCTGCAATTTGCATATTATCTTTCTTTTAACGTTTGCTCTTCTAAGTAGTCATTTTATTATGATATTTCGTTTTGTTCCGTTATCCTCTGAGTGTTCTTCTGAAGGACCGTATTTATGTTGCTTCTACTGTGTTTTCTGCGCATTTAGTCATTGGCTGATTCACGCCCTGTTATTGTAGAGTAGTCGCTTCACAGAGCATCGCAGACACGTGTTCGTTTGTTAGTTCAAATGTTCTTCAAGTTCTTGAAAGGTGTTTTGTCCTAAGCCAATCATACCTTTCAAGATCTGATCTTTGTACCGGCAAACATGTAAGTTACTAGTGATTCCAGCTAGTTAGGCCTATGAACTGGTTTAAAACGGTTCAATGTACTACAATATTGATACACAGCATAACAGAACGTATTTCAATTACTATGGCGTCGGAACCGGGGGTGGTTGGTGGGGGCTGAGCCTCCCCTTTTTGATGAGCCTGGAGATAGAAGTAGCCCCCAATATATAGGGAAAGGGCTGCATTTCGGGGTGCAATTTGATGTTTTGGTGAAGGGGATTCCTAGGAGATTTTAGGAGAGTCTCAACGTGGGGTTTTTGGGTGAGCCTCAAATGGGGCGTGCAATTGGAGGTTTTTGGGAGACCTCAAGGTGGTTTTGGTGAGCTTCAAAGTGGGTGCAACTGGAGATTTTTGGAGAGCTTCTGGGTGTTTTTTGGAGAGCTTCAACGTATGGGGTGCAAATAGGGGTCTTTGGAGTGCCTCAAGATGGTTTAGAGCCTCAAGACGGGGTGCAATTGGAGCCTCCCGAATATTCACCACCTTCCGATGCCAATGGATTATCACACACGAGAATATCAACCATATCCATGAAAAAAAGATTTAGCCGGAAACGATCGAAAAACTACTTATTACAGTACGTAAGTCCAACCCCTAGCCAAAAAACGAAGAACAATTAATCCTGATAATAAACAAGTTATGTTGAGCTATACTAATAAGGAAATATTCAAGTTTACGTATTATAGCGACCACTGCCAATGATGTCTTTGTTTCTCGAGGTTCATCATTTTTTTTGGCCTACATTGTGAAGCGGCATGTACAAAATATTACAAATTGGATACCCCTAACTATTACAAAACGGGCCTAATGGGTTTTCAAACCCGATACCACCTATCTAGCTTGATTTTGTTTAAATAGATCTGCTCAGATAGAAAAAAATTAAATGATTCATTGTTTCGAAATGGATTATACCAAGTGTTCCTAGTTCAGGCTAAGTTGGAGCTGTCGTAGAAGGGCAATTTTGCCACACAACACACTAAGCGTAAAATTGGGGAAAAGATTGAAATTGCAATGTACCGCAGAAAATGTTAGACACGACGGGACGAATTATTTAATACACAGCTCGTTATTGCGGGATCTTAATTGTTCGTAGGTTTTGGTTCCTTCGTAAGCGTTACTTTTATTTCCAATGTATATGTTTGTAATGTAGAAATATATGGAAGTCGTCAACATGCTTTATGTAAAATCATTATAATATATAATGAAGTTATTTCTAAGCGCCCTTTATATCACGAAGTGATAATAATTATAACTCTGATACACCACACGTCTCGGAACAAAAGAACTGTCACTAAAACACGCTGTGTTCCGTGCATGAAAATGCACATGTGCATCCGTTCTGCATTTAGCAGGGCTGGGCCAATACTGAACAATAACCCTGGATGCCGCCCCTCGATGCCACCCCTGGATGCTGCCCCTGAACATTGCCAATAAAAGTTGTTTCATCGAGTTAATGCAGAATCCTGTAATCCGATGCAACGAACAGAAAAACTGGCTTTTGTGTAGTTCATCTGTGTAAACCAGTAATTAATTCGCAATTGTAGTTCTAGACCGCAGCAGCGCAGCGGTAAGAGCTTCGGACTCTCGACTGAGAGAAACCAAGTTCGAATTCTGTGCGGCGGTGTCGAACTTTGGGCAAGTTCGTTTACTCTTCATTGCTTCAGCACTCAGCTGTATGAATGAGTACCTATAGACAGTGGTGGATATTTGTGTGCGAATAGTCTTCGTGCATTAATTGCAGCGTGGCTGAATCTTCCCAGAGAAGTCGAGATGGTGTTCGATTGAACAGGTCTGCCAGGGAGTAAAGTGTAACTCGCTTTGAGCAATCCTGAGGACAGGATACCGCGCTATATAAGAACTTGCCTTCTCATACGTTGTAGTAAAACGTCGATGTTGTATGCATATTGTACTAGCAGTCGGTATTTGTTATATCCGGCAATGCACGTATTTAAATACCCATCATAACTGCATAGTCTACGTTTATTGACATCGTAGTAGCACAGTTTACGCGTACGTAGCAGTTCGTACTAGCATAGCTTACGTATAAGTAACCGTCATAGTAGCATAGTTTACTTTTAAATAACCAATGTGGTAACACAGTTTACAATTAATCGGCCTTTATAGTTACACAGTTTATATTTGCACTCTGTGTTATATTAATTGTCACTCTCTTTACACGAGTCCTCTATGTTCCAGTGGCTGTCATTGTCTTTACACGAGTCCTATATGTTCCAGAGGCTGTCGTTGTCTTTACATGAGTCTTCTATGTTCCAGTGGCTGTCATTGTCTTTATACGAGTCCTCTGTGTTCCACTGGCTGTCGTTGTCTTTACACGAGTCTTCTGTGTTTCAGTGGCTGTCATTGTCTTTACACGAATCCTATATGTTCCAGAGGTTGTCATTGTCTTTACACGAGTCTTCTATGTTCCAGAGGCTGTCATTGTCTTTACACGAGTCCTATATGTTCCAGAGGCTGTCGTTGTCTTTACATGAGTCTTCTATGTTCCAGTGGCTGTCATTGTCTTTATACGAGTCCTCTGTGTTCCACTGGCTGTCGTTGTCTTTACACGAGTCTTCTGTGTTTCAGTGGCTGTCATTGTCTTTACACGAATCCTATATGTTCCAGAGGCTGTCATTGTCTTTACACGAATCTTCTATGTTCCAGAGGCTGTCATTGTCTTTACACGAGTCCTATATGTTCCAGAGGCTGTCGTTGTCTTTACATGAGTCTTCTATGTTCCAGTGGCTGTCATTGTCTTTATACGAGTCCTTTGTGTTCCACTGGCTGTCGTTGTCTTTACACGAGTCCTCAATGTTCCAGTGGCTGTCATTGTCTTTACAGAGTCCTCTATGTCCCAATGGCTGTCATTGTCTTTACACGAGTCCTCTGTGTTCTAGTGGCTGCCGTTGTCTTTACACGAGTCCTCTATGTTCCAGTGGCTGTTGTCTTTATACGAGTCCTCTATGTTCTAATGGCTATCGTTATCTTTACAAGAGTTCTCTATGCTCCAATGGCTGTCGTTGTCTTTACACGAGTTCTCTATGCTCCAGTGGTTGTTGTCTTTACACGAGTTCTCTATGCGCCAGCGGCTGTTGTCTTTACACGAGTTATCTATGTTATAATGGCTGTCGTTGTATTTACACGAATTCTCTATGCTCCAGCGGCTGTTGTCTTTACACGAGTTCTCTATGTTCTAGTGGTTGTCGTTGTCTTTACACGAGTTCTCTATGCTCCAGAGGCTGTTGTCTTTACATGAGTTCTTTGTGTTCCAGTGGCTGTCGTTGTCTTTACACGAGTTCTCTATGTTCTAGTGATTGTCGTTGTCTTTACACGAATTCTCTATGCTCCAGTGGCTGTTGTTATTATAAAACGCGTCTTTTGTGTTGCAGTTGCTGTCGTAGTGGCGTTCTTCATCTGCTGGGCACCCTTCCACGCCCAGAGACTTATGGTGATGTACATGAAGAAAAGCGACGATCCGTCCGACATACGCAACGTCATCCAGCACGTGCTCTACTACGTCAGTGGCGTCTTGTATTACGTCAGCTCCGTCATCAATCCGATACTCTACAATATAATGTCACTCAAGTTCAGACAAGCGTTTAAGAACACAATATTAAAGTTGTTCAGACATAAACGCAATCGACCCAATGGAGTGTACATATTTAGATTTAATAGAAAACATTTAGGTGTGGACACGAACCAAACACTTATTCAGCGACAGCTGAACGGCGTCGCCACACGCAACCACAGATGCTTCAATGCGCATGTCTACGTCGGCGCACGCGTAAACAACTCGAGTTCGGCGAGTGGCGGAAGCTGCGCGCGCATCCTACACGAGGAATCTGCGCATAGAATAGAACTAGAGCCTGTATTGGCCGAGTCCAAATCTCGCCATTCCTTCCAGCCGTGTTGCACTCCAACGGCTGTCATTTGCAACGCTAGACTCTACCATAGTGCCGCGTGAACAGTTCATCCACGGCTCTACCATAATGCCGCGTGAACAGTTCTGTCACGGCTCTACATAGTGCCGCGTGAACAGTTCAACCACGGCTCCACCATAGTGCCGCGTGAACAGTTTAACCACGGCTCATCCATATTGCCACATGAACGGTTCAACCATGGCTCTACCATAGTGCCGCGGGAACAGTTCAACTACGGCTCTACCATAGTGCCACATGAACAGTTCAACCATGGCTCTACCATTGTGCCGCGTGAACAGCTCAACTACGGCTCTACCATAGTGCCGCGTGAACAGTTCAAACACGGCTCTACCATAATGCCGCATGAACAGTTCAACCAAGGCTCTACCATAGTGCCACATGAACGGTTCAACCATGGCTCTACCATAGTGCCGCGGGAACAGTTCAACTACGGCTCTACCATAGTGCCACATGAACGGTTCAACCATGGCTCTACCATAGTGCCGCGTGAACAGCTAAACTACGGCTCTACCATAGTGTCGCGTGAACAGTTCAACCACGGCTCTACCATAGTGCCGCGTGAACAGTTCAACCACGGCTCTACCATATTGCGACATGACCGGTTCAACCACGGTTGTACCATGGTGCCACATGAACGGTTTAACCACGGTTGTACCATATTGCCGCGTGAACAGTTCAACTGCGGCTCTACATAGTGCCGCATGAACAGTTCAACTACGGCTCTACCATAATGCCGCCTGAACAGTTAAACCATGGCTCTACCATCGTGCCGCGTGAACAGTTCAACTACGGCTCTACATAGTGCCGCATGAACAGTTCAATCACGGCTCTACATAGTGCCGCGTGAACAGTTCAACCATGGCTCTACCATCGTGCCGTATGAACAGTTCAATCACGGCTCTACATAGTGCCGCGTGAACAGTTCAACCATGGCTCTACCATCGTGCCGTATGAACAGTTCAATCACGGCTCTACATAATGCCGCGTGAACAGTTCAACTACGGCTCTACATAGTGCCGCGTGAACAGTTCAATCACGGCTCTACCATAGTGCCGCGTGAATGGTTGAACCATGGCTGTATAATACAGTGCCGCGCTGAGACGGGTAATCTGACAGGTCTACCAGGGTAATCTAACCTACCTGAATAATTATGTAATATTATACTGTTACTTCAGTGGCAGTATGGTGACAATAATTGTTTGTTAGAAAACTAGTGTATTGTTAAGAAGTCAATGACATATTACTTATGTATATGTATGTATGCATATATAATGTATAAGGTCTATGTGATACATATATTATGTTATTATTCATACTCGTGTTGTTGTTTACCAGCGCCAGCTGTCAACGATACAGCGTGCACACAGAGCACAGTGCAGCTCCATTACCTGTACAATGGGTCCACGCTGTCAACGATACAGCGTGCACACAGAGCACAGTGCAGCTCCATTACCTGTACAATGGGTCCACGCTTTACGTAATATTATTCTTAGTCATTATTATTACCTGACGCCAACAATTGGGGACTTAATTAACGTTGGTGAAAGTGTATTGTTTAAGCATACAACGCATACTCGAGGATGGCATAACGTCTCGGAGTCGGATTATGTACTTCCTCTAATCTAACATTCATTTGCCAACAACAGTGTCAAACTGTCACAACACACAAATGGATTGCTGTTTGTGTCAATTAACTCCTAGGCCGCAAACCATAATTGGGTCGTCAACCCATTTTGAGTGGGTCACCAAAGAGTCTCCAACGACTCACCGAATTGTCCTTTATTGTCCTACTTGCCTGTACCGGATATAGGCGAGATGAATGAATTATGCAAAATCTATGAAATAAAATGTCATGCGACATATTATTACACGACATTTTAAATTCAGGCGACATTTGGCGTAAAGTATTAGTCCCGCATACGTCAGGCATGGGCACGCAAGATTGTTTGATGCTCCTGAAAATGCGTCATGCGCGAACTGGGTGAAAACCAGTGCCATTTTCGATTAACTCCTTATCGAAGCCTTAAAATTACACTCACAAACAAATATTGTTTTCATAGGCATGTGCAGGCACATTATGCTGCCTATGTATCGGCTGGATTGTCTGTCCCCTTGTTGAAGAGTAAATTGATAATATTTGTACTGTACATTATTATGTAACAATAAAGGTTATTATTATTAAGTAAATTAGTCCAACATATTTCAGGCATAGTCGAAATCGTACGATCTTCCCCATTTACCTTCGTCACCTTTGTATTCGATATGCAAGGAGTGTCATCTTTCTTTCTTTCGCTGGCGTTGTCTGTGACGTATTTTCTTTCTTTCGTGACAACCTAATGAACAACGATGATTTGGCGATTCCTTCGTGTTCAGCAATCAAGTATAATTGATGTTATAAATGATTTATTTATGTATGCATTATTTGTGTGTGCGTGTGCCTATATATATATAATATTATATATATACATACATATATATATATTTAAAGTTACATTCTGAGATCGTCCAACTTTTAAATACAAATGTCCAGTGATTCAATAGGCCCCGTGCACCATGTATCACTTTCCTCAAAGTCATGAAGTATATTTTATATAATATGCAAATTAAAGATAAAACTGCGCAAAAATCTAAACATTATATCCTCGTGCCACACTTTCATTATTCCACTGGCCGGATCTGGCGACTCTGCAATTCGCAAACAATCTGTCTTAGCACGTGTGTATGCAAAACAATACCATCTCTCCCCCTGATTTATTGTCTGAAATGCAAGTTGAATGATACTATTATAATACCTCCAATAAAGGTCAAGATTTGCACAGTTATATTCTATAATGAATTGCACCAGTTTGACTGTTGACAAACATTAGATCAAACTGCATAAAATATTTCAAAAACACACGGGGGATTGGGTCCGTCTTACCCCAAGGGATCGCGCGCTGCCCCAGGCTACCCTATATATGCAACATGGTAAATCCCGAGGAATAGCGGACGGAGCTGATGGGCCAACCATACAGTACGTCACGGACAGCGCTATGGGGCCATCCATACAGTCCGTCACGGACAGCGCTACGGGGCCATCCATTCAGTACGTCACGGACAGTGCTAACGGGCCATCCATACAGTACTTCACGGACAGCGCTAACGGGCCATCCATACAGTAGGCCACAGACAACGCTAACGAGTCGTCCGTACGTCACGGACAGCGCTAAGGGATCATCCATTATGGATGATCCATACAATACGTCACGGACAGCGCTAAGGGGTTATCCAAATAATACGTCACGGACAGCAAGGGGCCTTCCATACAATACGTCAGGACAAATATTTTGAAACTCCCACCCTCCTGTGATGCTTTGTAAGGCTCGTCTGCCCGTCATCCTAAAGGTACGTTCGTTTTGAAAAAGACCCCCTTTTATTGTTGACACATTAATTGTTTTCACTCCTCATAGAATCTGTCTTATTTCGTATTTCACAGAAAGAATAAAGTTGCATAAATAATTACAAACAATAAAGGTAATACCAACTGTCCATGTTTAGACATGTAACGATTGGTGTAGAAACCCCCCCAACTGTAACAATATGAAAGCAAAGGGGAGACGTACAAGACCCAGAGAGTTTCTTGTGCACCACACTTTACTTGTGAAGTTGCAAGTCATTATGGTAGGACGTGAGCATTGTGATAGTAACCGATAACAGTAACCAATTAGTCGCTCGGAGGCGACACCAGCCCACGGTGTGTGAACGGTTGTCTCACCGGTATGGTCACGTGGCGGCGCCACTGCGTAGGTCGAGACCAGACAGTTGTTTATATACATCGTCCGTACCTACTTATTGTTAGTAATTCGACAACACCAACGACAACCCAAGGGCAGCAGGTATCACCATGACAGTATTTTGATATTTAAAAACTCGGTTCCATGATGGCGCCCTCTGGGGGATAGTGGTTCACCACATTTTTTTCCTAAGCAGGGAAGGAGAGAGAGGAGATATGGAGAGAGAACATTAGGCTGAGAAAAGGGGCTACTTTGAGTACCTTGCAATGATGACCGAGGGCGAGGTAAGTAGTCACAGATAAGACAGTAGTGACTACCTGTAGGAAGGTAGAAAGAGACATAACGGACATAATTACAAACATTGCGAGAGATACCATTCCGTGGTAGTGCACGTTCTATTCACTATCTCAACTTCCTTAACATTACATGTGGCATCTGCCACGATTGGCCCAAAACCCAAACACCTTAACTAGAATCGCAGTGACATGAATGGATAGCAAGAGTCTTCCACATGTTGACACTTGAGTCAATAACTCGATATGCAGGAGGGGGGGCAGGCATGCAAGAATGGCTTACATTGTAGGACAGTTTTTAACATTAGGCAGTGTCTATATGGTTATCAGAAATCTGTGTTTACACTAGTCACAGGTTTTGGTAGTAATAATAATGACACATTGGAAAGATAATGCTGCATTTAAGTTCAATGCTGATTCAAAATCAAATGTGTTTGGTTTTATTAAATACCAACGCAGGTGAGACATTTCAAAGTATATATAAGAGGTCAACATATCAGATTAAGTCCTCAGACATACTTTAAACGTTGGAAAATATCAACTCCTAAAATAAAATGTTAACATTAGCTAGATCGAGCTGAGGCTTTGTCAAATTGTTCTCTCTTGATCTGGTCTCGCTCTTCGGGGGGTGGCATGTGGGGCTTGATTCCTAGTCTACGACGTTCCCGGGAAATCCCTTGCTGAAACCAAACACATGGAACAATAGCAATACAGAAACCAAACAATAGATATTGATTGTTCAGCACAAATTCACACACACTTGTGTACATTTATTTAGGTGACAACTAAGACAACATAGCCAACTTATCTAGAGTGGCAGCTTAATTAGAATAACATAAGAATGTATTCAATCACAAAGGTGAATGTTGACACTAATAGTCTTTACATACCCAGAATCACATAGTAAACAGGTTTATTTATAAGTGGTCTTTACATACCCAGGATCACATAGTAAACATGTTTATTTATAAGTGGTCTTTACATACCCAGAATCACATAGTAAACATGTTTATTTATAAGTGGTCTTTACATACCCAGAATCACATAGTAAACATGTTTATTTATAAGTGGTCTCTACATATCCAGAATCACATAGTAAACAGGTTTATTTATAAGTGGTCTTTACATACCCAGGATCACATAGTAAACATGTTTATTTATAAGTGGTCTTTACATACCCAGAATCTCATAGTAAACATGTTTATTTATAAGTGGTCTTTACATACCCAGAATCACATAGTAAACATGTTTATTTATAAGTGGTCTTTACATATCCAGAATTGCATAGCAAACATGTTTACATTTTAGTGGTATTTACGTACCCAGAATCCCATACAGTTCCGGTAGTTCTGGAAATAGAGACTGCAGTCGTCTTTGGTGAAGTTGCTGTCATGCATACACTTCATGGCGAATTCACTCTCCTGAGACACACAATGTATATACACCCTGTACACGTTTGTAGCATATGTAAGGCAAAACAGATGTGTAGAAATAATTATAAGGACTTTGCAAAAATGTCTGGGTAGAAGTCGTGAAAGTAATATTTACCAAAGTTCTGTTCGAAAACACTAAGCATTGTTACATAAACACCATAATACATTGTATGTTTGCAGATACTCATTGTTTGTTCAAAATGGCAAAGGTCGGAGAGAATGTGAAGTTCACATCCATCGATAGTTGCTCTTGTGTAGAATTGTCAAATAATATTTATATTGCTACTGTATACTAATAATAATTATATATATAAAGCACCGTATATTCGGAATATAATTCTGCTCAGAGGTGCATAGGTACATGTACATAAGCATTATTGCATTGCCAAGTCTACGACACATGCACCATTTTCCCAAAGTTTTTGCTGTGAGTAGTTCCTACGATTATTAGGTTACGTTTTACGTGCACATTAAGTTTTATGTTCCGAACAACTGATTTGCCCTATAGAAGGAGAAAATCGTGACACATATGGGGTATTTAAAAAAGATATAGATCTTATTCTAGGATCACAGATTAACCCCTGAAAGGTTGACGCTCAATGTTCAAGCCGTCTAAGAGGAAAATGTTAACTTACCCGCATACGCAAGCTTGATCATAAATATATGTTACTGTGTGGCTGTGCATATGTCACTTAATTAACATGGTACTGTTCCAGACCTGGGGCCGAAGTACTCGTACTCATAAAACTTGTGGGTCGTACTTGTACTCATATTTTACGAGTACATTACGAGTACACATGTGTACTTTCTCAATATGTATTTGGGAAAATAAATATATTTTGTTATAAAATGAAACTTTCCTGAAATATTTAAACGTTCAATTATTTTGTTATTTCTGACAGAATGCCATCCCTACACATAGTACAACCTCATTCTCTGATAACCATGACTATGATACCCAAACACAGCAACAGGCACCATCTTTTCCCAGTCAGAAACATAATATTAAGCAAACAAAAATGTTTGGCTATCAGTTCAGGCCATAAACCTGTTTGTTTAATTAAGCCACCAGGATGTCCATAAAGAGCCAATTAGCAGTTAACAGGGGTTAGTTAGACAGGAAATGCTTTGATATAGTCTGGAGACCATGCCACTTGACAGTGGCTGACAGTGCTAACTGCTAAGAACAAGAACTGCCAGTCTTCTTCTGTAGAAATATAAGGTGGCTCAAGTCAGACTGCTTCCTACACTAGTATAATCCCATGCCAGGAGCCTGGCTAAAAAGTCTGAAGGGGATGCTGAGCCTGTTATGTGGACATTTGTTGAGAGGGTTAGCACATGTAGTCTACGATCAGAAAATATAAATTGCAAACTTATAATATCAGCAGATTGCTGATTGTAGAGGTGAATGAATACCTCTGTCAGCCATGTACAGCAGACCTGGGGCCGAAGTACTCGGTATTCGAGTACATTTTTGAAGTACTCGTACTCATAAAAATTTTGGATCATGTACTCGTACTCGTTGTACTCAGATTTTACAAGTACATTACGAGTACATCTGAGTACTTTCTCAATATGTACGGGGGGAAATAAATATATTTGGTAATAAAATGAAACTTTCCTGAAATATTTAAAAGTTCAACTAATTTTTAAATACTTTGTTATTTCTGATAGAATAATAATAATAATGACAAACTTCTATAGCACCTAAATCCCCAGGAAGGTGCAACATACAAAAATCATTGGGCAAAATTGTTAACAGGGACAAGCAAGAGTCGTCATTAGAGCAAGGGACCGCCGAAGGTTAGGGTGGGAATGCAATTTCAACTAAATAAATCTTTAGTTTTTTTGGAAAGTATTTATAGTCTCAGATTTTAAAGCGATAGAGAGTTGATTCCAGATTGTGGGTGCAGCTACAGAAAAAGCATGTTTGCCGATAATAAGCTTGGTTTTCGCAACAAAAAGTTGTTGTGAAACCGATGATAATATCACCTTACCATCCATACACATAGTACAACCTCATTCTCTGATAACCATGACACCCAAACATGGCAATAGGCAGCATATTTTTCCAGTCAGAAACACCCTGTTAAGCAAACAACAATTGTAGGCTATCAGTTCAGGCCATAAAGCTGTTTGTTTAATTAAGCCACCAGGGTGTCCATAAAGTGCCAATTAGCAGTTAACTCACCAGTTAGACAGGAAATGCCTTTGATGTAGTTTGGAGACCATGCCACTTGACAGTGGCTGAGTTGCTAAGAACAAGAACTGCCAGTCTTCCTCTGTAGAAGTAAGGTGGCTCAAGTCAGACTGCCATGTCAGCAGTCTGGGTAAAAAGTCCAAAGGGGATGCTGAACCTGTTATGTGGACATGTGCTAACCTTCTCAACAACTAGTAATCTACGATCAGAAAATATAATTGCAAACTTATAATATCAGCAGACTGCCGATTGTAGAGGTGAAAGAATACCTCAGTCAGCCATGTACAGATTGTCACAGTGACCCACTGCAGTTCTGAGTTTTCCATCTCTGGCTCAGTTGGTCCCTCACCATCTCAGCATTCCAGCCGGATCAGACCCAGTTGAAAAGGTATTTAACATAGCCGAGAAAGTATTCTGCCCTGAAAGGTGCAGCCTGAAAGACTCAACCTGTGAACAACTCATGTTCTTTCGGGCAATGGCAAATAGATAAGATCATAGGATGCCACTGAAGTGAATTTCATTGTTGATGAAATAGTTTTTAAAAAATAGTTTTCCTCATAAAAAATTGATCAACTGCCATTGCATATTCACTTGTGCTGAGTTATATAAATTAGATTAATTAATAATTTTAAAATATGTTATTATTTAATATTTATATATTTTTAAAATTTACTCGTACTTTTACTCGTACTCAGCTTTTAGCAATGTACTCGTACTTATCCATCATCAAAGTACTCATACTTGTACTCGGGCCCAGGTCTGTGTAAATGTTCAAAGCCATTGTAGTACAGATATTACATTCAATTTGTACACAAGATTTGTGAAATGTTGTTGCTGTGCACTATGCAGACATATGTTAACTATATGAAATATGTAGTAAAGTAGAAAGGTAAAAATAAACTGTCTACAGAGATCACGAGCCCTGGGGGCGTGAGATAGTGTAGTGGTTAGCACATCCGCCTGACATGCAGGTGCCCAGAGTTCAATACCCGGACCGGGCAGATATGGTATATTTGGTATAAAAACTTGGCTCTCAACATTTGGGACTGCGTATCCCTCGTGACTGGGAGATCACGTTAATTTCGGTCCCGTCTCAATTTGGGACGTAAAAGAACCACTGAGGACGACAAGCACCCTCGCAGTGACCACTCAGTGCCAGCATAGAAAGGTCTGCTTGGTGATAATGTTCTGAAAAATGCTGGCTAGTTGAATGAGACCTCATAAGATCACAACATTGGTACCACAATATATACAGACTAGTCAGTTAATAGAAGGTTGCCGAGTGCTGGAAACAACGTTACTAGGAAACTAGGAAAGGCTGTGTGGCATAGGAAGAAGGATCAACTGCATCTAGATTTGTTTTATATTTATATATTTTTTGTGTATACCATGTAAAACTGTTATGTCTTACGAACTTATCATATGTACTCAACGAATTATGCCGGGCCAACTTAGATCCGACTATTTTCAGAGACCAGTGTCAGTGACAGTGTTTGCACCAATTGAATTCTCGTCAAAGATATATAGATGCCATTTTGAAAAAAATTGTTGGTGACTATCAGTCAGTTTTATAGGTACGCTTGACTTCGCAATTCATACTTGTTATTGTGGATGTCAGACATATATTATACACACTGCCGGCGTTACATAAGTTGACTTTGAAGTTTGCTGCATTACAAACGTGACATAAACAACTGTGACGGTAACCTTTTTGCAGGGATTCTTCAATTCGTCAGACATCCGTGTACCTCTAGGGAGCTTTCTTTTCCTCTCATTTTCTTTCCCTTCTACAAGCTTCTCCATTATGAATGCTTACTAAATTACATGGGAATGTTGTCCCCACTTCGACCCCAGGCCAACCTACGCCATTGCCCGAATGACGTCAGGGATTTCCGTTTGACGACTGTCCACATCGCCCTCTGGCGGGTAAGCAAACGGCTTTTGTATAGTTCACCACTTATCCACTAGGGATATGATGTTGTCACTGCGTTGAATTGAATTGAATTTATTTATTCAACATAAGTACAAAGTGTAATTTCAAATAAGGTGTAAACATGCACATTTGTATGCTAATGCACCACAAACAGTGGGACAATGAAACGTAGTTAAGCATTGAACAATACAAAAATATTGAAGGGAAATGCAAGAAGTTATAAACTTATAAATAGCATTACCCATACTGTACAATAATGATCATTGCAATGGTACAATACATACACAATATACAACTTAAAATTAAAGTTAGATTTAAACTACCTGAAGGTATGGTAATTGATACATAATAACAAACGTAGAATCAAAATATGAATTCATTATATCTTTGCAGGAGTAAAGCTTACATCTTTTTTTAATTGATAAATATAATTGCACAAATTAATGTCAGCACACAGGTCATTCCACATCTTAGGTCCCTTTAGTCCGCTTTTTTAGAAGTCCTACTTAATTTTATTTTGAAATTGCAATTTTGTATATGGGTGTTATGATGAGCTGACTGTCATTAACTCCCTGAAAGTAGGTACAACATATTATTTGCCGTTAAAAGATTAGTATATAGCTTGTACATAAACACCATGCTATTGAAATCCACCATGTTCTGTAAAGGTAAAGTTTTAAATTCATAAAAAATTGGCCTTTTAACAAATCCAAATACCTCTTTTCTGAGTAATATGCAAGGGTTGTATACGAGTCTTATAGGTATTGCCCCAAATTTCACAAAATGTTATTTAAATACAGCATAATAAGACTACAGTATAATGAGTATAACGAAGGCTTATTCAATAAATTAATGAGTATAATGAAGGCTTATTCAATAAATGTTTCACCCTATTCATTACAGATTCATGTTTTGAAATTTTTCTTTTTATGTGGCTAATGTGTCCAATCAAATATAAATTGGAATCAATGTGTACACCAAGACATTTTGTAACATAAACTCTATTGATGTTCTTACCATTAATACTGACCATGGGGTTGTTTTCACTTTGTTTATTACCAAAATCATAAAATTAGTTTTGGCTATATTTAGGGAAAGCTTATTAACTTGAAACCATCTGTATAATTTGTCTAATTCTGTCGATACTGTATAATTTGTCTAATTCTGTCGATACTGTATAATTTGTCTAATTCTGTCGATACTGTATAATTTGTCTAATTCTGTCGATACTGTATAATTTGTCTAATTCTGTCGATACTGTATAATTTGTCTAATTCTGTCGATACTGTATAATTTGTCTAATTCTGTCGATACTGTATAATTTGTCTAATTCTGTCGATACTGTATAATTTGTCTAATTCTGTCGATACTGTATAATTTGTCTAATTCTGTCGATACTGTATAATTTGTCTAATTCTGTCGATACTGTTTGCGCTTGTGACATATTGTCACCTGTGTAAAAGAAACTAATATCATCAGCAAAGACAATTTATTTAATTACCAATGACACATTACACATATCAATAATATATATGATAAACAACGCATGACCCAGTATAGATCCCTGCAGAACCCCACATGTAACAGTCATGCATTCTGAAGCTGTATCGTTAATACAAACATATTGGCTTCTGTTATTAAGATAACTACATATCTACATATTAGCTATTCCTCTTATTCCATAATGCCCGAGTGTTTTACGAGAATGTTGTGATCAACCATATCAAAGGCCTTTTTCAGGTCAAAGAACAAAGTTTCTGTTGGCATTTCTTGTTGTTCAAAGCTGTGTTTGACTCTAAACTGACCTTCAGTGCAAACACAGCTTTGAACAACAAGAAATGCCAACATAAGCTTTATTTTCTGCGTAAACTCATATCCCTCGGGGTGAGCCGTCATGTTCTGAGGACCTTCTATGGCTGTTACCCTGAGAGTACTGTAACCTTTGGTTTCCTGGCATGGCATGGTGGACTGAGTGTCACCAATCGGAATATCCTGAGTCGCGTCATCAGACTCAGCAGCAATTGTGGTCGGAGAGGAACTTACCAGTGTAAATGACCTGTACAGACGGAGGGCAAAGAGGAAGGGAAGGCAGATCTATCTCACCCCCTAAATCACTGTTACAATCTGGCCGTCGTTTTCAGCTGCCTCAGCTAAGACTCGGTCGCTCTCGAAATTCCGTCATCCCATCGTCTATTCGTCTTCTAAACGAATAATCTGCCGCCTTCCTTCCCCCTCTCTCCAATGCCTGTCTGGCCGCTTGAGATTATGGGTTCATGTGTGTGTGTGTGTGCGCGCGCGCACGCGCACGTGCATGCGCTTGTGTGATTATATTGGTAATTGCACTGTATTCCACCTAGTTAAATAACACCTGTGATGATGAACTTGTTCCTGTACTGATGGCTGTGATGTGTAAGTGTAAATTATGTTTCCTATCAACTGGCTGATTGTTCTGTGCTTTTAATTTTAATCATATGTAATTCATTGAATCAGTGTTCTCAGTTACACATGTGTACTTATTTATTAATTAATTTATTTATTACGTTCTTAAATAGCGAACAACACAAAAGAATTCCCCCATGAGGGACAATAAATGTATTTAAAATTTGAATTTGAAATTGAATTTTGAATTTTGAATTTGAATGAGAAAAGAAGACACCACCAGTAGATTTACAATCATCAATAGAAGTAGTAATTACTTCCACGAGTTCCACTAATGCCAGTGATGTTGACATATTTTCCTTAAGGAGATATTGGCTTTCATACAATATTTGTTTGTCATCTATAAATGACATCATCCTGTTGTGGAAGATCTTTTCTAGAATTTTTGAAAACTGAGATAGTATAGGTCTGTAGTTGGTAAAATTATTAATATCGCCATTTTTGAATAACGGTATAACTCTAGCAATTTTCCTACCATCTGTGATTATTAGTTGTTTAACTAGGCACGTGTCAATATCATCATGATGATTAGATTTCTTGATTTTTGTTTTATTCACCAGGGGCCGGTTTCAT
>OZ023208.1:69425915-69430915 GCA_963995525.1 Escarpia spicata
GAAAATGTCAAATCTAAAGAACGTGTTATCACCACTGATATTCCCCAGGGGTCTATTTTGGGACCCTTCTTATTTAAAATTTATATAAATGATATAGCTCTTTTTAGTAACCTATTTAAATTGTTATGCTATGCTGATGACACGACTCTTACTAGCAGACATTCAGTAGTTTTGATGGTCCAGATATCCAAATCCAAAGTAATAATGTAAACATCGAACTTAATAAGATCAGTGCCAACAAACTCTAAAAGGTCAAGAAAAGAAAATTCATGATATTTCATATACCTCAAAAAGAAATTGATTTCCCCTTGTTGAAAATAGATGGGGAAAGCATTGATTGAATAAGTGATTTTAATTTAATAAATATTAATATAAACTGGCAATGTCATACAAATAAAATAGCTAAAAAATAAATAAAACAACTGGAATTTTGAATAAACTTAAACACGTTTTATCACAAGACATAATTATCTACTATGTACAAATCCCTAATTCTTCCTCATATTAATTACGGTATTCTGTTATGGGTTCATCAACCACATCGAGTTTTTAATTTACAAAAACAAGCAGTGAGAATAATTTCTATGAGTAAATATAATGCACATACAGATCCAATTTTTCACTAACTTAAATTCCTAAAACTGGGTGATATTGATAAATGCAACAACTGAAATTTTACTATAAGTCAATCACGATCTACCTGAATATTTCAGCCACATCCCTTATTTACGCAACTTTGAAATCCACCAACATTACACTCGAGGAATAAATAACTTTTTTTATTCCAAGATTCAAGTATGAATATGCCAAAACACATATACGACACAACATAAAAAACAGTTAACAATACTCCAAGGATTATCCTTGATACAATTTATACACATAGCCTACATGGCTTAACAACTTACATTAAAACTGCTTTATTTGTTGTGGTTGTTACGTTGTTGAGACTGTTACTGGAAGTCTACATTGTTATGGCTGTCACCGGAAGTGTATGATGTAGTTGTCACCGAAAGTGTACATTGTTTTTGTGGCTGTCACCGGAAGTGTACGTTGTTGTGGTTGTCACCAGAAGTGTACTTTGTCATGGTTGTCACCGGACGTGTACGTTGTTGTGGTTGTTAACTGAAGTGTACGTTGTTGTGGTTGTCACCGGAAGTGTACGTTGTTGTGGTTGTCACAGGAAGTCTACGTTGTTGTAGTTGTTACCTGAAATCTATGTTATTGTGGTAGTCACCGAAAGTCTATGTTGTTGTTGTTGTCACTGGAAGTCTACGTTGTTGAGATTGTCACCGGAAATGTACGTTGTTGTGGTTGTCGACAGAGCGACTATGGCCCCCGGAGTGGAAGGAGCCGAGACGACCGACCCTCACTGCGACCCCAACAACCCGAAAGTGATGAAGTTCCAGGAGATCAGCGCAGCAGCCTACAAGATCAAAGACGGCATCCTGCGCACCCCGTGTTCGGTACGTACATCTAATACCGTGTACGGTACGTACAGCTAACACCGTGTACGGTACGCACAGCTAACACTGTGTACGGTACGTACAGCTAACACCGTGTACGGTACGTAAGCTAGCCACATACACGGTACGTCCAGTTAACCCCATGTACGATACGTACAGTTAACCCCATGATCGGTACGTACACCTAACCCCATAACCGGTATGACAGTAACCCCATGTAAAGTACACACAGCTAACCCCGCGTACGTTACGTACAGCTAACCCAACACACGGTAAGTACAGCTAACCCCATATACAGTACGTGCAGCAAGCCTCATATACAGCAAGTACAGCGAATCTCAGTACAGTACGTACAGCTACAACTAACCCAATGTACGCTAGGTACAACTAATATATACAGATCACCACATGTACAGTTTGTATAGCGAACTCCATGTATGATTATTACAGCTAACCCTTTGTACGGTACGATCAAGTAACCCCATGAGTAGTACGCACAGCTAATCACGTGTACGCATGTGTACAATGCACACACTAACCCCTTGTACAATACGTACTATTAACCCCATAATACGGTATGTATAGCTAATCCCATGTATACACACACACACTCATTCACACACACACACACACACACACACACACACACACACACACACACACACACACACACACACACACACACACACACACACACACACACACACACACACACACACACACACACACACACACACACACACACACACACACTCACACACCCTTCCACCCACTCACACACACACACACACACACACACACACACACACACACACACACACACACACACACACACACACACACACACACACACACACACACACACACACACACACACACACACACACACACACACACACACACACACACACACACACACACACACATTACAATTATAGCATGTAAACATGTAATACAATGTGTAAGACGTGATTCTACTTGTAGCGGTCCGGCCTGTCAAGAGCTGTTGGAATGGAAATCTACTTCAAGAAAGAATATCTTCAATTCACAGGAAGGTTGTCTCTTGTTTGTAAATTTACATTTATTACATTTATTATTCTTTTAACAGTTTCCACAGCTAATCTTTGTTGTATTTTTGTTCGTTGAGATCACAGTAGATGGCAGTTTTCCCCTACCTTAATCAGTCTGGCTACCAGTAGATGGCAGCACTACTGATGTGTTATACTTGGTATAGATGGCGCTGTGACGGAGACTGTGGGGCGATGTTGTGACATAAGACATGTGTTGTTTGTAGTTTCAAAGAGCGAGGAGCTCGGTACAGCCTCATGATGTTGAAGCCGGTACGTTGCCTTTACTTGTCTTAGTTTTTAACTGTTATCGCATATTTAAACACAATTAAGTCAAACGTGTTTAACTAATGATTTGAGTTAGAATTATAAAAATTTTGAATAGCAACACAACATATACTAGCAAAATAATTAAGATTGTAACCGATACCAGAAGCAAAGAATTCATCGATGTATTTAGTAGGGCATATAAAGTACTGTGGTATTTCATAACGATGGAACAGATACATGCAAACGTTACAATTTACTGCTTCTCCGAGAAAGCGTGCATTAGCCTACAAACCTTATGTCGATCTTATCCGTTCCTCAACTAATAACATTTATTAATAGTGATATCAATATAATAACATAAGCTGGAGAATATGTTAAATATATATCCTGACCTCAAAATTGTGTTTAATATATTTTGTTCTCAATATGATTGTTTCACTCACTAAACGTTCAACATGTTTACATATTCCTTGGCTTGTACATGTCCGTGCGCCCCTAAATGTCCGTGCGCCCCTACATGTCCATGCGCCCCTACATGTCAATGCGTCCTACATGTCCGTGCGCCCCTACATGTCACTGCGCCCTTATATATCCGTACATGTCCACGCGCCCCTACATGTTCGTGCGCCCCTACATGTCCACGCGCCCCTACATGTCCACGCGCCTCTACATGTCCGTGCACCCCTACATGTCCACGCGCCCCTACATGTCCATGCGCCCCTACATGTCAATGCGTCCTACATGTCCGTGCGCCCCTACATGTCGCTGCGCCCTTATATATCCGTACATGTCCACGCGCCCCTACATGTCCGTGCGCCCCTACATGTCCGTACACCCCTACATGTCCACGCGCCTCTACATGTCCACGCGCCCTTACATGTCCACGCGCCCCCACATGTCCACGCGCCCCTACATGTCCATGCGCCCCTACATGTCAATACGTCCTACATATCTGTGCGCCTCTACATGTCACTGCGCCCTTATATATCCGTATATCCGAACATGTCTGTGCTCCCATACATGTCCGTGTGCCCGTACATGTCAGTGAACCCTATCTATCCGGGCGCCCGTATATGCCCGTGCACCGTACGTGTCCGTGCGCCCGCACATGTCCGTGCGGCCGTACATGTCCATGCGCCCGTACATGTGCGTACACCCGTATATGTCCGTGCGCTCGTCCGTGTCCGAGGCCCGGTGTGACGAGTGTCCGTGTGTGCAGGAACACCGAGCGGTGGGTGTGATTGCAGCGAGCGCCGGCAACCACGCCCTGGCCCTCGCCTACCACGGCAGTCAGCTCGGCATTCCCGTCACCGTCGTCATGCCCATCGTCGCGCCCATGATGAAGGTGCTGCTGTGTCGTCAGTACGGCGCCAACATCATCGAACACGGCCACGACATCGGCGAGGTGGGTGACGTCACGAAGTCTCCAGAATCTATCCACATTCGTTATCTTTGATCTGTTATATTTTCTTTGTTATCACTAATCATTGTATATTTTTGTTTCTGTGGTTTGTTTAAGGTTGTCATGATTATGTCCTAATTTCATATATTATTGACATATCTAGAGTTTGAAGTGTTATTATTTGGTTGCAGGCCAAAGTGCGTGCGTTGGCGCTGTCCGGCGAACACGGTTACGTCTACATCAACGGGTAAGCTGCTCTAATATAGCTACCTCGTACACTACGGTTACGTCTACATCAACGGGTAAGCTGCTCTAATATAGCTACCTCTTAAACTACGGTGACTTCTACATCAACGGGTAAGCTGCTCTAATACAGCTACCTCTTACACTACGGTGACTTCTACATCAACGGGTAAGCTGCTCTAATATAGCTACCTCTTACACTACGGTGACTTCTACATCAACGGGTAAGCTGCTCTAATATAGCTACCTCTTACACTACGGTGACTTCTACATCAACGGGTAAGCTGCTCTAATATAGCTACCTCTTACACTACGATGACTTCTACATCAACGGGTAAGCTGCTCTAATATAGCTACCTCTTACACTACGGTGACGTCTACACCAACGGGTAAGCTGCTCTAATATAGCTACCTCTTGCACTACGGTGACTTCTACATCAACGGGTAAGCTGCTCTAATATAGCTACCTCTTACACTACGGTGACTTCTACATCAACGGGTAAGCTGCTCTAATATAGCTACCTCTTACACTACGGTGACTTCTACACCAAC
>OZ023208.1:69435915-69467778 GCA_963995525.1 Escarpia spicata
CAGCGGAAGAAGGCAAGCCCTGTAAAAGCAGCGGGACATGGCAAGCCCAATAACAGCAGCGGAATATATCAAGCCCATTAACAGCAGCGGGACATGGCAAGCCCAGTAACAGCAGCGGAAGATAGCAAGCCCAGTAACCGCAGCGGGGCATGGCAAGCTTAGTAACAGCAGCGAAAGATGGCAAACCCAGTAACAGCAGCAGAAGATGGCGAGCCAAGTAACAGCAGCGGAAAATGGCAAGCCCAGTAACAGCAACGAAAGATGGCAAGCCCAGTAACAGCAGTGAAAGATGGCGAGCCAAGTAACAACGATAACGGGGATCTCCATGACTCGGCAAGAGAGGAATTCACGCTGAACCGGTGCACTCCGCAGGCAAAGAGAAAGCGAAGCATAATAATCCGACCCAATCACCACCGGAAATCGGTGAAACTTCTGTCGGAAACTCGACGGCTGCGCAACTCGAAAGCTGTGACAGTTACACTTGAAGACAACTGCTAGCCTATTTTATGAGCAATTTGAAAATGCGAGCAAGAGAGCTTGACGTGGTAGAGAGCACTTCAGCGTGCTCAACGACCTTGACGTTTATTAATTCTTTCGAGATCTGAAAGACCTATACTGCGCCCTCACTCCTATATCCATGGTGTTTCACAATCATCAATTCTACCTGTCACGATCGGAGGTAACACGACCAGAGTTCGCCACACGCGACTGGAGGAGCGCTGTAATGACTGGTAGGATTCGTCACCTTAACAACAAATGATGTTGTGCGTGTCGCAGAGGGGGTGGACAGCGAAGGTTCTTAGCTCGAGCGCGCTGCTTCATGAGCATAATGTTTCCTCGATCCAACAGGAGCTGCTTAAACATCAACATCAGCTTTTTTGCATCAACTGAAACTATGACGTAGAGGACCTGACGATGGTGGGCCATGGCGAGTCTGCTCTGCTCAAGATTGCCGTACATCTGGGGTTTCGAGAACTCCATCCCGACATCGACCGCAACATATTCAACAGCGAGGTGACACGTGTTCTAGCGTTGTCACCCACTCTCCCCGCCGTCACACAGTTGCAGACAAAAGAGATAACTTTGCGAAGTACCTGCCGTTCTATAACCGCGGCCTATTACACAGAGACGCCGTTCTTAGGGCTTGCTTGCACTAAGTCAAACTTCCGAACGACCATGGGTCAGCTCCACATGACCAATTATGCCATCTCAACAAGAAGGCCATCGACTGCATTGATCTGGAAATTGTGACGGACGAATTGTTTAGCTTAGTAATTCTCAATAGCATGGGTGCGCGTCTGTCATACTTGCACGATGTACTCACCACACTGCGCAGGTGCTGTACACACAAGTGTCGATTAATAAACTGTAAAACACATGTATTGTAGTTGTTTTGGTCTATTTTGCTATGATATGGGCCAGTAGTCACCCAACGGTTGATGGTGACCACAGCCTGTTGTGTATCGGTGGCGAAGTACTCAACATACAACCCTAACATTCTTTCCTGTTTAAAAACACAGCGGCCCGGTCAGGACCAAAACACAACCCGATGTAGGTTCGATGCCGGGCGGCCCGAGGGTGTGATCAGCTGTATAGAGATATCAAACTACATCTGGTTTCGTACTTTATAGCTTTGATCGGTGGGTAATGGAGAAATAGTGTAAGTTTGCGGGTGGATGCCGTGTTGTGTGCTTCAACTTGGCCATTCCATGGCGGTGATCCCATGGTGTCATTTCATGGAGGTGATCCCATGCTGTCATTTCATGGAGGTGATCCCATGCTGTCATTTCATGGAGGTGATCCCATGCTGTCATTTCATGGAGGTGATCCCATGCTGTCATTTCATGGAGGTGATCCCATGCTGTCATTTCATGGAGGTGATCCCATGCTGTCATTTCATGGAGGTGATCCCATGCTGTCATTTCATGGAGGTGATCCCATGCTGTCATTTCATGGAGGTGATCCCATGCTGTCATTTCATGGAGGTGATCCCATGCTGTCATTCCATGGAGGTGATCCCATGCTGTCATTCCATGGAGGTGATCCCATGCTGTCATTTCATGGCGGTGATCCCATGCTGTCATTTCATGGAGGTGATCCCATGCTGTTGTTTCAGGGTGTTGATTCCGCGCTGTTGTTTCAGGGTGGTGATCCCACTGTGCGGCGGTAACATCGATACGACCGTGCTGGGTCGGTGTCTCGAGCGAGGTCTGGCGGCCGACGGCAGGTTGTGTCGCTTCTTTGTCACCGTCAGTGACCGACCGGGCGGCATTGCCGAGCTCACCAAGCTTCTCGCCGGCATCGGAGTGAGGTGAGAGTCCCTCGGGGTGCAGGCGGCGAGTGGGGGTGACTGACTGATTTCGTGATGAGTAACTGAGTGTGTGAGTTACTGTGAGCGAGTAAATGTTTAATTGGAAAAATGGAATACGTGAGATTGAATTAGTGAGCAGGTGAGTAAGTTAAGAAGTGAGTTGGTGAATACGTCAATATGTGACTGCGTGAGTGAGTGAGTGAGTGAGTGAGTAAGTGAGTAAGTTAGTGAGTTCGTGAGTGCGTGAGTGCGTGAGTGCGTGAGTGCGTGAGTGCGTGAGTGCGTGAGTGCGTGAGTGCGTGAGTGCGTGAGTTCGTGAGTGCGTGAGTGCGTGAGGAAATGAGTACATTACAAAGTGTGAGTGAGTCGGTGTGTGTGTGTGTGTGTGTGTGTGTGTGTGTGTGTGTGTGTGTGTGTGTGTGTGTGTGTGTGTGTGTGTGTGTGTGTGTGTGTGTGTGTGTGTGTGTGTGTGTGTGTGTGTGTGTGTGTGTGTGTGTGTGTGTGTGCGTATTTGTGTAATATAATTATACTTATGTAACTAACTGGACACAAACTGTTAGCTGGAATTATGATGTGAGAAGTAATAGGAACGGTTAGAAAATAGTTTATTTAATTGAACATATTATTATACGTATGTATATTCTCCTGAATTCTGGAGTTAGACACAATCGTTTACTACTAAATTATGTTATCATTTATTTGCAGCATAAAAGACATATTTCACGAGAGGGCCTGGCTGATGTCACACATATATTCCGTTGAGGTATTATAACGTACACATTGCCTATACACCACGTGTTCTTGATTCTATAAACCAAACGTACGTTACGTCTCATTTAAAATAATTTGGTATCAATTATTCCAAATAAGGTGCGCAATTATTATGCTCTAGAATATCATTATTTTACAATAGTCATGCGCAAACGCCATAATTAATGCAATGGTGTGTTGGTGCAATGTTGATGCAGTTATGGTTTTCGATATAATTTCTGTGTCCACGTACGTCATGGTTTGCCTACGTCACAATCACAATTTTTCGCAAGAACTTCGTCAAGCTTTAGATAGAGAGATACATTTATTTCAGATCAATTATGTACATAATAATACAGTTTATACGTTATACGTATACAAGATGATTGATCTATGGAGACCTGCACTAAGACCAACAAGATCGCTGACGTGCAGGCCACCATGACGAATATATAATAAATATGTCTGTATAAATATAACTTACTGATGTTATATACAAAAATAATAACTGTAAATTAATTGAAGTACAAGAAGAGTAGTAGACAAGTAATACCATAATTTACAAATATTGATATCAATAATTATCACTACCCTCTAAACCCACTGACGTTATTATTGTCAGTTAATGTTAACGGAAACAAAACTAGCCTAACCTACATTCACAAACATAATCTAACACATACTAGAGTATAACTAGTAACAATATTTTTATATTATAAAATGTCTACTGTAGATATGGTCCATTTGGCGTGCATATATTGCAATTCTGCATGTTACATTGCGAGATATATTTGCTAATTATATATTTTGTTACATAGTTTATAAAGCCTTGGTATGAATGACTTTTACTTTTTTCACGAACTGCTTTTTCAGACACTTTAGATACAGAAGGTACAAGTGATATAGGTCTGTAGTTATTAATATCGTGTTGATCATCTTTCTTGAAAATAGGAACAATCTTCGCCATTTTAAATTTATTGGGAAATATTCCTGTTGTCAGTGACTGATTCAATATGCAAGTAACTGGCTTGGCTAAGGCATTGACTGAAGCTTTTAATAAAATTTGAGAAATGCACTGTCCAATAAGCAACCATCTTATTTGTATTCATTGCTTACTCCTGTAAGAAAACCTATGCAACTTCGATCATCTAGTTCTGACCTACTTTTTGTTTCTAGAGTCAACACTAACATTGGAACTAGGGCTTTTTCTGTTGCTGCACCAACTCTTTGGAATATGCTCCGTCTTAGTGTTAGATCAGTTGAAAATATTACAAAATTCCGTCGTCATTTAAAAACGTATCTTTATAACCTTGCTTATCCACCGTAGCTCCCTAGCGCCATGCCCCATCTGTTGACAGCTAGAAAACTATTTATGGATTTTGAGACTGACCAAGCCTTTTGTTTTGATACGCCTCTGAGCTTGGTTTCCAAGGATTTAGGCGCAATAGAAGTTATCTTATTATTATATCTAGAGCTTTTCTTATGTTTTAGTTTATTTATAATTGTTTTCGTTTGTTCTTCGTCAATTGGTTTAAATGTGAAAACTGTCTATACTTTCTTCTTGTCTATATAAGTTTTGAAGTAGATTTTCCTTCAGTATCGATTTTATTAGCAAGATTTGGCCCAACGTTTAGAAAAAAGGTGTTGAATTTATTTACAAATTTGTTTGTATCTGTTATCTTGATTCCGTTTTTATTAAGGTGAGTTGGTAATTTGTTTAATTCTGGATTTATTCATTACATCATAAATAGTTTTCCATGTTTTTTTAGTGTATTCTTTGTGTTTATTAAATTCTAACTTGTAATAATAAACATTGGCATCTCGTTTCAGCTTTCTGACTTGTTTAACATTGGTTTTAAGTTCCGCATATTTTGAGGCATATGCCATTGTGCCAGGTTATGTCATGTTGACTGTTCTGTAGAGTTCGTCCGTTTTTTTATTTCTGAGAAGAGGTTGCAATTCATCCATTTGGATTTTTTGTGTTTGTATTTATTGAAGTTAACAGACTTTAATGGGAAATGCCTATTTATTATTTCATTTTGTTTACCTTTGCCAGCACATTGATAACGGTTATACACGTGAATTACATTACTGTTGACCTGACAACTCATAAGTCAAACGTCTCCGCATATAGTTGTCAACTTAACAACTTTGTAGGCCTACCATAGTTTTTGTCATAAAGACAAACTTTTGTGGCCAGATTTTCAGCAAAATATACCACCGCGTGTTCGGCGTCCGTTGTTGGAAGACTTGACGGAGGTTTTGCTAGACAACCGGTCACGTAATGATTATATATATATTATCGTCGTTACTGTGACGTTGAACGTGTGGCTGTGCCCGTCTGTTCCAGGTGAAATGCGTAGTAGAGACACGTGACCGGGACCATGCGCAGCAACTGGAAGAGATGCTACGTCAGCATTATGGTCAGGTCGTGTTTGGAGTGAACGAGATCCGGACGAACTACACCTAAAGCAGAAGTGCCGAATAATATTGCACAAAAACTGTCGATTTACCGCTTTTCATGATATGATTATAGATGAGGACCTGGGGTTCTAGTCACGATGATATGATGGTGTAGATGAGGACCTAGGGTTCTAGTCACGATGATATGATGGCGTAGATGAGGACCTGGGGTTCTAGTCACGATGATATGATGGCGTAGATGAGGACCTGGGGTTCTAGTCACGATGATATGATGGCGGTAGATGAGGACCTGGGGTTCTAGTCACGATGATATGATGGCGTAGATGAGGACCTGGGGTTCTAGTCACGATGATATGATGGCGGTAGATGAGGACCTGGGGTTCTAGTCACGATGATATGATGGCGTAGATGAGGACCTGGGGTTCTAGTCACGATGATATGATGGCGTAGATGAGGACCTGGGGTTCTAGTCACGATGATATGATGGCGTAGATGAGGACCTAGGGTTCTAGTCACGATGATATGATGGCGGTAGATGAGGACCTGGGGTTCTAGTCACGATGATATGATGGCGGTAGATGAGGACCTGGGGTTCTAATCACAATGATATGATGGCGGTAGATGAGGACCTGGGGTTCTAGTCACGATGATATGATGGTGGTTGATGAGGACCTGGGGTTCTAGTCACGATGATATGATGGCGGTAGATGAGGACCTAGGGTTCTAGTCACGATGATATGATGGCGTTGACGAGGATCTGGGGTTTTAGTCACGATGATATGATGGCGGTAGATGAGGACCTAGGGTTCTAGTCACGATGATATGATGGCGTTGACGAGGATCTGGGGTTTTAGTCACGATGATATGATGGCGGTAGATGAGGACCTAGGGTTCTAGTCACGATGATATGATGGCGTTGACGAGGATCTGGGGTTTTAGTCACGATGATATGATGGCGGTAGATGAGGACCTGGGGTTCTAGTCACGATGATATGATGGCGTAGATGAGGACCTGGGGTTCTAGTCACGATGATATGATGGCGGTAGATGAGGACCTGGGGTTCTAGTCACGATGATATGATGGCGGTAGATGAGGACCTAGGGTTCTAGTCACGATGATATGATGGCGGTAGATGAGGACTTGAGGATATATTTAATTAGTCTGTGCATTTTCTACGAAGCATTTTGGTTATTATGTAATTAAGTATAGCCTCTTTCTTGTACATATTGTATTTTCACATAGACATTAGCTTACAACGAGGGTCGAATTATCATAACATTTTGCATGTACCATGCATGAAGCAGACATAATGAATGCTATGAACGCTAAACAAATTGAACATGATATAATGAATGAGACTGCCGGAACGTGATATAATGAACTTGATACAATGACCGTGACAGAATGAATGTTACTGATTGAATGTGACATGAAGCAATTACCATGTCAAATGAAACCTGCACCCCAACGTTACGTCAGGTAATTTGTGTTGTCAGGCGTCTCTTCGGGCTGATAATCGTCCGTACGTGACGTACAACTCTGCGTACAGAGGTTGCTCAATTGTTTCATGTTTTGCAGTCTCATTTTATCACAGGCAAACATTATTTATGTTTTCATAAACAAATAAGCATTGTACTGTATTTGTGATCGAAATAAAAGAGTGTTGGATTTGCGCATGCGTCACGTGTAGTCCATTCCGATTTATCTCACTCCGCTATTATCGATTATTTTCACGATTTCTAAACGTTTTTATTGCTGATGACTGTGCGAGGTACTATTTTAGATATACAAGAATATAATCCCATGGTTATATCTGCGATCAAATCAGCCTAAGACACGATTTGACATAGGCTTAGTCTTAGCTTCCATAACAACCAGTTCAAAACAAGATGGCGAATCTGTAAACAACATAAATAAAACGCGCCAAAATCAAATTGCCCCCAAAACAACCCAAATATCAGTCAATTCACAAAGTTTACGTATTATACTATTACAAATGCGGATTGTAGGCTGTCAGTAACAAACAAGAAATCAACAGTAACAACACAATATACAATACAGTAAACTGTCTACTAACTAACATTTTACCAAGACGTCCTTTTCCCAGTGTAGCCCTGGGGCCCAACCAGGGTGAAGAACTTAATTTAATCTGCACTGCACTAAGCGTCTTGAAACTCATTCACATGTCTTCCTATAATGTGTAAGATGTATACAAAAAAATACTGCAGCCTGTAAAACCCGGACAAAAGACTCATTGGGTAAATATTTTTATTATTAATTTTAAATATAATTTGATTATGTCTATGCAATATTTTACTGCGCTTTTTATAAAGACTGATTTATATTTACTACAAATTTTACATTGAGAAGTACTGTGATTTGTAGTTACTGCAATTTTGTAATTACTGTGATCTTAGTATTATTCTCTTGTATTTATTTATTTTTTATCTTTTGGTGTGATTCCATTTAACTTTTAAACAACTATGAAAATGTGGTGCATTCTCGTGTTTTTGTGGGCCAAGTTCCTTTCAAACTGCTTACACCCTGCCCACCAAGCAGACGTAAACTCGCTAGTTGTTGCTGCAACCACTAACTAAGTGGATATAATCCACACCCTTGGTCTGTGCACAAGACAAAATAAAACCGGAATTTCAATACTGTCACGGATTAGCGAGGTCTCCGTACACTAGATGGCTCAATCTAGTAGGGTTCTTATATATCAAGGTCAACGCATATGAGAAAGAACGGTTATCGTGAACAAGCAACAAAGAACGAGGGAAATTTAATAAACTTTATTACGAGATGTCTTCCTTTTGGTATATATCTCGATTAACAAAATAAACAGAATAAAGAAATCCCGTAACCAAATCTTAATAGAACATAATAAACAATAACACTGAATCTTTCAATTATCAAATTCCACTTCCTTTCTAAGGTGGATTATACCGCTACACGACCAAACACTAGGCGCCAAGTGTTATCTAAGAATAACTCCCATAATATAAATACACAGTATAAGCTAGTCATCGCGGACTCTCATTACAGTAATATGTTACAACACACACACACACACACACACACACACACACACACACACACACACACACACACACACACACACACACACACACACACACACACACACACACACACACACACACACACACACACACACACACACACACACACACACACACACACACACACACACACACACACACACACACACACACACACACACACACACACACACACACACACACACACACACAAACACACACACACACACACACACACACACACACACCCACACACACACACCCACACCCACACCCACACATACACACACACATATATATGTGAATACTTCAAGGGTAAAAATACCTCACTTCAAAACACAGATAACTACCAATCATAATACAGCAAATAATAGATGCATTCAATCAGAAAATAGACATTTACACTGGGCTAATCCCATCTCGAATATATACGAACGTTTGTTGAAGTCAACATGCCGAGCGATGATGCCGGGCAATTGACGATTGCCGTCGTACGCCGCGAATTCTCGAGTCGCGTCCGTTCAATGATCGCACGGTCGCAAACGGTTGCGAAGTCAGTTGAATACGTTCAACTGAAAGACGACGCCTGGCAGTATACGTTTACCGCCTGCCGCTACGAGTCGCATTCGGTCAAGGTTTCTGACGATGTCGCTGTGAGACCGCTGTTCTAGGATGGCCCGAGCTGGGTGAGCGCGTCGCGATTATCGCTCATCGACGCAAATACGTTGGGGCCGACCGGAACGTTTTCTCAATATACCGCTGACGTGGCGGCATGGCTTCTTCGAAGCTCGAACAGTCACTCTGGACACTAAATATTACACACACATACACACACACACACACACACACACACACACACACACACACACACACACACACACACACACACACACACACACACACACACACACACACACACACACACACACACACACACACACACACACACACACACACACACACACACAGAAGCTTGGAAACGTAACCCACGTTAACGATTCCCACCACGCTTCACGACTTGACTTGCCATTCTCTTGGCAGCAGGGCAACCTGTCTCGTTCAACTCTGGATCTGTCCTAGTCCTTCGCCAGCGTCCAGATGGCGAAATGCGTACCCAAAAGTTGCGCAATACAGATACGGATACCTACTGTGATCGGTCATCGACCGCCACCAACACACCAGAACTGTATTGTGAGGTCTATTCCTAGAAGTGGGAAAAGTGCAAGTCAACATAAACAATTCAGTGCCCATGGTCGTGGTCAGATCACTAGTGCATTAGGTGTAAACAAGACTAATTTAGTGAGGATTAAATGTGACTATGTACATGTTCAACCAGCGAAGAAGTCTCTACGGGTATGTTGCCTTAATCCAAGATTCATCAAGAACAAGGCTTTGTCTCTGAGCGACTACATTATTACACAGGACTATGATGTTGTTGCTCTCACAGAGACATGGCTGGGGACTTCCATAGACAATAAATGCATTGGTGAGTTGGTCCCTTCTGGATGAGGAAGTAAATTTACTTACTTACTTACTTACTTACTTACTTCTGGGTGTACCATGGAACATGTACCCCGTCCCGGCAGTAGAAATGGAGGTGGTGTGGCACTGCGTTATTAGTTTGCCATATCATTCCGCCTCCATGGCTCCAGTACCTATGGCGACTACACGTTGATTGTGATCTGGATACGGGTGACACAACTGTGCGTCTGGCCATGGTGTATCGACCCCACCATCAAGGCATAATGGCCTGACCATTCCCGAATTATTTGACCAGTGGTCTACATTTCTCGCCGGCTACGCTACCCACGACAAGGAGATTCTGATAGTTGGAGACCTTAACTTTCACGTTGTTGTTGAAAGCGATCGTGGTGCTCATCGATTTATGGATACAAACATAGCGTGTGGCCTACAACAACATGAACATGAACCGACCCATGTGCTCGGCCATACGTTGGACGTCGTGATCAGCAGAGACACCAGTCACATCGTATCTGACATCACCGTCACCGACCTCGGACTTTGTGACCACCCTGGGAAACTTACATGTGACCACTTCGCTGTCGGTTTCACCACGACGTTGGCCAAACCTGTTCCCACACAGAAGACTGTTCACTTCAGGAAGCGACGTGCCATAGACGTGGGAGCTTCCAAGCAGGACGTTGTGGCTTCCGCCATGTTACAAACTACGGATGGTGATGTAGATGGTTGGTAAGTGCTTTTAATGAAGGACTCACATAGCTCATTGATAAGCACGCACCACTTCGTACTAAAACAATCACCCGACATCCAGACTGTCCACGGTACACTGATGAGTTACACGAGGCTAAACATCTCCGACGGAAGCTGGAACGACGATGGCAGAAGAATCGCCTGACTGTTAACCGCCAAATATATAGAGACAATGTGTTGTGGTGAACAAACTCATAAAACAAACCAGGGTAGCATACTATTCGGAAAAGATCACTGCCTGCACCCATGACCAGAAGGGCATCTACAAAGTGGCGAAACATCTGCTTGGTGAAAGGGGGATCTCCATCTCTTCCTCTAACGGCGTCTTCCAGTGAACTAACTGAGATGTTTAGCTCTTTCTTTATGGAGAAGATACAACACATCCGACGTGGCCTCCATACGGACCAGTTGCATGACGTTGACCAGGACGTTGACGCCTCATCTGTAACTACACCACTGGAGAGGTTCACCCGTGACGTTGACGCCTCATCTGTAACTACACCACTGGAGAGGTTCACCCGTGACGTTGACGCCTCATCTGTAACTACACCACTGGAGAGGTTCACCCGTGACGTTGACGCCTCATCTGTAACTACACCACTGGAGAGGTTCACCCGTGACGTTGACGCCTCATCTGTAACTACACCACTGGAGAGGTTCACCCGTGACGGTGACGCCTCATCTGTAACTACACCACTGGAGAGGTTCACCCGTGAATCTGATGATGAAGTGAAAACCTTCATCCTGAAGTCACCTGATAAATCCTGCGACCTCGATCCGGTGCCCACATGGCTTCTAAAGTTGTGTATAGATGGGCTACTCCCTGTTATCACCGCGATTGTCAACGCCTCTATGGATAGTAGCTGTGTGCCTCGTGCATTCAAGTGTGCTCAGATATGTCCACTACTCAAGAAACCAACACTCGATCCAGACATCCTGAAACACTACAGACCTGTGTCCAACCTTCCTTTCATTGCTAAGGTGTTAGAGAAGGTTGTAGACACACGGATTGAGCGCCACCTGGTGTGTAATGGTCTTCACGAGGAGCTCCAGTCAGCCTACCATAGATCTCACTCGACCGAGCTCCTCAAGGTATAAAGCGATATCCTCGCGTCTCTGGATAATGGTTGTGTCACAGTGGTGGTCACGCTCGATCTGTCTGCGGCGTTCGACACTCTCGATCACGAAATTCTGTTGCATCGTTTTGAGAACTTATTCGGAATCTCCGGAGCTGCTCTCGGCTGGATAGCATCGTATCTCCGCGACCGTTACCAGGTAGTGGTCATAGATGGCCAGCACTCCAATCCAGTTCTCCTGGAGCATGGTGTACCACAAGGCTCGGTACTCGGCCCAAAGAAATACACCTTGTACACAAAACCACTAGGAGCCATTATCCGTCGGTATGGACTGTGCTATCACTTCTATGAGGATGACACCCAGTTGTACATCTCGTTCAAGCCGAAGGACGGTGCAGCCCAAACAGGATCCCTGGAACTCATTGAGAGGTGCCTCACGGACATTGAAAGATGGATGCACGCAAACATGCCAAAACTGAACAGTGAAAATACTGCGGTTGTGTTGTTCACACCCAAGCATAATGCCAAGCTGATGGAAAACGTTACTGTGCGTGTTGGCGACACTGACAATACATCAGTGAACAATGTGAAAAACCTTGGTATTATCTTCGACTCTGCTGGATGTGTACCAACCAAGAAGAACGCTACGATCCATGGATTCAGTGACACTAGAAGTTCCAAGGGCTAGAACAGTAACTTACGGCGACAGAAAATGTCAGTGTTCAGCAGCCAAGTTGTGGAATGCGCTACCGGCTCACATTCGTGAAGCAAAAACACTGAACACTTTCAAGAAGCTGCTAAAAACACATTTATTCCTGGCCCATTTTGGTGCTTAACTATTTCTGGTCAGGTTTTATTACATTCTAAAACAGTATATATATATATATATATATATCCATTTTATTATATCCAATCTTCTAAAATATTTTTAAAATCATGTTATCGTTCTTATGCTTTGTTTTTACTGTCTATGATAATTCTATTGATTGAGTACAGCGCTTTTGAGCAGGCTTTTATGCATGAAAAGAGCTCTTTATAAATTCGGTATAATACTACTACTAATAATAATATTACAAGTATTGTATTTTATTACAACGTGTTCTTTTTAACATTTTCTCTGTGTACCGCCTGATAGGTTGGAGCATAAATAATTTTTCTGGCTCGAGTGTACAACGATCCCTGGAGGCAGTGGAGAGCACCTTTAAGCAACAATCTTGAAAAGGCCCTAACTTCTGAACCGTTCACCCTATACCAACGCATTATGTCTCTATGGATTCGATATCCGGAGTAGCAACTTTTGTGTGTGGAGGCAGCCATATTGACGTTATTTGCGAAAAACCGTAAACCATGTAATTTCCACGAACGTTTTCCTAGTTATGTCCACCCTTAGCCAATCAATTTAATTATAAACATCGCCTAACCTAGACTAAAGTGCAAAAGAAACCCCGAACTCCTACCAACCAAAACAGAATTTATACTATATGGGTGAAAGTAACTAATTTTGCATGTTCGTTGCTATCATGTCAGAGCAATATTGACACGATGCCATCTGGCGGATTATTCGTAGAACGGCCCTAATCTATAAACCGTTCATCCTACATCAATGTATGATGTGTCTAGAGATTTGAAATGATGAGTAGCAATTCTTAGGTTATGTATTTTGTGAGTAAATGCAACCATGTTAATGTTATTTGCGAAAAACTATAACATCTTGTAATGCTAATGTTACTTTCACTTTGAAAAACATATAGAACTTGTAATTTCGAAGGGTGCTGCTTAAGTTTGTCCAGCTCATATATTGTGTCACAGCACGTTTTACATATTAAATACGCAATCCAAATAAAAGTTAAAACAACTTGCCTAAGAAACAAAGCCACTCATCTAGTTGGCAAATGAGCGCATCAGTGCTCAATGAGCGCATCAGTGCTCCACCATCGGTGACAAAACGTTGTAAGAATCCGGTCACAAACAAGTGAGACGTTTACTGTTCCAAGAATGCATGCCAAAAGTCAACCTTGGAGCATCAATTAAGGTTCCCTTGACAAGACAATGCAAAAGGTAGGGAAGATTAATGCCATAGTAGAACAAACGCCTCCAGGTCTTCTCATCGACCCTCAGGCACAATGAACGTTTGACCGTACTGTGGTTAATGTGATCTGTCAAGTGCTCTTCTAGATCGCTTTAAGGTTCTGCTATCTGTGTTATTGAATAAGTTGTTTCGCTTCATTGGAGTGGTCAGATACAAGGCATTCGAATTCAGCATATTTTCCATGAAGCTGTTATGTTACTCCTCTCCCTTCAATTCAAGCTCACCTACATAACTGATGCACACCTTGTTGTCCTACGTAATTGAGTTCTCACATTCTTTTCAAAATGACATTCTCCGTTCATCAAGGCTTCCAACATATTCCTAAGGTGGCATCGAAAACGTTCCTGGTATGCATAGCCTTCTTCGTAGCACTTCATTATCATCGTCGTCGTGTCATTATCACTGGTAAATTCCCCAACTGCTCCTCTGCTGGTCTACGGGCCAGCCACTATCCCGCATTCTAACAGGTGCATAGTAAGGCCGAGCACATCGCACACTTCCTTTGCCCTTGTGTTGGCAATCTCATGGCCTTGGTCAGTCGGTATGGTCGAGATCCGTCATCTGCTCCTCGTTTTCGTTTACTGACCCTTGTCTCACTCATTTTGCGTGCTCGGAAGAAACACATCGAGGTCTGGAATGAAGAGGGAATCCACCGGACATAATTTTGGTGAGCGAGAGAAAAGAACAGAGGTACGAGCAGCTTCAGCGTGTCATGTTGTCAACCATAGCTTGAATTTCCTCTCGCAGTGTACTCGGAGGAACATGAAGATGATCTATTGGAACTTGTGCCCCAGTGGCGAACATGGTATGACTATAAAAAAATTTCGTGCAACCACGGCGACCCTATCTTCAAGAGGCAACTCAGTTCCACTATCCGTGCGCACCAGTGGCGAACATGGTATGACTATAATATTCTCTCGTGCAACCACGGCGACCCTATCTTCAAGAGGCAACTCAGTTCCACTATCCGTGCGCACCAGTGGCGAACATGGTATGACTATAACATTCTCTCGTGCAACCACGGCGACCCTATCTTCAAGAGGCAACTCAGTTCCACTATCCGTGTGCACCCGCGTTATAAGATTATTTCGTACAACAACTATCATTTTGTGAAGGCATAGTATGGCTATTGACACATTCTTAGTGATCCTGGCTTCGGTCAGAACATCAGGCCATCTAAAGCAGACCTACCATGGTGGCCCACAAAGCAATATACATGCCTCCTATAGCATCACGACAAACTTGGCTTCATTCAGAGTTTTTAGGAGTGTCACTTGATGTTCCTTGGCAACGTATTAAACTGATTGATCTACCACCAGCAGGTGGACGTGTTGTGGGTTGAGTTGCTTGATACATTCTTGTTAGAATCACGTCTAGAACAGCTGGTTTGTTGTATAAATGGGCTAGTGAGTTTCGATATATTTACTGATCTTCCTACAACATCTAATTGAAAATCATGGTACGAAGACCACCTGACCAGAGCAACTCTGAAGCTTTTGAAGTATTATATCTACCAATGCTACTTCATCCTTCTTCTCTTCATAAAAAAACTCGTTGTCATTGGCCCCTTTCGCAGGTGGTTGAGTGTCCACCTGCCACCTAGAGTTAATTCTCTGGGTGGCAATCTTGTTAAATCTTGTTAAATCTATTTAAACTAGATTCGCAGGGGGGACTCACAGAAAAGCCTGAAAATGGAGGCATAGATAAAGACAGCACAAATAAATAAGCAAATAACAGTCTGGAAAACTCTTCTGAAGCTGGATATAAATGTGTTTGTTTAAATGCAAGGAGTATAGTAAACAAAAGAAATTAACTAAACATTATGGTAGAAGATATTGACCCTCATATAATAGGTATAACCGAATCCTGGACCACCACCGATATATCATATGCTGAATTGGGACTGACAGGATATGTAATGTTTAGAAAAGATAGAATAGGAAGAAAGGGAGGTGGAGTTATTTTATATATTAAAGAATCTATTCAGGTTTATGAAATAAAATTAGAAAGAGAAGCAGATTGCGAAGAAGCTGTTGGGTGTAACATAGTTACAGGAAACTCAAAGTTAACAGTTGGGTTAGTTTATCGAAGTCCAAACATAAGCATAGAAGAGAATGAAAAAATACAAAACGCTATAAGGGAAGTAAGCAAACGGGACTGTATTATTATGGGGGATTTTAACCATGGGCATATACAATGCAAATCTCTACAGAGTATGGGGAGAGAGGACCACAAGTTTTTAGTTTTAGTTCAAGATACATTCCTTTCTCAACATGTGCTAGAACCAACCAGGGGTGAGAATGTGTTAGACATAGTTTTGTCCTCACAGAATGAATTAGTTGACAATGTCGAGATTTGTGAGCCACTGGGGAGTAGCGATCACAACCAGATACATTTTACCATCAAAGTAAAATCAGAAAGGAATAGTAAAAAGCAGTATAGGAGAAATTTCCACAAAGGAAGGTATAAGGACATGAGGAAATATTTAGCAAAGATAGACTGGAATAAGACACTGACAAATAAGACGGCAACAGAATGCTGGAATATATTAAAGAGTGAAATTAAGTGCATAGTCGATAAATTTGTACCCTTCAAAAACCAAGGAAAACGGTCCAAAAAGAAACACTTATCGAAAGAAGCCATTAGAAAAATTAAGTATAAACAAATGATGTGGAAGTCATATAGATGTACTGGAAATGATGAAGACTACAACAGTTATAAAGCAGTTAACCAAGCTACAGCTGAAATTAGAAATTCAAAGAGAAGCTATAAACAACAATTAGCTAGTAATATAAAACATGACAGCACGAGTTTTTATGCGTATGTTCGAAGCAAACAGAAAGTTCAAGATAAGGTCGGTCCTCTAGAAAATAGTGCTGGAAATATAATATCAGAGGGATTCTTAATGGCAGAAGACCTGAATGAGTACTTTAGTTCAGTGTTTACCAGGGAAGATATTAGTTCACTGCCAATACCAGAGGCTAAGTTCAAGGTGGCAGATTCAGACTATTTAGGACAATTAATTGTAACCCCGGAAATGATAGCTAAGAAAATATAAGGGCTGTGAAGGATAATAAATCACCTGGAGTGGATGGTATTCCACCCAAACTACTATTGGAAATTGTAGAACAAATTAGCATACCGCTTGCAACAGTTTGCAACTTGTCATTAGAAGAGGGAGTGGTTCCTTTAGAATGGAAAGAAGCAAACATTATACCGTTATTCAAAAAAGGTTTGAGAAACAAGTCAGAGAACTATAGACCAGTGAGTTTAACATCAGTGATTTGTAAATTATTAGAAAAACTAATTAAAGATCACATGGTGGATTTTCTTGTTAAACAAAACTTGATGAACCCATCTCAACATGGTTTTTTTAAAGCGAGGTCATGCTTAACAAATATGTTATGTTTTTTGGAAGACATCACTAAGTGGGTAGATGAGGGATCACCAGTAGATATCGTCTACTTAGATTTTCAAAAAGCTTTCGACAAAGTACCACATCAAAGATTACTGCTTAAACTAAAGGCCCATGGGATAAGAAATGGTATAATAAGCTGGATAGAACAATGGCTGATTGACAGAAGACAACGTGTAGAAGTTGATGGGGAGGCTTCAAACTGGAAATCGGTATTGAGTGGGGTACCACAGGGATCAGTATTAGGTCCTATATTATTCTTAATATATATCAACGATTTGGATGATGAAATAACAAGCAAGGTGTTGAAATTTGCGGATGATACAAAAGTGTTTAGAAGGATTAAAAGTGATGGAGATAGACAGCATTTACAAGATGATCTTGACAGGTTGATAAAATGGTCTGAAAAGTGACAAATGCTGTTCAATTTTGGGAAATATGAATGCCTCCACATAGGACATGGGAACGAAGAGGTAGAATATACAATGGGGGGTACTGTACTAAGTACTACTGTAAAAGAAAAGGACTTAGGGTTGCTGATATGAAGATTTCAGAGCAGTGCGGAATTGCAGCTTCAAAGGGAAATCAAATCCTTGGATTAATTAGGCGAAACATAACGTATAAGGAAAAAGAGCTAATAATAGATATGCTAGAAAGAGTGCAGAGGAGAGCAACTAAAATGATACCAAATCTGAGGGATCTTAGTTACGCCTAAAAAAATGCGGTTTAACAACACTAGAGACCAGGAGATTGAGAGGAGATCAGATAGAAGTGTTTAAAATATTGAAGGGTTATGAAAATATTGATAGAAATATGTTTTTCTCAGTTAAGAAAGATAGAAGGACTAGAGGACATGATCTTGCATTAGCAAAGGAGCAGAGTAGATTGGATATAAGAAAGTTTTCATTTTCACAAAGGACTGTAAATGAATGGAACAGATTACCTGCTGATTGTGTTGGTGCTAGTAGCGTGAATATGTTTAAAAATAAAATCGCCACATACCTCAGACGGGCGGGATACACATAGATAAAAAGGTCGGACTCTCGATAAGCCAAGGGCTTCCTTGTCCACCTGCTACCTAGAGTTAATTATCTGGGTGGCAATCTTGTTAAATCTTGTTAAATCACTGGTGGACTCTTCACAACCGTAAGGGTATGACCTTCGGAATGTGGACGTTGCTTCATGATCTGTCACTACTTTACTTGAGAATAGATGTGGCTTTGTTTTTTTAAATATGGTTTGCGTATTTATTTTAAGATGCAAAACTTGCTTTCAGAATAAATTGTCTACGCAGGGCAAAATCAAGCCGTGTTGCTTCCATAATTTGTATGTTTTTAATGAGAAATAAATGACAAGATTTTACTGGTTTTCGTAAATAACATAAATATGGTTGCCCCAACGCACAAACTACATCGCACGAGTCGGAGATTAGGGCCGTTTCAAGATTGTTGCTTAAAAGTGCCCCCTACGACCCACCAGGAGGGTGATCGTTGTATATTCGGACAAAAAATATTATTTACGCACCAATTTATCAGACGGCATCGAACAGTTCACCTTATCAACAACTTGAAATGACTGTGGGCCTGGTGACCCCACTAAAAGTACAACACATTTACCTCAGATTGCACCCAATCGCAACCGTCAGCTTACGAGGACACGGTCATATTTCACTTTGGATAGCATACAAATAATTCTGAGGACGACTCAATGAAGGCGAGTTGGGACGAAGAATGCAATTTGCAATCTCGTTGATGGATAACATGTGCAACTTCCACAGGTTTGTAGCCGATGCGATATCTTGGAGTGTCAACCAAGCCGATCATACCAAAGCCTTATCACAGTTAAACGTGAAATAGGATAAATATTTACAATAATGAAACGAGCTGGTGACAGGAAGCATGCAGTTCGTGTTATGCCAACTGATACGAGGTTGACAAAGAAATACGATGTCAGGCTGGAAGGACAGTTTGGATAGGCTGGAAGGACAGTTTGGATAGGTTGACACAATTGTGGCGGATATATTAATGTAGGCGAAGGTCAAAAGTAATCTATTTGAAATCGCCATACATAAAAGAACTATATTTTGGTGTTAACTATGTGGCTGTAGGTTACGTCGTTCTTAAGATACGGCAATAATAGGCTTTGACCTGCGCCATCTTAAAAATGGTGAATATATTAACGTTGAAGAAGGTTAAATTTAACATTTTTGTTAGTAAACATTCCAGAACAAACCACCCCTTTTCAAGGGAATTGCTTGTGACGGATAACTCGAATTGACTGAGCAGTTTGTGGGTCACTTTTGTTGCGTACGGGACACCTGGGCCCGGTTTCATGAAACGGCTAAGAACGTTCTTAACGCTAAGATGATTGTCTTACTAAATTACGTGATTTTTTAATATAAGTGAACATAGGAGTTTATGCAAACACATGACGCTAAGTAATTGCGTAACTTTAAGTACACTTCATGAAACCGGCCCATGAACCATAAAACCACTGGGCGTGCTAGGTTGTAATTCGTAGGTATAGCCAAGTCTGAACTGGAGATGCTACACCCAACGAAATCTGAAACAGGGCAGTTAGCAGTACATCGATGTACCAGCACATATCGTTATGCACGCACGCACGCAAGCACGCACACACACACACGATGGGCTAAATTTATTGTGGCGGAACATATGGGTATGATATTTATATAATTATTATGTATAACACAACGCTAAATATCAGATTACTACCGTTTAGAGTAACGACTACTGGATGTAGAGTTTTAAGGAAGGAGATCAACCGAACAAATGTGTGACATAGGCGTAACGGTTATTGAGGACCGGAATAGAGAATACTGTATTAAATGGGATATAAGCAAGGCAGAGAAGGTTACAAAATGGAGCACTTGAGAAAACAGCGACAACAATTAGTGTTAAAGAATGAAGACTTACCGGCTTCACTCATGTATAAACGCGGTATTTGTAGTAAAATAAAATAAAAAACATACATTAAACATACATGTTCGTCCACAAAGATAATTACATGTTGTTTATAGAAATGTGTATGTACACTAACAGTGATTCTTTGTTAAATGTAATATCTACATTTTTGTCATTCTGCAGACAAAAAACACACACAGGAATGATCGCACTGTGTTATAAATATAGTACGACCAAAATATCAAAAATGAACTCCCCTCGGCGAAACCTGGTTACTGGCCTGGTATCTGTCACCAGACGTTTTCTGTAGCTCACGCCGGCGACCGAATGTGGGATAAGCGAGACTAGACAGAAAGCTGAACGATACGAACTAGTGCCCATGCTCAGCGGCTCAACAGACAGACATGAAGAAAGTTGATAATTACATTGGCATGTGCGAAAAGATATACGTTGAGGAGATTACACTTTACTTCAGTTCAATGTCCAATAGAAGATTGGCGATGTGGGGAAGGTCAAGTATCTAGACGTCAGCACTTCTATTTACCAGTGAGATCAGCTCAGACGTAGATCTATCTTATCACAAAGCCGACTACATTTTGTAGGCACACTGGATCCAGTGCGGCTCACTGAACGTTCAGTGCAGCATTACCGACCCAGTGCGGCTGTTTGAGCGTTCAACGCAGCACTTGGGTCCTAGTGCTGATACAGTGATGGCTACGAGTGACGACAACATGATCACGCTGGCCGTGAAGACGTTCTCGAACAAGAAGCACCCGTACGTGTTCCCGCGACCCCATGTGCCGAGTCGCCGCGACCTGTTCTGCTGGCAGTATGTCCTCATCGTCGTGCTGGCCACCGGCCTCATCTCATTCTCCATGTGGCTCTCCATGAGTCTCTTCTGGCGGGAGGCCCTGCGCTCGCAACTCCTCAGTGCATGTGAGTAACACGGCGAACACACGTTAGTAGTAACACGGCGAACACACGTGAGTAGTAACACGGCGAACACACGTTAGTAGTAACACGGCGAACACACGTTGCTAACCCAGTAGGACATCGCTGTCTGACCCGATTGGGTCGATCTAACTGGTACACAAGTGACGCGGGCGTCCGCTTGAATCTCACTGAGATATATTAGGCATTAAATCACTGGCAGTCAGCACGTCTCACCAGCCGCGTGTGGCTGATAGACGCCGCATTGGGTCTGGTGTTGTTATCAATCACATAACACTTCCATTTGCACAACAAGTCATGTGCGCACCCAACGCACTCACACACGCACATACACACACAAGTACATACGCACTCTTGTACGCACGCATGCATCCGCTTGTTTACTGTGTGTCGCAGCTATTAATGGAGGATACATACTGTCTCTTCTAGATTTCTCATATGTTCTGGTTCTAGTATGTTGGTATCATATCAAACGTGTATAACTAACTTTAGCGAATAACTTTTATTTCCGATTTCATATCAGTAGCCTTTCTATACACTCCCACATTTCGCCTGTATAATTCAATGTCACGTGACACCCACCAGCGCTGTTTTGTCTCCTCCTATTTCGGTGACATTTGGCCCGTATTTTAGGTGTTTTGAGATAGAAACTCGAGTTAGTGTTTTTAGTACGTAAGCTAAGAAGAGAACGTCTGTTCCTAGTCTTTCGTGTATTAATTGTTATAACATTCTTAAGATTATACTAACTATGTTGAATGTGTACTGCCTGTCAAATTGCGTTTAGTAAGCCCGTAATAACGTTCGCAATTTGGAAGATGCGCCCAGAAGCATGTTCAAATGGTAAACAAAACACCCAGTTTCAAAACTAATTTTGTTGGCAATAATGCCGGTACGGGCTGCTTTAATATCAATACCCTTTGATGTTCAACAATCCTCCATTTTCTGACGTTCTACCGGGCAGAATTCTTGTTACAAATTACTACTCTGGCTAATTGGGGGTATATGAATAGACTGGCTCCCTTTAAACTAAACTAACTATGTTGGATATTAATATCTAAAACAATTACGGAATGTCTCATCACCTCTTTAAGGGGATATTATGTTAAACCAGAGCCCTTGTTTCCAGGACTACAAACTTGATACAATACAAAACACAATACTCATGTCAGCTGGCTCACACTACACACATGCTCACACTACACACATGCTCACACTACACACATGCTCACACTACACACATGCTCACACTACACACATGCTCACACTACACACATGCTCACACTACACACATGCTCACACTACACACATGCTCACACTACACACATGCTCACACTACACACATGCTCACACTACACACATGCTCACACTACACACATGCTCACACTACACACATGCTCACACTACACACATGCTCACACTACACACATGCTCACACTACACACATGCTCACACTACACACATGCTCACACTACACACATGCTCACACTACACACATGCTCACACTACACACATGCTCACACTACACACATGCTCACACTACACACATGCTCACACTACACACATGCTCACACTACACACATGCTCACACTACACACATGCTCACACTACACACATGCTCACACTACACACATGCTCACACTACACACATGCTCACACTACACACATGCTCACACTACACACATGCTCACACTACACACATGCTCACACTACACACATGCTCACACTACACACATGCTCACACTACACACATGCATACACATTATGTTTTTTCTTCTTCTTTTTCTGGAATTTGAATAGGTGATGTATTGATTCAGTTAAAATTTCATTACAATAGGTGGCTCCTCAATAGCGACTACCGCAGTCTTAGAGGAGTCTCCCGACCCTACTTTTTGTTATTTATCATTCATTATGCCATGTTTACAATAATGTTATATATATATATTTTTTTTGGACATGCATGTATTGTATGTATTATTTGAAATCTCTGGGTCAAATAAAAAAATTCTTCTTCTTCTTCTTCGAACAAAACAGCCAACATAGAAGTAGCAGACCCGTAGCGTAATTGATGTTTTGAGGGTGCTTTTTAACTATACAAGTGAACCCTCCGTGAGGTTCACCAAACATCAATTACCTCTCACACTTTGAGGCTCACCAAAAACCTTCATAGGTGCACACCATTGAAGCTCACAAACAGATTCAATTGTGCATCCTCCTCGAAGCTCATTTAAACCCACCGACTATATCCCTAAAATGAAATTCACCAAAACATCCAACTCAACACCTCATCAGCCTGCAAGCCCCTTCGTGGTCTGGTCACGCGGAACTCTGTTGTCTGTTAGCGGGCGTGGGGAGGGGCGCATGGTCGTCTTGCACTCCCACCGCCTATGTGCCTGAAAAGTCAGTCACTGTTTATTGGAATTATAGCCGAATGAAACAATGACAATTACTGGTAAGGTAATGAATATTTCATCACAAAGCTTAAACAATCATCGTTGATTTAACAAACGCTTGCACTTTACCAAGGATATTTATATTTATTGTGAATACTATTTATCTATGATTTCTCAAAATTATATATTATTGTAAATGCAACGTTTGTTGACACATTTGTTATTTATTACTCCCTGTCTGTAGATACGTATGATACACCATTCGTCCTACTGTGTATGTACACATATGATACACCATGCACCGTTCGTCCTACTGTGTATATACACACATACAATACACCATGCACCATTCGTCATATTGTGCATATACACATATGATACACCATTCATCCTACTGTGTATATACACACATACAATACACCATGCACCATTCGTCATATAGTGTATATACAAATATGATACACCATTCATCCTACTGTGTATATACACACATACAATACACCATGCACCATTCGTCATATTGTGTATATACACAATGATACACCATTCATCCTACTGTGTATATAATAATAATAATAATAATTAGATAACTTCTACTGCCCCTAAATCCTTGGAAACAAAGCTCAGAGGCGCATCAAAACAAAAGGATAGGTCAATCTCAAAATCCATAAGCAGTATTCCAGTTGTCAACATATGGGTCAAGGCGCTAGGGAGCTACGGTAGATAAGCAAGGTTTAAAGATAAGTTTTTAAATGACGACGGAGTTTTGTAATATGTTCAACCGAACTAACATTAAGAGGGAGCATATTCCAAAGAGTTGGTGCAGCAAAAAAAAAAGCCCTAGTTCCAATGTTAGTGTTGACTCTAGGAACAAAAAGTAGGACAGAACTAGATGATCGAAGCTGGATAGATTTTCTTACAGAAGTAAGCAATGAATGCAAATAAGATGGTTGCTTACTGGACAGTGCCTGGTATGTAATGGTATAGATCTTAAATATTATACGATATCGTACAGGAAGCCAATGCAAATACTTCAGTATAAAGGAGGGAACTGCAATAGTCAAGTATGCTGCTAACAAGCGCTGTTACAATAGTTTTAGCAACAGAAAATGACATATACCGGCCAATACGGCGAAGATCACGAATCTAATAAAAACAGCAGCGGCATGTTGGAGATATGAGTCGTTGGAAATTGAAGTTACTATCAAAGATCACATTTGATACACCATGCACCATTCGTCCTGCTGCCTATACACACATATGATACACCGTGCACCATTCGTCCTACTGTGTATATACACACATGATACATAATGCACCATTCGTCCTATTGTCTATACACACATATGATACACCATGCACCATTCGTTCTACTGTATATACACACATATAATACACCGTGCACCATTCGTCCTACTGTGTATATACACATATGATACATCATGCACCATTCGTCCTACTCTCTAAATACACATATGCACCATTCGTCCTACTGTGTATATACACATATGATACACCATGCACCATTCGTCCTACTGTGTATATACACATATGATACACCATGCACCATTCGTCCTACTGTCTATACACACATATGATACACCATGCACCATTCGTCATACTGTGTATATACACATATGATACACCATGCACCATTCGTCCTACTGTCTATACACACTTAGGATACACCATGCACCATTCGTCCTACTGTCTATACACACATATGATACACCATGCACCATTCGTCCTACTGTGTATATACTCATTGTGCTGCTGCCGTTGTTCGGGATGTTGGTAGAGTGTAAGTGTTGCACCGATATATTTTTTGTTTCTTATACTGCGTACCTGAGTAGCCTGTATTTTCGCCCAGTCTCGCTTGGACACGGTATCGGCCCGGGTCGTTCCATGACAGTGCGTGCAAGACAACACTACGCTGCGCGGTTCGTCACGCATCAGTGCGCGCAACGCTGACATGTCGGCCGAAGCCATTGACTCTATTATTCAATCGTGCTTCACGGCAGAGCTGGAGGCGATGAAGTATGCGAAAGCCGGCAAGGGTGTTAAAAAGCGTGGCAAATCAACATCCGATCCTGAAACTGAGAGACTAGTCTTTGATGTAATTGAGGTAATCGCTCCAATGTTAATTAAAACTATGTCGGGCGCCTTGGAGCACCATGGTAATATCCTTCGGCAGGATTTTGACAAACTGCAAGCTATTGTCATTGCTAAAGATGAACGTATCCGCTGCCTGGAGCAAAGAGTTAACGCCCTGGAGGCGGAGGCGGAGGCGGAGGCAGACAGGATCACCGACGAAAACGACCAATTATAGTCCGTTTCAAGAGCGAATCAACCCGCGATGAGGTATTCCGTGCCCGGACACAGCTGAAGGAGCAGAACAAGCAGAAATCCGAAAATCCGATTTTTATAAACGAAGAACTAACGGCGAAGCGGGCCGCACTGGCGTTCCAGGCAAGAACACTGAAACGTAAGAAACTGATTTCGGACTGCTGGACATTTGCATGACGAGTCCTCGTAAAAAAACAAACGCTGGACTGATTAGAGAAATCCATACGGAGAAAGACTTTGACTTCGCGTAACGCGTCGGTGATCTTGATTGTAGACTCGGGTTTCGCGCGACCGAGCTGCGGGTTGATCCCGCCCCTGCCCTGACACTCGCCATCCAACGACTGAGATGTCAGACGTCGATGTAAAACATGTTCATCTTTTTTCTTCTTTGTTGTTGTGATTCTTGTTTCAATATTCGTAAAGTGAAAACTATAATTATTTGTTTTATAAGTATGATAACATATTAGCCAGCAGGCACATTATTTTCATATTTCTGAATAGTTTTTTATATATTTATTTTTATTTTTTTATTTACTGGAAAGCCGGCCAGGAGGTGTTTATTTTGGAAAAGTCATTAATGAACTTTTCATCATTCATGATGTTACTTCATTTAATGTATATCTTCTTTTTATTTGTTTTTTTCGTTGTTGCCAATGATTGCTATACATACAACTATATATATGATTATGTTGAACGACTTGTATGTTAGCGTAAATAGTTTTAAAACGTATTTTCATTTATTGTTCTTTAACATGTTGGCATGTCCTAGAGTGGTACATAATTTAAAAACTTGTACATATTGTTCTTTAAAATGTTGGTACGTATTCAGTGTGGGATGCAAACATCAGTTGCATGGAAAGGTTTTGGCGCCCTGGTATAATGGGGCTGTTGAAACATATTTTGTACTTACGTAACCTCAGCACAAAAGCGTCTTCGTTATATTATGACTTAACAGTGCATTGTTTCATTCAAGAAGCAATGAATGAAATGCTAAGAAATTATACTGAATTAGACGTAAGGCACTTGTTTGTCAACGAAGATGTTGAAGTAAATCCTTTTAACCTAGCTGATTTAAATAGTGATTACTATGATGTTCATAATATTCTTTCCGCTAAATTTTGCCATACCCGTTTTCATAAAGTACTCCATCTCAACATACAAGGACTTTCATCAAACTTTGATCAACTTAAAATATTACTGTCACAGCTATCTGATGCACATGTTGAAATTGATTATATCTTATGTGAAACATTTTTAAATGAAAACAATGCGCATCTTTTTAAATTGCCTAATTATAATTTTATTTACAAGAATATGAAATTTTAATCTAAAGGTGGTGTCGCGATGTATGTACGTGATAATATTCAGTATAATCACCGTAAAGACCTTGATATCTTCGTGGAGGGGGAATTTGAATCTGTATTTATTGAATGCAGCATTAATGGTCAAACCTCTGTCGTTGGTGAAATATATCGGATCCCTAATTCAAATGTGTCTTCATCTATTCAAAGATATAAGACAATACTAAATAAGATTCAGCACTCAAACCATCAGGTCATATTTGGCACTGATCAAAGTTTACAACAATTACCAGACCAATGCGTATCACCCATACATCCGCTACCCTTATTGATAACATATATGTGCGACATACAACTCCATTTGTTCATACTGGCATATTATATAGTGATATATCTGATCACCTACCTATATTCTGTTTAATTGGCAAGCAGAAGCCTTGTAAAAATCAAATGAGCCGTTAATATTCAGACATAGACCTAAGTCTGACAAATCCATTGGTCATATAACATCTACACTACGCGAACTTGATTGGACGTATTTACACCAGTTAGATACAGATAATGCGTTCAGGGAATTAACTAACAAACTTAATTATGTTATTCAAACATTCGCGCCGGAGAAAATTGCTAAAGTTAATCCCAAATACGTAATACGGAATGAGTGGATGACTAAAGGTCTATTAAAATCGTCAGTAACATCAAACAAACTCTATATGAAATGTATCGGCAAATCTAAGACACATTATATTTATATCCGTTATGTACATTATAGAAATATGTACAAGAAACTGAAACAAAACAACTTATTATGCGAATGAGTTAAACACATTTAAGAACGACTCTAAAAAAACTTGGAAATTACTTAGAACCATGATTGGGAAAGACAACGATAAATCAGGCATTTCGTCACACTTCAAATATAATAACGATACAATTAAGGACCCTCATCAAATTTCGAATATAGTTTGTAAAGTTTTTACTAATGTTGGTTTAAACCATGCAAATGCAATCCCTCAACTTAACGAGCAATTTACTAAATATCTTCAGAATTGTCCTAAACAAAATCCAGGAAGTCTCTTCATGAGTCCGACCGATGTAAATGAAATCAGGCAAATTACAATATCTTTCCAACCTAAGACCAGTTTGGATATGACAATTTTAGTCCCCGTCTCATGAAATTATTTGGTGAGCAAATAGCCTTACCTATAACTATTTTCATAAATAAATCAATAGGAGAGGGAATAGTGCCTAACGAAATAAAAATAGCAAAAATTACACCTGTTTATAAGTCTAAAGCTACTGATGACTTTTCTAATTATAGACCAATATCTTTGTTAACTTCAATTTCTAAAATACTGGGAAAAGTTGTACATAGAAGAACTTTTGATTTCATACAGAAAAACAATATATTGAACAATAACTAATATGGTTTTCGTGAGAAACATTCAACAACCAATGCTACTACCGTTTTTACTAGTGACGTTATTAATGTACTAGAAAAAAAAAGAACTCGCTCCTTGCTGTTTACCTGGATCTAAGTAAAACATTTGATACTATTAACCACCAAATCCTATTACACAAACTTGAATATTACGGTATAAGGGGTACTCCACTCAAATGGTTTAAGAGTTACCTTTCAAACAGTATGTTAAGTACAGTTCTCGTGACTCACTTCAGCAGGATGTCACACACAGTGTCCCACAGGGGTCTATCCTCGGTCCGCTTTTGTTTATATTATATATTAATGACCTTCCATTTTGTGTAAATATGTGCACAAACAATATTGTTTGCTGATGACACTACTATATACAAAACTGGAAAACAAATTAATGAAATATATAAAGATATGAATAACGAACTTGAAATATTAGCTGACTGGTTTCGTGCCAATAAAATATCTTTAAACATTTCTAAGACAAAATGCATGTTATTTTCTAGATCTCGTCCTGCTCAGAACGAAGAATTATTATTAGCGATAGCTAATAACATAATTCAGCGAACATAATGTATACAATTTCTAGGCCTTCATATAGACGACAGACTTGATTGGCATGAACATATAAATGCATGCAAAAACAAGCTAACTAGTGCTTTATACATAATTAATAAAGTTAACCGCTACCTTCCAGTAGCTGCACTTTAAACAATTTATTACACTTTAGTTTACCCCTACTTGACATACGGAATCATTTTGTGGGGATCCACATACAAAACACATATCGAAAAAATATTCATTATGCCAACAAATAGTTTGTTCCATTCTTGAAACAAACTATTGGGAACATTCACACCCCCTCTTTACATGTTTAAATCTAATAAAATTGCATGATATTTATGAAATTGAAGTTGGAAAAGTTATGTATAATTATGCCCACGGTAGTCTACCACACTCATTATCGAATATTTTACATTTACCTATGACATTCACTTTTACAAAACAAGACAAACCTGTAATATGCGTCCTATTATCAGTTCTACTTAAATATCTTCGAACAGTTTGCTATGTAAAGGTCCGATGATCTGGAATACAATTCCAACTGTTATACAAAATAAATCCAATTTAAATGGTTTTATATTATCATTAAGGGCAAATGTTGTAAGGGGGTATAATGTTCTAATTTCATTCCACCCTGAAAATTCTGACATATGTGTTTGATATAATGTTATTCTACTTAGGTGTTATACCATTGCTGAAGCTTGGCAGAACCACATGCTTTTTATTCGCAAGTCTACTTATGTGAACATTTATCATCTAATATTAATGTTATAAAATTTACACATATGTTCTATTGATTATAGCAACGTAACCAACACATTACACGTGAAATCATTGTTAATAATAGTTATTTTGGGGATGACGGCGACTGGTTTATGTTATCATTATCATCTTATATTGGAATAATTAAAACAAACTGGTTACAGCCTTAATTGGCTCCGCTGTCAACCTGGAATTGTATCATTTTGTCAGTTGTTTTACGGATTGTTTATATTTGTATGTATGATTAATACAATTCCAAATAAAACCTACTACTACTACTCCTCCTGTCTATTTAACAAGATTTAACAAGATTGCCATCCAGAAAATTACTCTGGATGGCAGTTGGACAAGGAAGCATTTTGGCTTATCGAGAGTCCAATACTTTTTATCTACATGTATCCCGCCTTTTTAAGGTGTGTGTCGATTTTATTTTTAAACATATTCACGCTACTAGCACCAACACAATCAGGAGATAATCTGTTCCATTCATTTACAGTCCTTTGTGAGAATGAGAACTTTCTTATATCTAATCTACACTGCTCCTTTACTAATGTAGCTTCATGTCCTCTGGTCCTTCTATCTTTCTTAACTGAGAAAAAAATGTTTCTATCAATATTTTCATAACCATTCAATATTTTAAACACTTCTATGTGATCTCCTCTCAATCTCCTGGTCTCTAGTGTTGTTAAACCACATTCTTTTAGGCGTATTTCGTAACTAAGATCCCTCAGATTTGGTATCATTTTAGTCGCTCTCCTCTGTACTCTTTCTAGCATATCTATGTCCTTCTTGCGATATGGCCTCCATGCTTGTATACAATATTCTAAATGAGGCCTCACTATTGTTTTGTACAGCGGTACTATTAATTCTTTTTTCTTATACGCTATATTTCGCCTAATTAATCCAAGGATTTGATTTCCCTTTGACGCTGCAATTCCGCACTGCTCTGAAACCTTCATATCAGCACTAATGGTTAACCCTACATTTACAGTAGTACTTAGAACAGTACCCAACATTTTATATTTTACCTCTTCATTCCCATGACCTGTGTGGAGGCATTTACATTTCCCAAAATTGAACAGCATTTGCCACTTTTCAGACCATTTGATCAACCTATCAAGATCATCTTGTAAATGCTGTCTGTCTCCATCACTTTTAATCCTTCTAAACACTTTTGTATCATCCGCAAATTGTAACACCTTGCTTGTTATATCATCGTCCAAATCGTTGATATATATTAAGAATAATATAGGTCCTAGTACTGATCCCTGTGGTACCCCACTCAATACCGATTTCCAGTTTGAAGCCTCCCCATCAACTACTACACGTTGTCTTCTGTCATTCAGCATTTTTCTATCCAGTTTATTATACCATTTCCTATGCCATGGGCCTTTAGCTTAAGGAGTAATCTTTGATATGGTACTTTGTCGAAAGCTTTTTGAAAATCTAAATAGATGATATCTACTGGTGATCCCTCATCTACCCACCTAGTGATGTCTTCCAAAAAACATAACATATTTGTTAAGCATGACCTCGCTTTTAAAAACCCATGTTGAGATGGGTTTATCAAGTTATGTTTAACAAGAAAATTCACCATGTGATCTTTAATTAGTCTTTCTAATAATTTACAAATCACTGACGTTAAACTCACTGGTCTATAGTTCTCTGACTTGTTTCTCGAACCTTTCTTAAATAACGGTATAATGTTTGCCACTTTCCATTCTAAAGGAACCACTCCCTCTTCTAATGACAAATTGAAAACTGTTGCAAGCGGTGCGCTAATTTGTTCTGGTCTATATACGCATACGATACATCACGCACCAATCGTTCTAGTGC